>CM074134.1:187406-735278 GCA_037178625.1 Skeletonema tropicum | reverse complement strand
CAAATCTAAGCCAATCAAAGAAAGAGTCAATCGAAAATTCTAAAAACGGGGGGGCAAGGGGGGGTGTCCCCCCCTGAACAATCAAATCTAAGCCAATCAAAGAAAGAGTCAATCGAAAATTCTAAAAACGGGGGGGCAAGGGGGGGTGTCCCCCCCTGAACAATCAAATCTAAGCCAATCAAAGAAAGAGTCAATCGAAAATTCTAAAAACGGGGGGGGCAAGGGGGGGGGTCCCCCCCTGAACAATCAAATCTAAGCCAATCAAAGAGTCAATCGAAAATTCTAAAAACGGGGGGGGCAAGGGGTCAAATCAAGCCAATCAAAGAAAGAGTCGATCGAAAATGCCCGTGAAGGCCAAAGGACACGCCAAAGGGCCCGGACCGACCGACCGACCGACCGACCGACCGAACGACTTAGCTCCTCTCATTATTTAGACTAGCCTCGCTGGCGCTCGTGCTAGCCCGCTGCGCGGGTTAAAGCACCAAAATAGAGGAGAAAGACGTACAAAACTCTAGTTGCCTACACTTTTATTTACCTCTCTTACCCCGTGAGAAAAAACCGCGAAGCGGGCTTTTTCGAAACGCCCCGGGCGAGCTTGTGGACACCTCCATCAGCCATCAGCAAAAATTAGTCAAGCCAATCAAAGAAAGAGTCGATCGAAAATGCCCGTGAAGGCCAAAGGACACGCCAAAGGGCCCGGACAGAACGACAGAACGACAGAACGACAGAACGACAGAACGACCGACCGACCGACAGAACGACAGAACGACAGAACGAACGACTTAGCTCCTCTCATTATTTAGATGAACGGTTGGATGGAGCCTGAGATTGGAGATTGCGCAAGACCGACCAAGCACTCTTACGAATGTACCATACTACTTGATGTACTACAGTAAATAGTGAAACTCCTCTCTGGACCTTTTAGATCCCAATGATGATGAAGACTTTCTGGTCAACTATGACTCTATTATAATATTCTTTAGATACATTGAGCCACAACAAATGAAGCAAATCCAATCAGCTACAAGGGTTTGACATATACTGATGTTTGATGCCACTCTGGGTGCATCATGTAGCGAACAGGTTGTCACAGTTTTTCCTGCAAATATCTGGCAATTGCTTTCTTATCCACTGCCGATCTGTCACGGCAGTGTCTGATAGATCAACATTTTTGATCACTCCATCAGGGCAAGACATTGCTAGCGAGTAATACCCTTTTGAATCTAATTTGGCATCAGCTGTTACCCGAGCACAGTCATCACAATACCACCACTTGTTGTCTTCATTAGCCCACGGTGGGAAAGGTACGCATGAAATATATCTGCAGTTGATGCAAGGACTTCCAGTTCCATCGCCGTCAACAAGCACGGCTGTCGTTATCATTATCAAAACCACGCTCAAGAGGAGTCCCCCAAATCTAACAATTCCATTTCTAACTCTTTCAGCATTTTGACTTTGCAATCCCAAAGAAATCGGTGGAAAGTCGTTCGATGGTGCTTAGACCGCATAGAAAACCGTACACCATTCCTCCAAGGTGAGTAAAGTTATCGACGAATGGTGTGAGTCCGACTAAGCAATTGATCACGATGTCAAACACTAGCCATAAGAGGATTCTGACGTGCCTGATACGAATACCGTCACCAGAATCAAAGGCATGCTTACTGAAGAGAAGTCTCCAGTTGATACAAATATCTGCAATACAGGCTCCAATCAAGCCAAAAATACCGCCACTTGCGCCCACACTAATGTACTCGGGTAGGAAGAGAGCGCTCAAAATGGTACCTCCGACTGCTGGGATGATGAAAAGAATCACAGCAGCCATGAATCCATGGCACTGTTCTACTGCTCTACCAATGAGCCATAGCGCAACCATGTTCAGAAAGTAATGGATGACCCCAGCATGAAGGAACATTGGACTGAATAGTCGATACCACTCTCCTTGATTGACAATTAGCGCTGTTTGCTTTGCGCCCAATTTGAGTAGAGTGTTCGCACTTGGCCCGATCATTGGGTTTATATTGATTGGTTCCATAAGCCAGCCGTTGAGTCCAAAGCTCGCAACCAACATGCCTGTACAAATTAATATCAACAAATAAGTAAACCAAGGCTCGTTCCACCCTTTACTGTGCTTTGCATTGAAATCAGCCCAGCTCAAATATGGCTCCTTGTGACCCCTCCTCCATGCTGCGTCTTCTGCCCACTCCACATCCAAGCGAATACCAGCCAAGTGATCGTAGAGACCAAGAATCCCGTACGGCCGCTCATTCCCATACGTCTCTCTACGTTTTCGTTGTGCAAATTGGAAATCCCTCAGCCGCTGCTCCAATGCTGGTGACAAAGTTTCATCGTTTGCCCAGTCGCCCCTCCTGAGTTGTTGGGTAAGCAATCTCATCATCATCTCTTGTTGCTCCACAGCGCTCACGCCAGGAGGCAGTTCTTGCTCAGCAATCGCCTGTGCCAACGCATTATCATTATCGCAATTATCAAGTTTCTCCAAAGGCGTCTGCGACATGCCGTTGTGGGTCTCTGCTGTGCTCTTATCATTATGATTATCATCATCAAATAATTGGATATTACTTCCTTTCCTGTCGATATTGTCACAGAAATTTTCAGCGTCCCTAAGCTTCTTCTGAAATATTTTCCGCTCTTGAATGGCATCTCTCCTTCCTTGTATTTCTTCCAATGTATACAAATTTTGTTCCGGATTGGGAAACTCATGGAAGTCATCATCTACGGGATTGTACACCCGAAACCCGTCGCCGGTGACAAACAGAGGTGATGTATCGGCATTGTTGTTTTTCGCCATATTTGGTAATAATGTTTTCGACTTATAACTGCATCGGCAGTGCAGTCTTCCCTTCGTTGATTGTATCCCGTTTCTAATTGAGCCATAAATGGTTGACTTTGTCTCCTGCGATGAGCCGACCAATCAGTTGTTGTAAGAGGAGCTATTCATAGGAGGCCGTTCTCCCATGTTGTCTGCTTCACATGAGTGAATGTGGCCGCCATCGGCATTATGTAGGTACTTGCCTTTTCTTGCCCCCATTTTCTTTCTCGAAGCGGAGAGCGTCGAAAAGTGGTTTCTTGGAGAATGACCATCACAATTTCCTGGGCCTGAGATCGACTCATCATTAAGTCAGAAGTACAGGTCGTGTACGATTATGAATGAAGTCGCCATGATGGCTTTCAACACAAATAAAGTTAGTGAATAAATCAGTGACTTGATGAACTTCAAGTTTATCGTAAATTTACATCCGAATAATCGATTTTCTTCTCTCTTTCCACCTATCCACGCACGAACCTTACTAAACAATAACGACATCCTACTTCAGAGGTTCTGAAAGCTGCAAACTCTCCACCGCAACTGCATATCAAAAGATGCCGCAATCGAATAACGGTAATGTTCATGACAGTCGACGAAATATTACTGTGAACAGCAACAACTCGAAGTTTTATCATAGAATCACACACGCACTCTTCCAACATTAAGCTCATTTTGCAAAAGGGTTCAAAGTATGGAATGAAAGATCATTGGCTGATTGCGAGCTCATCTTTCCAGAAGAAGTATCATTGCTTTCAAATAAGAATTTCATAATTGAATCAGATTGATCGTCGGGTTCCGCTTGATTTGGAGGTACGAGACCAAATGCGTCAGATGACGCAAGCTGATCAAGTGATTGGTGGCTACTGAATAATGAATTCATACTTGGACCCATCCCCAGGGTCTGGTGATACTGGTTGGTGTTAAGACTTTGATTGGCATTAACATGACTTGGTTGATTCAACGATGCACCGAATTCATTAATGAGCGTTGGTGGCACTTGCGCAAAAGGGTTCAAAGTTTGGACAGGAGCCGTTTGTGGGATAATTCCAAAGTTGTTCATATTCCCAAGCAAGCTGTTTTGCATATGATTGACGTTAGTCATTTGTGGCTGTTGAGAGAATCCTGGAGGCGGCATCAGCCCTGGAGGTGGCGGCAGTTTTTCCTTTGTAGGCTGGCTTGGAGCTGGTGGATTTTGTTCGAGGACAACGGAGGTAATATCTTTCGCCGGAACAAGGGCAGTTCGGGCCATTTCTGGTTCAGGAAGAGCAACAGGCGGTACTTGCTCGTCTTCCTGCATCTGGTCAAGACCTAACGGAGGCGCTACATCGCTCGCTTTACTTTCCAACAAGGCAGCCGGTGTCAGCAACGCAAGACCAGTCTCTGAGTACGTCATCTTCAACGGAACAACTTCTTTCATAGCGGCATCATTATCTTGCGTTGTGATCTCCATTTCATCTGCCACGGATGGTTCTGGAGATGGAGCGAAATTTGTTTCAGCCGCAGCAATTTCATCTTCATCTTGGTGACCAACACTGTCGCTAGATTGGTACAGTTCCCTTTCATTCGTTTCGGGGCTCCTTGCTAAGAAGAACTCAGATTGGTCGTAACCATACACAGTAGAAAGAGCTGTATTCTCATCAGCGAACAAAAGGAAGAACTGAATCATTGTTTGCACTTCGCTTTCCATCTTTTTATTTGCAGTAGACTTCTTCTGCGTCAACGCTGATATAACCTCCTCTGTAGACGCATACTTCGATTTTCCACTGGCGTGATTATTATCATGTTTCAGGAACGATTCAAACGGAACGTATCCACAAAATTCATCAAAATCTTTCACTTCAATTAAATCAGGTCTAGCATCGTCTTCAGACGAAGGCTTTGATAAAGAATCGAGTTGATTCGCCAATTTAGCAACTGACCTCCAAAAATCGTCATGACTCTGTTTGCAGAGCTCACAGATAATGAGACAGGCATTGCTAGATGAAGTATCTGTGGAAAATTCTTTGCCGGGAAAGAAAGGAAGACCGTGAAACCACTCTGAATCCTTGTACATGGCATTCACGAAATTTACGCCCAATAGCATCGAAGACATCGATCGGATTGTTCCTATTTTTCCAACCTTATTTGCAATATGGACCCCAATATCATTCATCAGCACGGTACAAAACCTTAGAACAAACGAAAATGCTAGCGCGTTGTTTGCAACAATGTCATCTTTCTTCCAACTGGGGTCTTTACGCAGCTTCTTCTCGAACATGGAAGACTTGCATAACTTACCGCCATTGCTAGCACCTAGAGTGCCAAATGACAGAATCGCAACTATTTTGCATAGCAATGACTCACCAAACGAAGCGTCATTGATGAGCTGTGTGAAGATGTCCATCACAGAATCCATGTTTTGAATGACATCTTGTAGCGCTGTGCCATCCAACGAGATCCCCTTCACGAAGGACCCCTGCAAATCGACAAATTTTGCAAGTGCCATTCGATTCAAAGCTGTCTTTTGTTTTTGTTGCCATTCTCGTTGTGCTTTTTTGTCCGCCTTCTTGCCTTCGTTTCCATTCACTTCGAAAATTCCTCGGGAGAATGAATCATCTTTCCGACCATGTTCGTCAAGCCACTTGGCGTTGGATATAAACAGTCGCTTCAGATTCGAATCACTCATAGCCGAAGGAGCTTGTGTAGCCATCATCGACCGTGCATAGTAATATAGTGCCACCGCAGATAATGAGTCCTGGGACTGTGCAACAACCGCTAATTGATTGAATGGATTGCCATTGCCAGGGTATAGCTTTGAGGATTTGAGATAAATCTCTTCTGCCTGCTTGTAGGATTCATCATAGCGAAGGAGATCGCCCATATATAGGTGCGACCAATAGAGTATTGCAACCACTGCGTGTTCATAATCATCATTCTCTGAATTTTCAGACACATTTGTCGACTGAGATTGAGTCATGGGCTGCAGCATCTTCAACATTTTGTCAATGAGCCATTCGTACAACTTAAGCGCCTCTTTTATGGATCCCTTCAACCGCTCATTTACGATGCTAACAATTTTCTCAGACCCTGCCACATCCCCTCCACTGACCTGACGCTTCTTCGCCCGACTTTTTTCTTTCAACAATTCATTGCGCAACTCACTAACACGGCTGTAGAAACAGCTATGCCACAGTCGCTTGGACGCATCTTTGGAGTGCGATATTACTGGATCAGCCACAATGACTTCAATCAAAACTTGACAAAGTTTGGCCCGCAGTCCCTGGGCTTTTTGATCAGTACCAGCGGGCAATTTCCGTTTGGCCTTCTTATCGGCGTCGATGGCAGAAAGTTGTGCCTCAAGCTTTTCCGCCTGTGCGAATTTGGCTAGAATTGCTTCAGTATTATCTGTTTCTTGTGTTAGGCTGCTATGAGCGGAGCGCTTGCTACCCTGAGAATGAGTGTGCCGTGCCATGATAGGATTGTAATAATTCGCTCTGCGGTCAAACTGAATATTTATGAACGGCGGGAGGCCGAAATAATTATTTCACGCCACAGCGGATTTCGCAATTCAACAACTTCAGAAGGGAGACAATTGCAATAAGTCAACCTCCACCCCTCTTGCCTTTTCTGTCTCCATAGTTGGTGTCCTAGTTTGTCGAGGCGGCGGCTTTGTCTCTCTGTAGCGATGTCAATCTGAATGGCAACGAAGCGTTCGTTTGTTTTGCATGCAATTGCGTGGCGCCGCCGTTTTACTCAAGAAGAAGTAAGTAGTAGTGGTTACGGACAGATATCTATCGTACTGGACAGGATCAGGACAATGATAGATAAGTACTAGTATGTAGAGGATACAGCCAGATAGGTAAGAAGGTCGGGCTGCTAGGAGGGAGCATCTTGATAGCTCTGAGCACTGAGCAATGAGCTGAAGTAAAAGCGTCTTCAATTTCATCTCCAGTGAATTTAATAAGGTAATTTTGATCATCTCCAAATGGTTAAACTAATGTCGACTGAGTCGTTATTTCTTGAAATTGAAAGGTGTATGCTGCAACGCTGAGAACACTGACTGAAGAGAGTTCTAACTCGACCTTCAGCCTTCCATTGCTTGGAAAGACCAATACTACCTCCACAAAAATAGAGACAAGACCCTGACAAGAACATATTTTGAACAGAATCATGGGTAAACCCAGCATCAATTGCTCCGATGGTAAAAAGCACCCCGGCTACAGTATACAATACAGCGATACAGAAGGAGCTTGATGACATTGCGACCTCTCGACATAATTTGAGATTGCGATTGTTGAACTTGTTTGGAAGCTTCTCATGTAACAAGACTTGCAAGAACACATCAAGATTGATAGGAGCAACAAATGTAGATGACAGTGAAACGTATACATCATCATACGAAGGACTACAACTACACTTGCTGTTCTCTAATGAACAATCAGACATCCTCCAAGACAAGCTATAATCATCTTCAGAAGACGTCAAGGACTCCGTGTCAAGTGTCTTCAACAATTCTTCACTGCATCCGTGCGGTGTCTTCTCTCGCGGATATATATCGGCATCAAGTACCATCACAGGACAAGTGTTTTGTCTTTTGTGAGTAGGCTCCTGCTCCCGATGCATTGGTTACACGTAAGACTCAGATATAGATCTTCTTATTTGTACTGATGTATGATGAAGGTCAATGCTTGGCTCAGGACAGTTGGTTGTGTATCGCCTTTCAATCCGCCTGGATTCAATTAAATCATGTATTTTCTGCTGCGTTTCTTCTTGTCGGATGATCTTTACAGACGTGATCTTGTAAAGAGATGGAAACTATCATAAATGCAGCGAAATTTGAAAGAGCATGAGAACAAATGTTCCGGTGAGAATGCCATACTTTTCAAAGACAGCTGTGGACTTACTGCTAGCAATCAACCAAACAAATTACTGATCCCGCCGACCACCCAAAGTACTGATGTAGTTGCGTTTGAAAGAGTGAGGTGTGTGCTACTTATGAGTAGCAAGCACATATACTAGACTTCCAGACAACCAAAATAGATTGATGATCTAAAAGAATGGCAGTGGTGAAAATTGGCTACTCATGTGCAGATGCAAACGACCTCACATCCTAACTACTCACCTGTTCAATAGAAGAGATGTTCTTCCAGAGCAGTTGCCTTGTCAACAATCCGACGCCTTCGTCTTGTAGTATTTTGATGGTGGTGCGCACGAAAGGTACAGCAAATACAGTCGAGCCAATCAAGAAAAGCATTGTGATCATGTAAGATACAAACAGCATGAATCCTTCAAGCTCGTGTGATCTCTTCCACACATTGTTTAACATCGACAAGCTGCTTCCACAAAGAAACATTGAGCTGCCCACGTTGGAAGCACGCACTAGCTTCTTCGTCATGAAATTAGGAAACCTCCCGTGCTCCTTAGAGTGAAGTAAGTTTGATAGCTCAGCTGCATAAATTAATCCATCCTTGTCTTCATTGATGTGCTCAAAAATGTCATTTACTACAACAGTTGACATGTTAGCAGGACCTAGCAAGCGAAGGAGAACAACAATAAAATCATTTTTTGACAGTTGAAGGTCAAGCGGTTCCCTGCGCAATAGACGAGAAGGAGAAGACACCGCAGATGTGTATTCTGCTTGACTGCAGCCTTGTTCCATTTGGTCGGGTCGAAGGTATACCTACGTTCTTTGAAAGTGAAAATAAATCCGAAGTTTACGCACAAAACTGGCTGGATGATTAATGAGTGAACGTATATATCATTAGGCGGAGTGCTGCACTCACTTAGAATGGATATCTTTGGTCGCGATTCCGGATTCCGGTTCAAAGATACCGAAGGGAAAACCGGGTTCAACAATTGAGAATCCCAGCTCTCTCAAGAACAAGAAAGAAACTTACAGGTACAGATCAAACAAGCAACCTCATATTATTATGTAGGTCCAAGCTGAGCCTGTGCCTCGCCTAGAAAAGTCCCAGTCTGCACGCGCCACCCAAGCAACTATTTAGAGCATGGAGCTAAGAGCTACTCCTATAACACTATTTGTTTTGAGTCATCCTCCCCGTGCAATATACACATATCACTCCTGGGAAGCACACTTTCTCCTGATTTCGAAGAATTTCACATGTATAAGTCCTGATGTAATCATTAATTAAGACCGGCGCAAACAAATTGAGCTAGGGTAATCCTCCTCTTCCTCGACATAAGATTCAACACAATTGAGCCCATATTGGAACTGGAATCTACTATTCCTTAAGCGACTAAACTCTCAATTACTAAGCATTGACCACTTGTAAATTTGAGACTTACACGGTAATATGAGTAAGATATTACAAAAAAGAGTCATTTACAGACCCACAAAACGCTCAACGACTGAGCAATACAAATGAGCCCTTCTAGTACATACCAACGACAATAGATGCGATTTGGTACCATTACCATGGGGTGCTGCTGGCCAGCACACACTGGACCTCACACATCAGCTACGAGGTTGTAAAATCACTTCTACTGACGCTAGTCGTCTGAGCAGTACAAATGAGCTTGTCTAGTATCAACGCCAACTATAATGGACCACTAGAAGCGGCTCATGCCCATTCCGACGACGATAGATACGATGTGGTACCATTACCATGGGGTGCTGCTGGCTAGCCCACACTGGACCTCTCACATCAGCTTCGAGGTTGTAGCATCGCTTCTACGGACGCTAGTCGTCTGAGCAGTACAAATGAGCTTGTCTAGTATCGCCGCCGACTATAATGGGCCACTACAAGCGGCTTAAGCCCATACCGACGACGAAAGATACGATGTGGTACCATTACCATGGGGTGCTGCTGGCAAGCCCACACTAGACCACTCACATAGCTACAAGGTTGTAGAATCGCTTTTACGGACGCTACAATAGTCGTCTGAGCAGTATAAATGAGATAGTCTAGTATCATCGCCGACTATAATGGACCACTAGAAGCGGCTCATGCTCATTCCGACGACGAAAGATACGATGTGGTAACATTACCATTACAATGGGGTGCTGCTGGCCTAGCCCACACTGGACCTCTCACATCAGCTACTGACGCTAGTCGTCTGAGCAGTACAAATGAGCTTGTCTAGTATCGCCGCCGACTATAATGGGCCACTAGAAGCGGCTCATGCCCATTCCGACAACGAAAGATACGATGTGGTACCATTACCATGGGGTGCTGCAGGCAAGCCCACACGGGACCTCTCACATCGGTTTCGAGGTTGTAGCATCGCTTCTACGGACGCAAGTCGTCTGAGTAGTACAAATGAGCTTGTCTAGTATCGCCGCCGACTATAATGGGCCACTAGAAGCGGCTCATGCCCATTCCGACGACGATAGATACGATGTGGTACCATTACCATGGGGTGCTGCTGGCCAGCCCACACTGGACCTCTCACATCGGTTTCGAGGTTGTAGCATCGCTTCTACTGACGCTAGTCGTCTGAGCAGTACAAATGAGCTTGTCTAGTATCACCGCCAACTATCATAGACCACTAGAAGCGGCTCATGCCCATTCCGACGACGATAGATACGATGTGGTACCATTACCATGGGGTGCTGCTGGCCAGCCCACACTGGACCTCTCACATGAGCTACGAGGTTGTAAAATCACTTCTACTGACGCTAGTCGTCTGAGCAGTACAAATGAGCTTGTCTAGTATCGCCGCCGACTATAATGGGCCACTAGAAGCGGCTCATGCTCATTCCGACGACGAAAGATACGATGTGGTACCCTTACCATGGGGTGCTGCTGGCTAGCCCACACTGGACCTCTCACATAGCTACGAGTTTGTAGCATCGCTTCTACGGACGCTAGTCGTCTGAGCAGTACAAATGAGCTTGTCTAGTATCGCCGCCGACTATAATGGGCCACTAGAAGCGGCTCATGCCCATTCCGACGACGAAAGATACGATGTGGTACCATTATCATGGGGTGCTGCTGGCCAGCCCACACTAGACCTCTCACATCGGTTTCGAGGTTGTAGCATCGCTTCTACTGACGCTAGTCGTCTGAGCAGTACAAATGAGCTTGTCTAGTCTCACCGCCAACTATCATGGACCACTAGAAGCGGCTCATGCCCATTCCGACGACGATAGATACGATGTGGTACCATTACCATGGGGTGCTGCTGGCCAGCCCACACTGGACCTCTCACATCAGCTACGAGGTTGTAAAATCACTTCTACTGACGCTAGTCGTCTGAGCAGTACAAATGAGCTTGTCTAGTATCGCCGCCGACTATAATGGGCCACTAGAAGCGGCTCATACCCATTCCGACAACGATAGATACGATGTGGTACCAGTACCATGGGGTGCTGCAGGCAAGCCCACACGGGACCTCTCACATCAGCTACGAGGTTGTAAAATCACTTCTACTGCCGCTAGTCGTCTGAGCAGTACAAATGAGCTGGTCTAGTATCGCCGCCGACTATAATGGACCACTAGAAGCGGCTCATGCCCATTCCGACGACGATAGATACGATGTGGTATCATTACCATGGGGTGCTGCTGGCCAGCCCACACTGGACCTCTCACATCGGTTTCGAGGTTGTAGCATCCCTTCTACTGACGCTAGTCGTCTGAGCAGTACAAATGAGCTTGTCTAGTATCACCGCCAACTATCATAGACCACTAGAAGCGGCTCATGCCCATTCCGACGACGATAGATACGATGTGGTACCATTACCATGGGGTGCTGCTGGCCAGCCCACACTGGACCTCTCACATGAGCTACGAGGTTCTAAAATCACTTCTACGTACGCTACAAAAGTCGTCTGAGCAGTACAATCGTCTGAGCAGTACAAATGAGCTTGTCTAGTATCGCCGCCGACTATAATGGGCCACTAGAAGCGGCTCATACCCATACCGATGACGATAGATACGATGTGGTACCATTACCTTGGGGTGCTGCTGGCCAGCCCACACTGGACCTCTCACATGAGCTACGAGGTTGTAAAATCACTTCTACTGACGCTAGTCGTCTGAGCAGTACAAATGAGCTTGTCTAGTATCGCCGCCGACTATAATGGGACCACTAGAAGCGGCTCATGCCCATTCCGACGACGATAGATACGATGTGGTACCAAATGACCATGGGGTGCTGCTGGCCAGCCCACACTAGACCTCTCACATCAGCTACGAGGTTGTAGAATCACTTCTACTGACGCTAGTCGTCTGAGTAGTACAAATGAGCTTGTTTAGCATCGCCGCCGACTATAATGGGCACTAGAAGCGGCTCATGCACGTACCGACGACGATAGATACGATTTGGTACCATTACCATGGGGTGCTGCTGGCCAGCACACACTGGACCTCTCACATGAGCTACGAGGTTGTAGCATCGCTTCTACGTACGCTACAAAAGTCGTCTGAGCAGTACAAATGAGCTTATCTAGTATCACCGCCAACTATCATGGACCACTAGAAGCGGCTCATGCCCATTCCGACGACGATAGATACGATGTGGTACCATTACCTTGGGGTGCTGCTGGTTAGCCCACACTGGACCTCTCACATTAGTTTCGAGTTGTAGAGTCGCTTTTATTGACGCTAGTCGTCTGAGCAGTACAAATGAGCTTGTCTAGTATCGCCGCCGTCTATAATGGGCCTTTAGAAGCGTCTCATGCCCATACCGACGACGAAAGATACGATGTGGTACCATTACCATGGGGTGCTGCTGGCCAGCCCACACTGGACCTCTCACATAGCTAACAGGTTGTAGAATCGCTTTTACGAACGCTACAACAGACGTTTGAGCAGTACAAATGAGCTTGTCTAGTATCGCCGCCGACTATAATGGGGCCACTAGAAGCGGCTCATGCCCATTCCGACGACGAAAGATACGATTTGGTACCATTACCATGACCATGGGGTCCTGCTGGCCAGCCCACACTGGACCTCTTACATAAGCTACTGACGCTAGTCGTCTGAGCAGTACAAATGAGATTGTCTAGTATCACCGCCGACTATAATGGGCCACTAGAAGCGGCTCATGCCCATTCCGACGACGATAGATACGATGTGGTACCATTTCCATGGGGTGCTGCTGACCAGCACACACTGGACCTCTCACATGAGCTACGAGGTTGTAGCATCGCTTTTACGGACGCTACAATAGTCGTCTGAGCAGTACAAATGAGCTTGTCTAGTCTCATCGCCGACTATATTGGGGCCACTAGAAGCGGCTCATGCCCATTCCGACGACGAAAGGTACCAAATGACCATGGGGTGCTGCTGGCCAGCCCACACTGGACCTCTCACATCAGCTACGAGATTTTATGTATCATCGTTACTACGGCCGTTAGTCGTCTGAGCAGTACAAATGAGCTTGTCTAGTATCGCCGCCGACGTTAATGGGCCACTAGAAGCGGCTCATGCCCATTCCGACGACGATAGATACGATGTGGTACCATTACCATGGGGTGCTGCTGGCCAGCCCACACTGGACCTCTCACATCAGCTACGAGGTTGTCGCATCGCTTTTACGGACGCTACAATAGTCGTCTGAGCAGTACAAATGAGCTTGTCTAGTATCACCGCCGACTATAATGGCCACTAGAAGCGGCTCATGCCCATTCTGAGGACGAAAGGTACCAAATGACCATGGGGTCCTGCTGGCCAGCCCACACTGGACCTCTCACATCAGCTACGAGGTTGTAGAATCACTTCTACTGACGCTAGTCATCTGAGCAGTTCAAATGAGCTTTTTTAGTATCACCGCCAACTATAATGGGCCACTAGAAGCGGCTCATGCCTCTATCGTCGACGAATGATACGATGTGGTACCATTACCATGGGTTGCTGCTGGCCAGCCCACACTGGACCTCTCACATCAGCTTCGAGGTTGTAGCATCGCTTCTACTGACGCTAGTCGTCTGAGCAGTACAAATGAGCTTGTCTAGTATCGCCGCCGACTATCATGGACCACTAGAAGCGGCTCATGCCTCTATCGACGACGAAAGATACGATGTGGTACCATTACCATGGGGTGCTGCTGGCCAGCCCACACTAGACCTCTCACATGAGCTACGAGGTTGTAAAATCCCTGTTCTGACGCTAGTCGTCTGAGCAGTACAAATGATCTTGTCTAGTATCACCGCCGACTATAATGGGCCACTAGAAGCGGCTCATGCACATTTTGTTGTGTGGATATCAGCCTTTGTATTAGCTGCACTTTTGGCCATCGTGGGAATGGATTTGAGTTTAGTCGAGTCAAATATGGCACTTACTTGTCAGCGTAACAATGGGAATTTGTATATACTAGTCGCTCCCATACATACAGCCGATAATATGCGCATGGCCCATGGCATTTGACAGACATAGACCCCTCCTACACAGCAGTTACAAAATTCCATCAATACATAATAGAGACACTCATATCATCCTATATGGTATGGTTTGTCAATTTGTGCTTTTATCAGCAGCTCCAGCCAGTTTTTCTTCCGATCACATATCAAAAATAGACATTTTGAGATAATATTATCTTACTGCATCTTTATTTACACTTCCGTACTAGAAGCGCGTGGAATTATTGATACAGCTACCATGAGTTCACTAGCAGCGACGCAAGCGGATGGATATCACATTCCAGATGAGTATTATACGTCAGGATCTTACAAGAAGAAATCAATTAGCCAATTCAACGGATCGAAAGGACACAATCAATATTTGCAAAGATCAGTCGTCCGATTCGAACTTCCATTTGATGGGTTCTGTACACACTGTAGTGCTATCGTAGGCAAGGGAACCAGGTTTAATGCCCACAAGGTCCACATCGATAATTACTTTTCTTCCAAGATATATGAATTTACAACAAAATGCAGAAGTTGTGCAGGCTGGTACGTACGTGATTAGTGATTATGTTCAAAATACTCATACACTCATTAGTTTTGTTGTAATCACGTGTTCCTCATCTCATTTTTTCTTAATCTCACCTGCAGTGAATTCCGCATCCGTACCAACCCCAAAGAAAAAACTTTTGACTACGTCGAAGGCATCCGAAAGAAAATAGAAGAATTCGATAGTAAAGAGGCTGGGACACAAGGGGTGATTGATACAGATTTTGGCCGAGGCATTTTTGAATTTAGGGACGGCAAAATAGATGCTCCTTCCAAGGGTAGTCCTGAATCACTCCATCTTCTGGAGAGGAATGCAGCAACACATCGTAAAACTATCACGGAGCATGAAAAAATGAGCTCTCTGCTTCAGCTAAATGCAAAATTTGAAACCGATGCCGATGCAAATGCAGCTTTGAGATCAAACTTCCGCAGGTGTAGAAATGCTAAGAAAAGGCGACTAAAGGATGCAGCTAGTGTTGGCTTGGGAAGAGGGATTGAAATGACAGAGGAGACAGATGATGATGTATTTACTGCAAAAAGGTTGACGCAAGACACACACAATAAGCAAGCGCGTCAATCAGAAAGAGACAACTTCAATGCTTTGAGGGGGTCGGGTATTTTTGGTTCTTTGAAAGGAACGAAGCGACTCGATGTAAAAAGGAGGCATGAAAGAGGGCAATACACTCAAAAGAAAAGATTAGATGCAACGAAACTCGTAGGCAAACCTCAGCTGATAAGAAAGAAGGAAACAACTGCAGCAGTGAAACCGAAACCAAAGACAAAGATTCCAGCAAGTAATGACTCCTGTGTCAGTGCATTGGGTGCGTTGGCTGCGTATGGCTCTGACGGTGACAGCAGCGGCGATTAATAGTAATAACTTAAGAAAATTATTCAACGAAACGCATTTTAAATTTGCTGCACTTCAGAATACCAACTCGTAGCTCGTAAGTATATAATCAGACTGGGCTGCCGACCCTGAAGGAGTTGAAAGCAAGAAGCCTTACCTCTAGAGCCTCTCTAGAGAGAGCTTGGTCTTTGAATATTGAAATATGATGTGGTGGCATCTTTTCTCTTCTTTGTTACTTTTCTCCTAGGTACAGAGGAAACTACGAAGGAATTAATATCACACTTTATCAAACTTGCTCCAAACGTTATCGTCACCTTCACATCGACATCGGTGAAAAAGTTCGACAAACAAATGCTACTTATTGCGAGTAGTGCACGAAGCATAAATTAATGTTAGACAAATAACACATCTTCGCCATTCTATTCAATTCAATAGTAGCCTGGAAACCGCAAACTTAACACTCGTCGCCTCTGATGGCAGCTTACATCTCGCACAGTCCCAATCACGATCCATATCCAAACATGGTGAGATCATCTCCTCCGAAATCGTTCCAAAAGAATGCATTCCCACGATCTTACGGCCAAACTCTGCAATACAATCGAAATGAAACTGGCGGCGGTCCTAGATACGACTTGGATAACCACGACGAATTTCTCTACGGTCCTCAGCCACCAGGAAGATACACAAGTCATCATCGAAATATGCAAGCCCAGGCAAAGGATGAGATGCTTTTTCATGTTGGCACAGAGTACCAAACCATGGAGGCTTTTCCTAGGTCTCACTACCAACGTAACGTTCACTTTATTGAAGAAGATGAGAGGCATTCAAAGCCTGGCTGTATCCGCCGTTCATTCAATGAAGTGCTTGAAGTTCTCTTTCCGAAATATTATAAGGAACATCAAGTGAAAACTTCTTATCCTGTGCAATCACCTGAAGAGAGTCGTGGCAGCTTTGACAGTAATGGGAGCTTTGAAAGGGCGAGACAATACATGAGAGACACGTCCGGTAGAGCTTCAGAGTTGCACCATCAACTAAAAGCTTTGGTGCATGATCGTGCTCGTCATCAAACTCAAGCAAGAGATGTTTCCGTACCATCCGCTCCTCTAGAAGATGAGCAGTTGGCTGAGTCACGTCGCATGTTGCAACTGCAAATAGAGCAGCATCAAGCAGCCATGACCAATCACATGGTGGCAATGCAAACACAACAGCAATACCAAATGCAACCGATGAGCAACGGACTTGTCCAAAATGGGGTGAATGGAATGATGAATCATCAGCAACTAAATAATATGTTCACGCCATCAACTCAGGAGAAGATGAGTGCGCCGATGCCTATAATTAATGAAGGAATGCAAGGAGACAGTATGAGCATGATGCAAAACAGCGTTTACCATCAGCAACAACAGCAAGATCAGAGAGATCCGTCCGAGTACACACCACCACGCGCTCGAAGCCAAAGTAGTGTGAAGTCGCCAAGAGGTAGCCCTCCAATAGGAAAACCTCCAATGGTAGTAAAAGTTGCAAATGGCACAAAAATTGTTTTCCCACAAAATCATCAACAGTCAGATGCCAGCACTATCCAAGCCAGCACTATCCAATCAATACAAGAGTCTGTAGATCGTGCGATGAGAAAAAGTGATACTGCTAGGGTGCAACTGAAATCAAGTAAGAAACTCTGGATCCAGGCGAGCAAGATAAGAGCTTGAGTATAAGTATGTTTAGGTGTGAAGCGTAGGATAAAGAAATAATAAAACTGGTTAATTATTGTGCAATGGATGCAAATGTCTTCTCAGCTTTTCTCTATCGATAGACCTTGTGTGCATGTGTGAGTGAAGATCGTGAGTCATGAAGTTGCCGATCCTTGTACTAACTTGAGTGGAGGACAATAAACGTCTTGTTGTAGCTTGCATGCTGCCTTCTTGAAGCAAGTCCTTAGGTCGATAGTGAGACTCGTTTACTGCCTTGGTTAACGCTGCGCAATCATATTCCTACTTTCATGCGGCGTGCAGAGATACCCTGGAAAGCTGGAACAACAGTTCTATTTTCCCACACCATCTTTTCGAGAAATTCAAAGCACGCCTCCTCATCATCGCATTCGATGCGATCTTGATCACTTGAGGAAGATACCGGTGACTCTTCATCATCCAGCATCTCTTCCTTGGGTATTTTTGACGCTGCCAACATTTTGCGTTCAGGCAAAACAGCAGTCAAGTCTTCCTCTATCTTTGGCATGGCCACCATTTTGACTCCATTCTCATCAAACGTCCGCTCCAAAACATCAGGCAAACTCTCCTCGAGCCAAAAGTCAAGCTGGAATTCGTTTGCAAATCCAGGCCTAACTGCGATGGGCTGCCCTTCCCTGAACAAGATTAGACTGGGCAGCTTGCTAATTGTATTCCCACTCGCCAAGAATGTCTTCTTCAGCTCCACAGTATTTTCCTTGTCATTCACGTTCCATCGCACAAAGTCAACTTTACCAAGGTATCGTGGCTGTGCTTTGCGTAAGACCTTGTCAAGTAACTTGCACGGACCGCACCACGGTGCGAAAGCGCTGGAGCGAGTTGTATTGTGAGTATTTGAGCAAAGTGATAAAACGATCAATACAATAAGTGACTTACTCGACAAGCACAGGCCTATTGGTCGAAGAAGGGTTTAACAGGGTGTCCATATTGTCATCTATGACTGTTTCGATGGTTAGCTTCTTCTCATCGTTGCCGACGTCATCATTTGTGCTGCTCATGAAGAGTTTGGATTGATACTGCGTTCGTGTCACTGACGAGAAGGGTCTGGTGACAACAGATGTGGAGAAGTAGGCCGATACGGAAGTCATGCTGCCTGCTCCTCCAAGGGCCATAGCTGCAGCTGCAGCCACCAAAGCACGAGGGCGAGATCTCCGCTTGTTCGTTGCGTCGAGTGTTGAGTTCATAACTGTTGGTTGATTGGAGAGATGATGAGAACCGATCTTGAACAGGCAAAGGTTTCGGTCTGTTTGTGGCGATGAATCTGATCACTTGCTGCGTCGTCGGCTGGCAATGGACAATTAGAGATTGAACAACTATCCAATAGGAGCACTAATATGGTAAAGAGGTGGTCGTAACCGTCGAGAGTAAAGAAATGGCTGCGTTGTTTCCGACAATAATGAGCATCAATAAGTAGCATCGTTTGCATGGACCTCGATGGGCTTCTTCTCTACGACGGCTGTTGCGGCATTGTGGGTGACACTTTTGACAAAACATTATCTTTGAGGGGCTGTTACGTAGGGGGGAATCAGTAGAAAGTGCACCACGTCGTTTCTTTTTTAACGATGGGAATCAGTATATCTGGTGCCCCCACCTTTCGGTTCTAGATTCGGGACATCAGCTCAGGACAGCCCCTTCCAGACCCAGTGTCCCCTTGTTGTGCGTGGTCTCAACTATTTTATCGCCCTTGAGAGATTGCGACGGCCCGCCTTGTGAAGAAAATCTTCTCTGTATGATAGTGACGGTCCTAATGATGTGACAATCTCTCATACTTCTTCACCTCGTCTTCTTTTGTCAGAAGAGCGTCCTTAATAGTCTTACTTACGCAAATTTGGGTTCGCAAGATTTGTTACGCTTTTGTGACTTGAGGAGCGCAGTACCGTACCGCCCACCGGCCCACCGCCCGAAGGGAACCCTAATTCAGGGAGCACCCCCGGCGCCCCCCTCTTTACTTGCGTAAAAAAACAGGGATATTAGTTCCTACGCCCAAGAGTTGTCTTACTTACTTACGCAAAAGTTGATTTTGCGTAAGTAAGTTTGCAATTTCTTTTATCTTACTTACGCAAAACGTCATCAAAAAATTCCACAACTCACAACTGACGTCATTTCGTTCAATTTTTTGCGTAAGTAAGACTGTTAAGGACGCTCTAGAGAGTAGGAGTAAGTAATCAACTTATAGATTTTACTCAAAATATTGACCTCAGCCTAATAAGTTTCCTAACTCACCAAAATATATTTACTAGGGTAAATGAAAGTAGCAAACTTCAGTGTGATAGTGTTCAATGATGCAAAAGGCTATCGTATAAATAAACCGAGGTCAAAACACCATTGAACTACAAATTTCATGTAGTTGCCGAGTATTTTGTAGTATTCAAAGGGCTTTTTCTCCCCCCTTCCAGCTTATGTCTAGGGGTCTACATACGTACGAAGGAATAAATACCTTATGTCTCTAGAGGGGTTGCAAGAAAATCCTGAAATGAGTCTTTAAATTGAGAGTTCCTTAAAATACATTCAGCATCCCTTAAAACTCGATGACGATGATGCAAAAGATGCCGCTACAATTGGCCAACAATACGAAGCAATAACAGCCTTAAATAATAATATAATAAAGCGGCAACGCAGTCACGCCACCTTCTTTTGATGATGTTTAGGTTGTGTGGTCGGTGGGCTACAAAAATCAGCGCCCGCGGACCTATTCACAGTCACAGCAGCGACAGCGATATCGAGCTGTACACATCACATCACAGTTTTGCCTTCGTTTAGGAGAGCTAATGATCAATATATAACGCAACAATGGCAGACCCGTAATCGAATGGGCATTTTTCGTCGATTGATTGCATTCGATAATGACGGATATGTGTATTACAGCGGCACGGAGTGAAATATAAGATGGTATGGAAGCTGTCAAGTTTGGACATCTGTTCGGTCACAATAGATTGAATGATGTTGCAGACAGTCAATGTGGTATTTCAAGTCCGACTAGTATGAATTAAATCACCAATTCGGTAGCTCGTGCTAATCGATGCTTTTGGGCGTGTCCAACGCTAGATTGGAGGCGGTACTTTCGATCCAATTGGACACATATTCCGTGCAACATGATACGGCCGCTGGACGGTGGGTAGTGAGGAGGGGTAAAGTTCAAGTCCTTGAATAGCACTCCCATGACAACCAACAAGTCTACACTGTGGTATTGTTATGAGTGGTCGGACGTGCCTGAGACTACAATGGCATGAGAACAAACAAAACGAGAGTGCTAGGCAGGCAGAATCTTTCTACATGATACAGAATCCTTCAGATTACTTTCTAATCAACCCCATCCTCAAACCATTTCACATCAAATACCCATGTATTGAAATTTGTGACTACTATACGCAATGGTTGCTGGTCTTGAACGCAGATCCAACTATCGACATGTATTGGCATTTGGTGCAATCTCATGATGTTGGTACTCAAATGCTGATCAAGCGTTTGTTGTAGTCTTGTGCAATACAGCAGAGTACGCAGAGATTGGTACAATAAAATGAAGAATTCATCTCATCTAAGAGCAGAAAGTTCGTGAGACGAAGGCAGCAGATTGTGATATAGAAACAAGCACTATCTTTGGTAGGTTGTATCTTGCAGCTGACAGAATTTCCAGTTACAATACTGGCATCTTACGATTGTAGATCAATAGAACATCATAACATAGGAGTCTTAGAAGCTGAGCTGTGTCCATCGTGTCACTCTGGCGGCAATGTAAATCTTCAGATCTTCATTGCCGACCTTTCTTATTCTCTTCTCTTTCCCCTCTTCTCCTTCGTTTTCCTTAACAACTCGTCCACCAGCACCTCGATGCCGCTTTTACAAGGCCAATACCTTGCCTTATCAAGGAATTTTTAACTCTCTTCACACACTCTCTATCCAAATCCTATCTATCACTCCGTGCCATCCAAAAAGCAATCCCAATAAATTTTAGTTACCCCTTCTCTCTCTATGAACTTACAATCAAAGCCAAATGAAGTGAAGTTAGGCACGTTGTAACCGTATCTTGCAGCCATTATTTTTGCGATTTGAATGTATTTGTAGTCCTCGTGCCCAACAGCATTTGACAGTGACTCCCAAGAGTGAATGCCCTGTCGAGCGGTGCCAAGCTGATGCTGCTCATGCACTTGCTGCGCTTTTGATTGGGTTGCACCTAGAAAGTGTGAGTTCAGACTGGTGGACATGTCTTTCATGTGAGCGTCAATGGTCTTCAGCTCTGGACAGCGTTGGCCAAATCCAGCAGCCATGCATAGTTCCCATAGGGAAAGTGGGTCAGATAAGACACTCTCTGAGCGGACCCTCCAACTGGCATGTCTTTCGACAAATGAATTTCGTCGAACCCAATTCTTTAGTGCAAAGGAGGAGCATGTTTCGTTATCGCTAAGCTCCTCATAATCACCTACTTTTTGATTCAACCAATCTAGATGCTCTTCATTTAACAGTTCACATTTGGCAACTCTAGAATTGATTGTTTGTAGAGGGTCTCTCACCATATGAATTACATATTTGTACCGTCTTCCGCTGTTGAGGGATTTGAAGGCGTCGTACCAAGAGACAGCACCATCCAGTCCAGGATAAGGTCCACAATCAAAATCATTGTCATGTGAGACCATGATACCCAGGTCTCTCAACAGTGTGCATAAGCTAGTTGTTCCAGTCCGGCCAACGCCAGTGACTAGAAGATCAGTCACTTGCATCGATTCTGCTGATCCCGTCGTATTCTGATCAGCTTCTTCCAGACTTGTAGATCTGAGCACTTTGGAATGGATATTCCGATGGTCACGAAAAGATGTGGCATTGCGGTATAAAGCAAGATCAATCGAAATTTTTGCAGTTGCAATCTCCCTCTCACCCTGGACGCTATAAAACAACAGCCCCGATAACTTATCTGGGCCCATATCTTCATCGAGTAGAAGCCGAGGATCGCTTATTCGATGCCTATCCTTTGCTAGACCCTCCACAGATGTTGAAACGATTGTATTTTGGTGCTCAAACCAATATCGAGGCTCCAATATCCTTGGGCCCGGGAGAAAATTCCAATCATTCCAATCTGTGCCTAAAGTCGTGTCGATGGTACCAAGTAAAATGCGCTCGGGCGTGTCTCCTATCATTGAGTAAAGGACATAAATTATGCCCTCCACTAAATGGATGTCGAAGTGTCGTAGACTTAGTCCGAGTTTCGGACCCCATTCAAATGGACCTTCGATAGATTTCGATCGGCACAGAACAACGCCAGATACACTATTGATCCTTGACAGGGTGTAATAGTAGCCATCGTTCACATTCAATACTGGATTTGTCAGATAAAACAAGTTGTGAAATAAGTAGGGGCTGTCCTGTGTGAAACGCTTGTGAAGTGTCCAAGATATACCGTCATCAGATTGGTACAATAATGTTGGCTGGTAGTTATGGCTTGAAGCATTGAGGCGAGGCTCACAGCCATGTCCATGGACATACCTGCAAAGGAATGAAACGTTCAGAAGTGAAGTGTCAGTATTTGCATTTCCTTCTCTTAAAATATACTGAAAAATGATGTACTCACATGTAAAATCTTTTCTCATCTTCATCCACGAAGACAGAAGGAGAATGAAGACTCCAACAAACCTCTGGTTCAAATTTTAATGCAACACTCTGTATATTCTTCCATAGTCTTGTCGTGGAATCCAATGCCAATATCCCTATGGCATCATTAATATGAGAGGAATAGTAAACAATTATCGACGTTCTCCGAAAGAAGGGATGGCGGTTAGCCATCCAAACTTTTGTACGGATGGGCATGGGAGAGTTGATGTTGGAAGTTCCCTCACCAATGGGCAGGACACAGTGTTGATAGTTTGTGACTGTAACATCCAGTGTTGTTTCGTGCATTTGGCATATCCGGATGACATTACCAATGGGTTTATCGAGCAAGAGTATATCTGTTTTGGGCAATTCATAATGACTTCCTTCGTAGTTGTAGTAGTGGCTAATGTTCCTGTTGCTGCTTCTGGTATCCTTGTTCTTCAAACAATTGTAAGAACTGCCATCTTTGACAAAATCCAGTACATCTTCTCCCTCTATGCAAGCGGAGGTAGGTAACAATGATAACTTCTTCTGTGGACCGTTGGATTTTGGATGAGTAGGTTCAGGCTTTTTGTTTTTGTCTTTCCTTTTGGCTACTGGATCGGGCACATCTTGTTGACCACCATAGTGTTGATTGCCTAAATTAGAACTAGCAAAGAAAGCCGAGTGTTGGAGATATAAAAGAGTGAATACGATCATCAACGCTCCGCAGCCAAAGACAAAGATTGATTTTGTGCCCAACTTTACTCTCCTTCTCAATGGCAGCGTCGGCATGTCATCAGCCGTAGAGCGAGGCAAAATTGTAAACGTCTTGCGCTGACGAATGGTCATGTTGTTGCTGTGTGCTATGATAGATGGTAGTCCGCTGATTACATCATACAACGAAGAGCTTGCGATCTTACCACAGTGCAGAACTCTCTACTCTGGTCGATACCAATGCGCAATGCGAACAGCGAACACGGTTGCTCGTGCTCGATGCTCGATCTCGATAAGCCCCGTGCGATCGGCCTTGTGTCACACAAAACGATTTTTGCGTGCTTTGCGCGCTAACAAAAAAATCCGTCTAAATTAGCAAACTACTAATAAAATGATCAAAATAACTAGCGAAAGTGATTTTCTGCCATAGCTTGGCTACGTTGGGGTGGAGAAGGCAGTTTGATGAAGCCTAATTGCATCTATGCATATGAAGATCCTATGTTGAACTCGGTGGTAGAAAATTCGGCCAGGAAAAGGTACCTCAAATGTTGCCCTAGTTAATTTATTAGGTGTGTAATGTGGAGCCGAATACTGACTCCCACGTTAAATTTCGACCTCTTCCGAGTGGATAACCGAATTCTACGCGAAATTCTGGGTTAGAATGAGTCTTGCCTAACTTATTGTTGTCGATGAAGCTCTCCCTATCAGCGTTGCCAAAATAGCAAGAGTACAGTTAGTATTTTGTGAGCGTTGTCTGTTGTGACAGAAGAAAAAGCATGTTCCCGCCGGAATTGGGTAGGAGTAGCTACTGTAGGAATTGTCCTACGTACGTAGAAAAGTTTTGTGCGAGAGAAGGATTGGGGGAACGGGGCTTATGCTCGATGCTCGCGACTCGCGATAGATAGCCGCCTGTAGGAATTGAATTCCTACGTGAGTCGTAGTATGTCAATGTTTGTCCAAAGAAAACGTACCAAATTTACGGACATTTTCTCATATGGGAGAAATCTGGATAGATTTGAATTTGGTCGGGTATGATGGTGAGGATCTGGGGAAGTGTCCGAGAAAATGTTACCTACGTATCGTAACATCTCGAGAATGAACGCCGCCTATGTATGATACTACAATTTCGAGATCATTTGATTTTTACCCCCCCCAACTATAAAATCTTCCTATGTATCGAATTCCTACGCTAAAATTCTACAGAAAATAATTTATTTTCGCCCCGATAATTTTTTCTACGTGTAATCACGAAGGAATTCAATAGGAAGATTTTATAGTTGTTGGGGGGTAAAAATCAAATGATCTCGAAATTGTAGTAACTTCACGGACAGATACTTGCGTAACTTGAAATTTGAATCGCCGCCGTTTTGGGTTACTTATGGGAATTAGTATGGTTCTACTTACGAGGTCACCCCTCCTGTGGGGGGCAATTTCGCCCGGCTCGCCCGGGGCGTTTCGAAAAAGCCCGCGTACATAAAAAGAGCCATGTTGGTTAGTAGTTTGAGCCCTTGAGATTGCGACGGCCCGCCGGCCTTGTGAAGACAATCTTCTCTGTATATATGATAGTAACGGTCCTAATGATGTGACAGTCTCATACTTCTTCACCTCATTTCAGGTGTAAGGTACACAGCTGAAAAGATCTCGAAGAATGCTAAGACTACTTCCTTCTTGCTGGGGAATAAGGTTCCACACTCTACATCTCATACTCAACATGTAAACAATGAAATCATGAAGAAGACGTGAAAATTATTTTAATAGCGACTCGATAATATATATAGCATCAATGTTGCTCCTTATCTATGGCAACTGCTAGCATACAAAATGGCATCCCTTAGGTGATCCCATCGCTGAAAGTATTTCTATTATTGGAGCACGAGTCTGTTTAAGAACGACCGACCTGACCATTTCCAGTGAATGGAGCAGACCTGCTTCCGTGAGGTCCCAAGGTTTCGCCGTAACCAAACTCGTTATTCTTCTCAGCATATCCACCACTGTACAGTGGTGTACCCATAGCTTCCGCTGGGGCATCAGATTCCAACTCATACGGAACAACAACGAATTCGTGAGATCCATCATGTAATGTCTTGGTGTTGGTCCAACGCATAGTCCATCCATTGCCTGGTGTCTCGAAAATGGCGTGGTAAGGCTGTGTTCCTCCTCCACATTGGAGTTCATAATATTGACGCTTGGTATTGGGACCCTGCAACAATTCAACATTCACCTTGAATGATTTCTTACCAACATCCTTGGACCAAACCAACAATTGCACAGACTTGACGTGATCCGCAATGGGGATAGAACGGACAGTCTTATCTCCCTGAGAATACAACCTAGTGGAGGATTTCCAGATCTTATCAAATGCCTCCTGGCGTTCCGCACTTCGGTCCTTCGTCATGACATCCACCCCAACCAAGGCAGGGAAGG
This sequence comes from Skeletonema tropicum, assembly GCA_037178625.1. Lineage (NCBI taxonomy): Eukaryota > Bacillariophyta > Thalassiosirophyceae > Thalassiosirales > Thalassiosiraceae > Skeletonema > Skeletonema tropicum. The sequence continues at coordinate 709,332 of CM074134.1, read as the reverse complement.
CTGAATCCTCCGAGGTACTGATTTCAAGAGTTTGAGGACCAGCACTATCCGTGTTTTTGAACTTGAGACAAGCGCGGAAGGGAGTCTCAGCACCATTCATACAGCTAATGTCCATGAAGTGAACTCGACGAATAGGTCCAAGCCAAAGCTCCACGCGGGCCTTCAAAGGTCTGCCATTCGTCTGGATGAGCATTTGAAGACGATCCGCACCCTGGGGCATTTTCCAAGTCAGACGAGAGTTGCCACCCTGAATTTGTTGCAAAGGAAGGTTCTTGGGGAAGGCGGATGGGTCGTAGCTAAGTTCACATGATTCACTAGCCGTGGCAACGTAAGGAAATTGATTTTTAGGTGTGTTTTGCGCTACCTGGTAGTTGGCCTGGTCACGTTCCCTATTCTTAAATTGATCTTTGTATCCATCACGTGTGGAGCAGACGGCAGTGGAATGACGGGAAGTTGGGTTGGCGGGGGCAAATGCCGACACCGAGGGAAGGAGGAGTAATGTGGCGATGGTACTGACGAGCTTCATGATCTAAAATTTTATGGATCGATAGATGATATGATTATTGAAAATCAACCCAGCAGTCGTAGTCTCAATATTGGTGGCGATTATTCCGCACTAGTACTATTCCATTCAACACGCAACACCGCTGCAAAGATGAGGATAGATAAGATTGAACGCAAGTGGGCGGGGTGGCACAGTGATGGAAAGGATTGGCAGCAACATCATGGTCACATGCGTATGCGCGAGAGAGTAGATCGTACTACGTACTACCAATAAGTCAGTCTAACAGTGACTTTTACATAAGTACGATAAGATTTGATTTCAGCTGAAGAAGATGAGCTCAATATTATATATCATCTGATGTACATACTTGTTGCTAAGTATGGTACTTCTCTTATCTAATATTTCTCTCTCTCTACAATTACTAGCTCCCTCTGCCATGGTGGAGGATGACGACGGCTTCTTGCTTCGCTGAGCCGAGGCGGCCGTGCTGCTGGATCGAGCCATCGTATTATCATCTCCTATTTCCGATCTGCATCATTTTCATTAGTATGGTCCAGTATGGACGGTATTTATGTAATAACATTATTGAAAACGAATGGTTACAGAGTCACAACCGTGCCTCCTTCTCCACTACCCAATCCATCTTCACCTCCAGCCAAAATTTCATTCAGCAATGCATGAGGAACCCGTCCATCCGTAATAAACGCTCCTTTCACTCCCAACTTGACTGCATCAGTCGCATACGTAACTTTCGGAATCATTCCACCAGTAATAGTCTCATCCTCTATCAAAGAATCAATATCATCACAAGATAATGACTTCAGCAACTTCATTTCCTTATCCAACACTCCAGCAATATCCGTCAAGAACAGTACTCTTGCCGCCTTTAATTCTCCGGCAATTCTACCTGCAGCAACATCAGCGTTGATATTGTATACGATACTCTCATCATCTTGACCTTTACATCCCATTCCAATTGGTGCAATCACTGGTGTAATTCCCGCATCTAACAATTGATTGATAAGATCCGTATTGACAACCTTGACTTGTCCAACATTCCCCAAGTCAATCTTATCCTCACCGTCACCACCACCACCACCACCCCACAATTTCTCACATTGCAACAACGCATCATCCCGTCCACTCAACCCCAAAGCCCGTCCACCCGCCATCGCTATCCCCGAACTTATATTCTTATTCACCGTCCCACTCAACACCATCGCGGCCACATCCACCACATCTTCAGTCGATACTCTCATACCCCCCTCAAATCGACTTTCCACACCGACCTTTTCGAGCATGGCGTTGATCATTGGTCCGCCTCCGTGTACGACGACGATGCGCAGCCCGAGTCTTTGGAGGGTGGCGACATCCTGACAGAAGAGTGTGGCGAGTTCGGGTGTGGTCATGGCGTTGCCGCCGTATTTGACTACTATGGTTTGACCGGAGAGGGAGGAGATGGAGGAGGAGATTGTGATGGCGTTGGAGGCGAAGGAGGATGAGTCGGAGGAGGAGGAGAATAGTGATGTGGAGATGGAAGACTTTTGGTGCAGAGGTGATGATGCTATTGATAATGGAGCAAATGCATGTGATGTGCTTGCAAGTGATGCAGTGAGGAGGATGGTGCTAGCTGAGAATAGCTTCATGATGAATTGCTGTGATCTTCTATTGATAGAATGATGTACTTAAGTTTAGTCTATTGCTATTGAGGTCTATGGATGGATATTAGGTATGAAGCTATGCTAGCTCTAGAGGACGATCTGAGCTTCGTTCATGGTGGTTCGGAAGTGTCAAGCAAGTTGCATTTGCAAAGATTTGCACAAAAGATTTTGGCGCGGTGGTGATGGATGATGTTTAGATTGGAGATAGATGGGACTCCTTCTGATTCGATACACCTCTCGACCACAAAAAAAATGACCACAAATGAAAATGCCAGAAGGTGCCAGCCACGAACGGTTGGTAGATAGATAGAAGTAGTAGCATGTAAACAATTTTGTTCATGCTAAAGTCAACTCCGAGCGCCTTCACTGCACAAGCCCTATCCCTCCTACCACTTACTAGAATGTTGTGAAGGAGACCTGTAGTGGACCACTGCAGATGAATCAACTTTGTTGATTGGCGAACGACATTTGAAGGTAAGAAATTATTCATTGGCGTATGTGGCCCATGAACCACGACTTCTTGGCCTTGCCACATCATGAATACACGACAGAGGAATGAAGAAACAGTAATTTCATAGCATAGTTCATCCGAAGCCCGAAGTCATCCTTCGCTTGAGGACTAACAAACATCATCAGAATCACTAATCTGACCCTCCAGTAGAGACATCATCATTTGCAGGCTCTACAGCTCTCGCGTTGATTTTTTGACCATACCTTTTTTGAAACATCAAAAGCTCACAGTTTCAAAATTCTTGATGCATTACAATACTTACTACAGTCAGATAGAGAAATTGATGGAACACTCGTGAGATCTCGTCAACATATTGTACGAGCAGAAACGGGCTAGACTGGGGGTGGAGCAAAATCGGTGGCAATAGACTGTGAAATGATACTTCCGAGATAAAAACCATGACGGACCGGTAACAAACAATACTATATTGTGCAATCGTCATCAATATTAGAACAGCTTCACAGCTACATCTGAGAAAAAAACCTCAATTTCACAATGGAGGACCTACAAGAAGATCCTCTCGCTTGTACAGACAACCAGCCTCCACAGAAAAATAATGAGGATGGCATATACAGCCACGAAAGTGTCGAACACGCAAACCAACCCCAACACGATGGCTCCTCATCCCACCAAACGAGAGAAATACTAGACAATATCATTGTCGGATATGCCTTTGGTCCCAAAAAGATGGAAACAATGGGCTTGATTATGGCATGAGGCCTCCAAGGCCCTGTCCACCTTTCGAATGTGGTGAAGGTGTGTTGCCCACGTTGATTAAGAAGAAAAGGCCACACAATCACAGTAGTCAGCAACAACAGCAACGATACAACAATAGTGATCCGTTAGAGTTGACGGAAGAATCATCCATGGCTACCAGTGCAGCTTCGATTCTGACAAATCATTATCCTCCTGGGGGGTTTGATGATGAAGAGGATATACGAAGTTTGAGTAGTACACCTTCGCAACGGAGTCATTCCCAAAACAATAATGGCAACTCAAATAATAATATGAGAGGCATACAATTAACATTCATGCCAGATTCAAGTGGCTTCATACATTTGATCAACACGAATCCCTCTTCGGGGGGTAGCAGTTTTGGTGGAGGTGAATCAGTGACAGATTCCTTTTCGGCAGCAACTACTGCCGATGGGACAAACTCGACGTTCTTTTCACGAAAACAGCAACAACAACTACAGCATTCTAATTTCGGTGTGGAGAAAAGCGATCGAGGCGAATCAGATCATCCAACGAGAAAAGGTGCCACCGTTGTCCAACGACACCCAATTCGCGTCTCCTTTGTCCCCATTGATTTAGACAAGCCCTTGGAAGAACAACACGGTGGTAAATTTGATGTCATTTTACACAAAATGACGGAAGATATTTTGTGCTTGTCCAAAATGCTTCGACCACAATTCACTAACCATAGTGAGGGAGCAGTGGAAGAGTGTCATCAAAATTGGATACAATCAGGTGTCGAACCTTTGGATCTAATCACACCAACCGATACCATGACTCGTCATCAAGCTCGAGCGTCACGACGGATCCAACGTTTGCGTGAATACAAGAAAATAGACAACCCCTCTTGTGTTCTTGTGGATTCTCCATCTAATATTTTGGCTGTCATGTCGCGTGCGGACATGGCAGAAGTACTCTCCTGTTGTTTGGCAGGTGTGACTACCAAGGGGGGCATCCCGGTAAGGACGCCACGGTTCAAGGTGGTCGATGAGGATAGGGAGGTAGAAAATCCTGATGGGTGTGATGTGCTGGCCAACGAAATTGATAATGCAGGGTTTGAATACCCACTGATTGCGAAACCTCTCACTGCTGCTGGTACCAAGTCCTCCCATCACATGGGAATTGTTCTTGCTCGAGACGGCCTTCAGAGGCTCAAGACACCTTGCTTACTACAAGAGTATGCCAACCATGGCGAGAAGTTGTTCAAGGTGTACGTCCTTGGAAACTCAGTTTGGGTCTATTCGAGAGATAGTATGCCAAATCTACCACTGGGAGAGAAGGAAATGATACCGCCGCCATCAGATGATTATAGAGAGACACCGAACTCATCGCCGCAGGAGAACAATTCTTCTGAAGAAACGAATAATAGACCACCAAACTCCCTCAAAAGGAGGCGTTGTGAAAGCTACGTTGAGTTTGAACGACAGGCAGGGAGTCGATGCTATGTGGAATTTAATTCACAGCGTCCTTACCCCAAAATATCAGATTTTGGAAACCTACACGATGCTCCTAGAACTAAGCAGCATCGAGTAAGTCCCACCAATCCTCCAACATCATTTTCTTCGTCACAGAATCTACATCAACAACAAGAGCAAGATGATTCGACGCCGATTGGGTCTAAGAATAATTTGGCTCGATTTGTAACGAGGGAGGAAATTGAACCAGTTACAAATGCATTGAGGTCGGCATTTGGCCTTGATCTGTTTGGTTTTGATGTATTGGTGAAAGAAGGTAGAAATGGCAAGGAAATTCTTGTTGTGGATGTGAATTACTTTCCAGGATACAAGGAAGTGCCAAATTTGTAAGTCTCTCATTCTTTATTAATGTTTCATCGCTTCATTTAATTTATACTCACCATATGAATATTGTATTCTCTTTCTCCCATAGCCCATCGCTCCTTGCACAATATCTCACAACCAAAGCTGTCGAAAGTCGATGGAGAAATTTTGAGTAGCCGCAGCAATTGCATTAATCTAAGAAATTGTATAGAAATGGCATTAAACTGTACTTTTAGTAAGGTATTGCGATCAAGCATCTTCTTCAACAAAGATTGTCCACTGAAGAGGAAACAAATATGGTACTGGAGCATTGGAATTCAGAACAGTTAAGCGTACACTCTGCAAGTTGTAGACACCTCCAGCATAGAAACGCGCCTTTAGTGGAACAACGATCTCCTCTCCTCCACGCAGCGACCATTTGAAGGAAGTAGTTCCCATGAAGTCAAACTCAGGTTGGTGATTTAAAGCAAATTCAAAATCAACTGTTGTTTCGACGAGGCGGTTGCGGAAGGTAATTTCGACATCAACGTCCAAATGAGAAGACGCGTCAAAATCGTGACACACCTTCTCCAAGTGTTTTGCGGTCATGGATAAAGGACACCCCTTGCTCTTATTCTGAGGTCTTATTAACATATTTCGCAAGTGATGCTGACCAACTATGGTTTCGTGTTGATCTTCTTCACCAACTGAAGCCGACCAAGAGCAGATCACATTGATGTTGGATGTCCCTTCGCTGGGGCAGAGGTGTGCAATCGAGGTAGGGTGCGGTTGTGCGACAGGCTCATTAGACAAAGATGAGATGTTCGATTCTGATTCAGGAAGCGAAGTTTTTGCCCTACGAATCTGTGCCACATGACGTGGTTGACCCTCCTTCTCTTGCTCAGCAATAAGGCGTTCCTTCTCTCTTCTGTGGTTCTCTAGCGTCGACTGCAAACAAAGAAAAATGACAACAGTGTTTAGTTATGAGCAACTCATCAGATGAACAAGAGAGAGAGAGTACAATTTCTAAAAGAACTTACCCTGAACACATCATGTGCTCTCTCGCGACAAATAAAGTCGGTCAGATTTGCGTCTTCGTGCTTCGCGTCATCAAGAGAAGCCCTCCCATCAATTGAGAATGGCAGCGTACTGATATTGCATGTGGAAGTGGTTCCCACGACTGGGGCAACAAGGTAGTGAAGCGCCACACGCTCTTGCCATCCGACTTCTAAAGCCGATTGCTTATCTTCTACAGGAATGAGAGAATTAGTATCACCATCAGAGATGAACTGCCCATGAAGTTGCTTTACCTCGAAGTGTCGACTTACTACGCAGAGGTTGTCAAAGTGAATGTCCAAGCCAGTGTCTCGGTCACTTCGATAGTTCATCAGCTCCACGGATAAAATATGCTCTCCGTTGTTCACGTATGAAGGCATCAAAGATGCTGACATGGTTATTGAGGGATACACTGGAATTGAGAGTAATTTCCGAGCCCAGCGATGGCGTGGAGAACTATCCTGTGAATTCTCCTTCCCAAGCTCGTAACGGCAGAGTATGTAATAGTCCTGACGACCTCCACCAGATGTGCGAATGAAAACCGGGACTTCTATTGTTTCGCCAGGCTGCAAAAGCGTACCCTTGAAAGGGATTTTCATTAAAGTACCGCTTGGACCTACGCAGTGCGAGGTGGAAGCGTTTTCGTCCTTTTCTTTTCCCGTTTCGCTGTTAATGTTCATCCAGGGTGCATTTGTTTTGAGCATAATATTAGCTGCTGGGGCATATCCATAATTCGACAGTTTCAGTGTCCAAGAACTTATCTGACCTTGTAACACAGTACTTTGCTTTTGATTGTTGGGGGTGATAGTGACTTTCAATGATGGCATTTCCTCTTCAATTTTAGATTTCAACAACATTGATTCGCCTCGAACCCTCTTCGAACGGTTGAGTTGAGTATCTTGCAGAAGTGGCCCAGGCAAATCAAAGCGATGGTAAATCCAAACTTCTCCGAGCAGCTTGAATCTAATTCCAAGTATGTTGAAGTCACCCTTGAGCAGTGGGCAAATTTCCAATGATGCAACGGTGGATGAGCTGGGGGTCATTTTCACTGTCTTCTTGGTAACTACAAAAGCTGATTCAGTGTGTTGATGCATGAATGCTGGTCTTTCAAAATTCTTGTCAGAGCCATGGAATTTCCAGATTTTCGAGTTTGATGGATCGCACTCTACATCTGAGCTTGGAAATTCGTTTGAGTGAAGTACTCCAGGTGTAGGACAAGATAGCGATGCCACCAATTGCATTTCCGTCAACTCAATGTCTACTCCTAGAGGATTGGTTAGCGTAAACGACACAGTAATTGGCTCAGAGGTAGCCCTAACCTCCACAGTTCGGGCATTCCCCTTGCGTTTCTGTCGCTCCCGGTATTCTGCCTCTCTCTCTTCTTTGTCTATTTCTGAAATTATCCGATCAATCATTTCATTACCAGAATTCACTGGACTGGGATTGCTGGTTTCTTCTCCGCTTGAACCATTGGCATCAGTGCTTGAAGAAATGTGTGATGCTCGTAACTCAGATTCAGCACAAATCATCATATCCTGCCAAACAGTCTCATCTCCAGTCCCAGAAGCACCCATCGCATCGGCGGCAAGAGAATCGGCACGACCAAGTAGAACGGAGGCTTTGTCGCTGTTATCAGCAAAGATTCGTACCGATGAATCATCCACGTTGGGGAATCCAACATTGGAGATTTCAATCTGCTGAAGGCCGCCATTCAACTGAGGTCCATTGCCCTGACCATCCGGATACCCCATGCGATCTACTGCAATGAGAGCTTCAGCCTTTTGATCTTTACAAATTTCAACTAGATGATTCAAAAACTTTTGCTGACTTCTGACGCTAACACGACCACCACCAGAACTTCCAATCAACTTGGCATAAAATTGCATGGCAAGTGCGAATCGACTCATCCCAAACAGCTGCGCTGCAAGTGCGCTATGAATATGACTCCGAAGCTCACCCCATCTCTCGCCGTGGTACACATAGAGAGATGCAGCAAAGCAGCGGAAGGCATGACGCTCTTGACCTGCACTTCGAAACATATGACCAGCCATGAGCATGTGGAACGAATATTTGCGAATCATGCCAGCCTGGTAATAGTGAGAAGAGCTCCGTTCAAGGAGTACTGCGGCACCCAATGGTGTCTCATGACTCGATGCAGAAGCCAACAGGTCTGCCATTTCCATATGCTTGCCCTCGCATATAGTTCGGGCAGATGAAAGAGCAAGGCACAATCGTGTCGCCAGTCGAGTTGCATACGGTGCCTTACTTGGTCTCACTCCAGGATTGGTGTCATCCTTTTCCTCGTCTGCCGCACGAGAATACGAATACAACGCCGTCTCGATGGAGTGTTGAACATCGTAGGTATACTTGGACGGATCAATCATGAACATGCACAATACAATCATTTCCTGTACCGATGCGTAGTGCAAGTGAGCCTTATCATGTTTGTAATCATCCTTGACCAGTCTGTAAATTCCAAGTGCCGCTTCAAAATCTCTCATCAAGAAGAGTGTGTCCGCCAAAAGCCGCGTTTGCGATTCTATGCTGTCATACCGATACTTGGCAGTTTCCGTCGAGGCAAGTTTATTCGACTGGTTGCCATCATTTTTATGTCCGCTAGCATCCAACAAAGCAGACGAAACACTCTCTTTAGGTTTCCTCCAAAAGCTCTTGATAACATTCTTGACACCCTTCTTGGCATTGGTCACAGTGGTGTTGAGAGTGGCAATGCGTCGTTCCACGGAAGGGACAAGACCGGTAGCAACCATATTGGCAACATACCGACGAATGGCACGTTTGTCAATCGGAGATAGACACACTCCTCGGATAGGTGAATCCTCCACACATGCCAAACTAGGACCATACTCCTTTGACAATGCATTCGCCACAAACGGTGTTGCTGGTCCCATATTCTCCCATTCCTCCGTCTCACCGACCGACTTGTACCCATCACTCACAGCCACAGGGTCCGCAGACAGACTATTCAAACGCAACACCTGACAGCACCCCGGACCAAATCGATCTCTCATCCGTTGCATTGCTCTTGCCTCATCAAAATCCTTTGGACCATCCAAAACATCATGCAACAATAAAAACTCTCTCCGTACTCCATTCGGATCATACCGTCCATCTTGATATGGTCGTGGCAAATGATGCACATTGGCCAACTCGGCAAAGCAATTAATATACGGTTCGGCAGTGGATGCAGCGAGTATTACTACGGGTGGATTGCGAAACATTTCATGACCAATACTATCGGTGGAACAGTCCAACGTATGTCGAAATCGTAATAACCACGGAGTGTTGGGACGTGAGGTTAATGAGATGGCTGCATCGGCACATTCGGTCAATATCTCCTCTTGTCGAATTGGAAATGACTCATCGTCATTCTCCTTGTCTTCCTTCTCATCGTTATTACTACTATACCTTCGTCGTGATGCAGCAGATGCTCTCCTACTAAAAAATGGGGAAACACTACTCATAGACGGGATACCATCACCCTTCCTCCACCGTTCCCCCTCCTCCTCTTCCTTCAATGCATCCACTACACACGTTTCCAATCTCAACAATTCCTCATCATCCTCCTCCTCCTCATCCTCCCATTCTCCATTAGTAGTATTCTCATTGTTGTTAGTCGTTGTTGTTGGACAATCCTCCTCCCAAACACCCGCACTCAACCCTAACGCATGCTCCGCCTCCACTTCGGGAATACACCCCTCCATATCTTGAATCGACATAAAGTCCACAACAATTTGATCCCATGTTACCACCATGGAACGATTGGCGGATCGAAATGGTGGTAATGGTGGTTCCAAATCTTGATTATTCGTAGTAGTATTGTTCCTCCTTGCACTACTACTTGTTGATGATGATGTGGAATGAGAATTATTGGCAGTACTAGTAGTAGTAGTATTTCCAAAGACACGAAATAATTCGGTAAGTGTGGTATTATTCTTGGTAGCAATGGATTGTGCATCCGAGGTGGGTAGGACGAGGACTGAATGACGTGTTTGACGGGATGCTAGGACTGTGAGGGGTGGTTGAGCATTGGCTCGTTTTTTTAGTTGTTGTCGTCGTCGTTGTTGTTGTTTTCGTTGCTGAGTTAGTTGCTGTGTTGATGATACTAGTGCTTTACTTTTTCGAGATGGAGAAGAAGATTTTTTTGTTGTTGATTTCCTCTTTGGTGATGAGGAGGATGTTGTTGTTGATATTGATCTAGGTGGCGAACCACCACTACCAACACCACCACCATCATTACTACGAATATTATTGGCAGAAACTGAATTAATCGCCATTGTGGATGATGCAATAGATTCACTACTTACAAGCGGTGGTGGTGGTGGTGGAAGCTGCTGAGATGAAGTAGTAGTAGATGAAACAGTAGACTCCGTATTGTCCATAATGGCGGCCAAAGGATGTGCACTAGTATCAGGAGTTTCCATCATGCCATTAGTAAGGATGGATTCTTCCTTTCCTTGTGTTGTTGCTACTGGTGATTCATCAGTTGTAGTAGTAGTATTTGTTGTAGTTTGCTCACGTTTCGTAGTATTGTTACCACCACCAGCACCAGCACCAGCAGTGTCAAATAGCATTGCAAAATTATCCTTCTTCTTCTTCTTCTTTTCATCATCATCCTCTTTCATCATCTTGACTTGATCTCCCTGTAACATAGGCGTATCCAACGCAGGCACCACCACAGGCGGAGGAGGCTTGGGCGGTCTCTGAGGGAACAACACCCCGGCCTCCTGTACCGATTGACCAATAGTAGTCGCAATCACATGTTGGGTAAAGTGCGCCAACTCATCACCAAAATTATCCACTGTGAGGAGTGCTCCACCGGAATTGGGTGCAGAAGAGAGTGGTGGGATTTGTTCATTGGTGGAATGAATGATAGATTGATGATGTTGTTGTGGAGAGTCTCCTGTCAGTTCAGAGAGCAGTGCGGCTGTTCGTGGAGTTGGCCCATCTTTGATGACTGGTGGTGGTGCGAATGATAGAGTTGGAGGGGGTGGCAATACCGTCTTGGAACTGTTATTGCTATTATTGCTGTTATTGCTGCCAGTGTTGTTGGTTTTGGTGTCTGCTAAATTATTATTATTAGTGTTGGTGGTGGAAGTGATTGTTGTTTTTATTTTGGGAGGCGGGGGGAGGAGCGAGGAATACGACGATTGCTGTTGACCTGTCTGCTGCTGTTGAGATGATGCACCATTATTATTATTATTGGCTGCTGCCATTGTTGGCGGAGGCGGTAGGTTAGTAGTAGACGAATTATTGCTCGAAGTCATCCTAGCGGAAGTTACAGTTACAGTATTAGTTGTGTTATTATTGGAAGCGCTGCCGAGAGATCCATCTTGTCGTCCTCCACTGATGCCGCTGCCATCGCTACTGTTGCTCATTGTCTATTCTATATCTATTTCATGTATATTATTATTTGTTCTGATATTTACTGCTGCTGTGTCCTCATTGTTTGTCTACATACCACGCACAGTACTGACCGACCGCGAAACGGAAGTCATTGTCGTGGTAGGGGTCGCGGGGGCTGATCGAAAGGAATATCACAAACAAAATGGTGTTGTGTTTTTGGGCGCACTTGCACCCTTTTGGTGCGCATGCCCGAACATTCTCGAAATCAAAAGCAACGTAGGAACTAGTAGCAGTGCAGTTCCGATGGATCTTACTTTCTTTTTTGAAATTTTTCTGATGCGATATAGCTGAACTCTGCCGACATACTTATGGCTGCTCATCCCGCCCCTACGAATCTCCCTGCCACCATAATATTATTAATTATCATCATGATGCTTACAAGAAGCAGCCTCCTAATCGGTCTTCTCGCCATCTACATCGGCTACATGACACATCAAGTCCACCAAATGGACACAAAGTATCAACAATGGAACAACGATGAATGGCACATTGATCAGTTCTCCAGACCTGCCTATCCAATCCGCTTCATTAATGCCCATCATCATCATGGATCCACTAGTACTAACATGGTAATGTATCTACTGCAAAAGTTTGCAGTGAAGCCTGCACTAGACAAGGTACTATCACTAATGCAACAAGCCGATACAGAGGATAATATTGTTCCCAAGATACTCTGTGACACGAATGCTCAAACACAGTTATCCAAACGAGTGGAAGAATTCTACACCGATATTCAACAAAGTTCAAGTTTAACCTACATGGGGAAGGTATTCCTCTATGCCACTTCGATCGTGAGTCTCACCAATCATTATGGACTGCTAACGTTGGGTAGGAAGGTAGAGGTACAACGTGAAACAGTCCAACGACCAGTGTTCATTGCCTCATTGCCACGGACAGGATCCACTATCCTCCATCGAACAATGGCAATGGACACTTCCCGATTTCGGAATTTTGATTTGGCCGATATGGTTGTACCACTTCCCCAACCGATTCCACGATGGGATAGGATTGGTCGAGCCCAAAAGGCTACCGAAGCAAATGGATTGTTAAACGCGATGAAGTGGATCTATCCAGGATTAATGGAGTGTTTGGAAACCATGCATGGGTTCCGCCCCTCCGAGGCTGATGAAGACTTGGGATGGTACGATTCTGGACTTGGTCATTTCTACATGGATCCACTAATGAAATTGTATCCGGTATATCGAATGAAGGAGGAAACGATTGAGAGTAAGGAGGTGGCGAGGTATCGATATGCGTGGCTTGCCATGATTATGAAAATTTATCAATATACAGATGATGTGGAGTGGAATGCACGGAAGCAAACGGAAGGACGGGAATTTTTACGACAACACGCCCATTCATCGAGTGGGTTGCCATGGTTACTGAAGGATCCGAATCATAGTGCCTATTTGCCGGAATTGCTGGAGCAATTTCCAGATGCCAAATTGATATTTACCCATCGCAATCCTGGTGAGGTTGTACCGTCATTGGCCAAGCTGTTTGTGATGTTTGTTTCACCGGATGTTATTCCTGGTTCGGAAGGAACTTCGGCAAGGGAGTGGGGTGAGGAGACTGTAAAGAGGATGAATCATTATTCTGGTGGGTTGGTTAATTTTACCAAGGATCAAAACAACAACAACAACGAAACACCCAGTAGTCCTTATTCGTTCCCCAGTAGTGGTAGTACCTCTAGGATAGATTTGTCTTTTGTGGATGTCAGATGGGATGTTCCAGGGGCCATTGAAAAGATATATCAACAGTTTTATCCGGATCGACCTGATCCATCGAACATGGCCAAGAGAGCATTCAAAACGTATCTGGTGCAGAATGAGAGGGAGAAGCATGGTAATCAACGACGAAGCTTGGAAGACTTTCACCTGACAGAGGACGATGTTGCATTCAGAGAGTATAATGAAATGTTTCTCAACTAAATGCGATATTTAACCACACGCATGGCAATCCCTGCATACTTAAAATACAGTGTATCTTTGAACATACAAAATTGATATTATATGATATTTTTAGCTCTACATAATGATTCATCTGCTTTAGAGTTCATCATCACCAAAGTCACCCATATCGTCATCTCCTCCTCCGCCACCGGCGTAGAATGATCTCATGATTGGGTTGGCAATGTTCTCTACTTCCTTTTGCTTGGCATCGTAGTCATCCTTGTCGGCTTCTGGGTTCTCGTCCATCCAGTCAAGTGTCTCGTCAACAATGTCTTGAAGTTCCTTCTTGTCCTCGGCGGAGATGTTGTCAGCCTTCTCATCATCATCAAGAGTGTTCTTCAAGTTGTAGAGGTAGGACTCAAGGCCGTTACGGGCATCGATACGCTCCTTAACCTTCTTATCTTCTTCGGCGAATTCCTCGGCCTCCTTGACCATGCGCTCAATTTCTTCCTCGGAGAGACGTCCCTTTTCGGCAGTGATGGTAATCTTCTCGGCCTTTCCGGTTCCCTTGTCTTCGGCAGACACTTGGAGGATACCGTTGGCATCAACCTCGAAGGAAACTTCAATTTGGGGAACACCGCGGGGAGCGGGGGGGATTCCGGTAAGCTCGAACTTTCCAAGCAAGTGGTTATCCTTGGTCATTGAACGTTCTCCCTCGTAAACTTGGATGAGCACGGCGGGTTGGTTGTCCTGGTGGGTGGAAAATGTTTGTGATTTCTTTGTTGGGATGGTAGTACCACGGTTGATGAGCTTGGTCATGACACCTCCAACAGTTTCAATACCCTGAGAAAGGGGGGTAACATCAAGAAGAAGAATTTCGCTAGTGGCATCACCTCCCTCTCCGGACAAGATACCTCCCTGGACGGCAGCACCGTAGGCAACAGCCTCATCGGGGTTAATTCCCTTGGAGGGCTCCTTTCCTCCGAAATATTCTGAAATCAAAGACTGAACCTTAGGAATACGAGTGGATCCTCCAACAAGAACAATTTCATCAACCTCAGATTTGGAAATATCGGAATCCTCAAGAACACGTCCAACGGGGCCCAAAGTCTTCTTAAACAAGTCATTGTTCAATTCCTCGAATCTAGCACGGGTAAGAGTCTCTGAAAAGTCAAATCCCTCGGCCAAATCCTCAATTTCAAGACGAGCCTGTTGTTGTGAGGAAAGAGCACGCTTCACACGCTCAACCTCCTTACGAAGCTTCTGCAAGGCACGCTTGTCGCCGCTGATATCAGTATTGCTCTTCTTCTTCATCATCTTAATGAAGTATTGCATGACACGTTGATCGAAATCCTCTCCTCCCAAGTGAGTATCTCCGTTAGTGGCAAGGACCTCAAAGACACCATTGTCAATAGTAAGAAGGGTAACATCGAAAGTTCCACCTCCAAGATCGAATACAAGAACATTGGACTCTCCTCCAGTCTTGTCCATACCGTATGCAATGGCAGCAGCAGTGGGCTCATTGATAATACGCTCCACCTTCATACCGGAGATAGTACCAGCATCCTTGGTAGCCTGACGCTGAGCATCGTTGAAGTAGGCGGGGACGGTAACAACCGCATTCTTGATTTCTTTTCCAAGGAAGGTTTCGGCAGTAGACTTCATCTTTTGGAGGATCATGGCAGAAACTTCCTCGGGGGCATATTTTTGCTTCTTTCCGTCAACCATAACCTCCACCATGGGCTTGTTCTGGTCGGAGACAATACTGTATGGCACAAGCTTCTTGTCAGCCTGGACGGACTTATCGGAGAAGTTACGTCCAATAAGACGCTTGACATCAAAGACGGTATTCTCGGGGTTGATGGTGGCCTGGTTCTTGGCGGCATCTCCAACGAGACGTTCACCATTTTCCATGAAAGCAACATATGAGGGAGTGATACGGTTACCCTGGTCATTGGCCATGATTTCAACACGTCCGTTCTTGAATACACCGACGCATGAGTAGGTGGTTCCGAGATCGATACCGATGGTGGTTCCGATCTTGTTGTCGTCATCGGCGTAGGCACCTCCCATGAGGGCAACTGTGGAATTAGAAAATAATAGAAAGGAATGAAAAGATATTGTGTGAGTGGAATAGTTGTCGGGTGTTCGGTAATTGTTCCTTCAAACATAATGTCGTCAATAATATTCTGTTTCCACCATAACATATTGCTGCACCGTCATTGTCATTTGTTGTTTTGCCATTTCAATTTGCAAAATCGATGTCGAAGATGTATGGATCCACAATATTATGTTCCACGGTTTCCGTTCAATATCCTTCTCATCAATTCGTTGCGCAACATTCGGATCGGAGACTGCAGCGGAGCAACGATACAACGCACCTGCAGCAAGAGCTAAGCTTCTGAAAATCATTTTGATTTAAATTGTAGTAATAATAATGTTGTAGAGCAATGAATGCAAATGGTAACAAAACACCGATGGTATTTGTTTAGCAAAATGTATTATGACCACGTTTGGGTGGGGCTGGTGAAAGCAATCCAAGAGCAAGCCAAGACAGTGCGTGAAAGCAACTTTACAAGTGGAAATATTGGATTTCAAAGGATTTCGATTCGTGATTTATTTTTTGTACGGCTCTCGTTCACTGACTTTGGTAGGTGCGTCAGACGTCAGCATGGATAAGATGGGTGTCCTTTCAAGTTCCCGCCAAACGAGTTAGTTTCAAGTTCCCGCCAAAACGATCCCCATTTCTACAGTACGGCGGAACTCCCTATGCAGACCTTACCATTTACTCGACCATCACCTCCGCGAAACACAACTCTACACTGCCACTTCTCGACAGCTAGTATCAACCATGAGCTCCTCTGCCTTCGCCTCCCTCCCCACCGTTCTCCACCCCAAGGAGGAGGACATCCAAATGATGCTCTCCGCCGGAGTCCACACCGGAACCCGTAACTCCGACAAAATGATGGAAGAGTACATCTGGCGCCGCCGCAAGGATGGTCTCCACGTCCTCAACATTGGAAAGACTTGGGAGAAGATCATGCTCGCTGCTCGTGTCATCGTTGCGATTGAGAACCCCGAGGATGTTGTTGCCATCTCTGCCCGTCCTTGGGGTATGAGGGCTGTGCTTAAGTTTGCGCATTACACTGGATCTCAGAGTATTGCTGGACGTTTCACACCTGGAACTTTTACTAACCAGATTACCAAGCAGTTCCGTGAACCTCGTCTTTTGATTGTAACTGATCCTAGGACTGATTCCCAGGCTGTCCGTGAGGCTAGTTATGTCAATATCCCTGTAATTGCCTTCTGTGACTCAGACTCTCCTCTTCAACATGTAGATGTCGCCATCCCCGCCTAACAACAAGGGAAAGCACTCCATCGGTCTTATTTACTGGCTCCTTGCCCGTGAGGTCCTCCGACTTCGTGGAACTGTCTCCCGTGCTTCTGACTGGGATGTTCCCGTTGATCTTTTCTTCCACCGTGATATTGAGGAATTGAAGAAGAATGAGGAAGAGACAGCTGCCAAGGCTGAGGAGGCTGCTGCCCCCGCCGCTGTTTATGATGATGCCATGCCCGATGCGGATGCTGGTGTCTTTGCTGGTGAGCCAGTTGCTGATGCTCCTGAGGCTGCTCAATGGAGTGCCGAGCCTGCTGCTGAGGCCGCTGCCGCTGAGCAATGGTAAATTACATAAAGTAAACCGAAATTAAGACACATATTTGTATATTACTTTATCAGCTATCTAGATTTATCCTTGACTAACTATTGCAACTATATGATATCGTAATGGATATAGCTCACATGAATACATTTGAGTCAACTTTCCATCCTACTTATTGCAGATCGCGTTGAACCTTTTTGCATAGATAATGTACACATCATATGCAAGTAGTTCGAGTAGAGTAAGTGGTAAGTAGAAGTCAATCAACGAAAGGTTATTTTATTCAAACTTCGATTTAGATGAAAAGTTCAAGCGTTGTTCTTGCGTAAGTATTCTCGTTCTCGTCTTCAATTAGAGGGTATCCCAAAACCATCGAGTCGGCAGCATACATGTATAACATGTTGTAGATCTTCCAGTAAATTTCTCTTACCTTTCGTGCTGGATGATAGAGTCCTTGGATTGTGTATGCCAGAATCACGTTGGGGCCCAATGCCACCATCAAACCTTCGATGGCATCACACGTTGCGTTGATCACATGGGGAGAATCTTCGAAAATGTTGGGCCACACATAGTTCAACAGATGGATCAGAGCATCTTCACATCCAAAGTCCTGCCACACCAAGTGCCAGGTGTTTTACACATGCACAGCCAGTCTGTCGATGAACCGCATCACGATCCATAAGAGCATCTTCGAGAAGTGGTGTCACGGCATAGATGTAATCCTTTCCCATCTCTCCAATGTACTCGAACATGAAGCTGAGAGCTTTGAGTACTCCATTTTGAATGTTTACTTCTGGAACGCGATACTCATTCATGAGTGCTGGAAGGACTGTGAAGGGGCCACAAGTCTCTGCGACGATGGCAACGGCGACAGTAGTACAAACTCGCATCTGGCGGTCTTGCACTTTGAGATTATTGAGGAGAGTGTGCAAAACATCCTGCGGACCAATAGCTTTAGCTATGTATCCAAAGGTGCTAACTGCAGCTCTACGAATCGCCTTCTTGTTGGCTTTGAGCAGCTCCAACAATTCAAAGCAAATACGCATCCATTCTTTGGCGGACACAAATTCAGCACCGCGGTCGGCAATGCGTCCAACCTGCGGAGTAAGAAAGAGGCAGGCAGAAAAAGAAGTGTTAGTAAACCATGACAGAGGTAGAAATGTGCAGAGCAGCGGAAATCATTAGAAGAAAATTCGCAAATGAAAAGGACAGCAAATGAAATCAAGTAAGACTTACCAAGTCGATACAATTTTCTTGAACCTTTTCGTGACGATTCCTCAGAATAGGAGTGAGTCTAGGGAGTAAGTCCCTAATGGGAGGCGTCATTTTTGTCATACCGATGACATTAACAATTGCCCTCAAGGCACCCAAGATTGAGCCAAGAACATCGGGATACTCTTCTCCCAAGTATTCATACAAAACGACACCGAGGTGGCCCATGAGCTGCTCTTCTCCACATGCCTTCATCACTACAGCAATCCTGCCAATTAGATCGGCGGCTTGCATTCGAACACTAGCAGCCTTGTTGTTTAGCCTCCATTTGATGGTCCCGGCAATTTGCTTCAAATAAGGCTTGCAACGTTCTCCCAAGGCATTTACTACAGTGCCGAATCCTTCAAGCATAATTTGGCCCTCTCTCTTAAAGGCGCTATCAGCTCCAGCGTCGACAGCCTGTTCTTGAAACGCGTACAAAATTCCATCAATAAGGCGCTCCTCCAGACGTTCATCGATATCGCCACTTCCCAGGTTTTCAAGAACTTTTTGGATGGTCTCCATAACCATACGACGGTATGGTTCTGAGTCGTCCTTGAGATCTTCCACAATTCGCGAAAGAATATCGGAACAACCGACCTTGTTTGCCAATTCTTCGGTTGTTTCAATCACCTGGCTATAATTCCTTCGATCCAACGCCATTCGTCTGATCCAAAAGTTGCGGAAAAACTCTGGTAAGATTTCCTTCCGGATGTATTCTGGTTCTACTCCTGCAGTTCCGACGCATTGTTTCACGACTTTCAGAACAATCCGTTTCATCTCTTCATCGGGGGAGTGGAATTCCCTCGTCAAGATGGGCATCACCAATCGTGTGTAGTGGCTGGCATAATTCTCCTCCATCAAGGGGATAATGAATCCAATTGCCTTGAGAAAGGCAGCGAGACCCTTGCCGTGATGCTCCAATGCTCCCTTCCACAGAGCACGAATGACAGAATCAAAACTTTCAATCCCATATGGATGAGCTGCCTCTGCAAGTGCTGCCACGGTCAAGGCTGCCATTGTTCGAACCTTCGCCTGCTCATCGGTCAGCCCATTACTGACAATCTCAACGAGTTCTCTGAGGTACGGAAGAACAGCACACCCCATCAAGACGGCAATCTGCTGCACAATCTTGATTCCCGTATGACGTGCTTGCCATGATTTACGACTTCTACAGACTGCCTTCAAAAAAGGCAACAAGCTTGGCACACCCAACGCAGAGGCAACTACGGCAAACGCACGTGAGGTTGTATTCCTCACATATTCATCATGGATTATCAATATCAGGTCTCATGGTAGAAATCATTGTCGAGAGTCCCGCAGCCTTGGCAAGATTACTAATAATCTCACGTCCCTCCACACGAGCATAATAATCTTCATCGATCAAGAGAGGTTCAATCACTGCCAGGATACGATGGACGTAGGGTCGAACCAAATCATCCAATTTATACAAGACACGATCAATAACCTTGACCTAACAAATGTCTCTTCCTGATCCTCCAAGGCGGGGCTCATCAACAACGGCAATATTTGATGGAACAACGGTCCGGCTCCAAAGCTACGTGCCTTATCGGTAATCTGCCTCATTGCCGTCTTCCGTTGAGGGAGGGGTCCCACTCTTAATTTTTAGTAACAGTGCCATAATCTGACGTTCCTTTGCCTCCTCCTTACTCAACGTACTCTCATCATCCACATCTTCCATCAACCTACCAAAGTATTGCATATCTTCAGGTTTAATGTATGGCAATGCACCAGGAGCAGCCGACTCCCCACCATCATTGGCAGTGGCCGCAACAGGAACACCATAAGCCTCACGAATATCTTGTAACGACTGTCCCTCCCGCTCTTCGGGGGGAATGTCCATTTGAAATCCAGCAGGTGTCTGTCCCCCCAATGGAGTTGGTGCCGTTAATAACTTCCGTCCCGGTGTTCGAATGGGCATATAACTCGCAGGCGGGGCCAAAATGGTATATCCCTCACTTGGTAAAATTGCATCCAGTGCGGCATCCGTCCAGGGACGATTGCGACGTTCCATTTCCTTTTCATTGGAGAGTGCCTTTGCCAAATTACCGGATAGGGGAGTTTGAACTCCCCCAATTAATGGAGTTTGGTTACCGATTCCACCAACTCCAAGTAATGGTGTTGCATTGGGCTGCATGGCAGATGGTGCAGGAGTCGAATCCCACCTGGAACGTTTCCGACCTCCATCTACTAATGATGATGATGCGCCACTACTACCCATCATGGGAGTAGCTGCAACCATCATTTGTCCCGAGGCCACCACGGGAGTTTCATCCCATTTTTGTTGTCCACCCATCCCTCCAGAATTGACAATGGGTGTCGCATCCGTAATATTCGAAGCAGCAGCAGCAGCACCTGAAGCCACGATGGGAGTTTCATCCCATCGTTTACGACGCCTTGCACTCACTCCATTATTGTCACCACCACCACTGGTGGTGGAATCATCATCCCATCGTGATTTAGTGTTGGTGGTAGACACCGAATGCTCCCCATCGGTAACAATATTATTATTATTGTTCCCAGCACCATTAGTATCATCCCCCTCTTTGGCATCCCACCTTCTTCTCCTCCTCCTTGGTGCAGATTGATTTTGTTGATTCATCATTTGTTTCCCCTGATGATTATTCTCATCATGACCATTCCCATCACTACTTGTACCATCCAACTTGGTCTTAAACTCCCCCGTACTCTCATCAATCAACTCCTTCCTAGCCTCAGCAATCAGCTCACTCCTCTCCCTCTCAATATTCGCCGCCTCCATGGCCTCCTTGTAGGACATGCCATCCTCACGAATGATGCGATTGTGACGTCGGGCGTGATAGGTGGATTCTCGATCGGATATACGTGTGTTCACCACCTGGCCTGATGAAGAACCATTAGTTCTGGAGGCAAATGGATCATCATCAGATGGTGCACCACCAGTATCATGACCTCCTCCCACAGCAGCAGCAGCAGCAGTAGAGGAATTGACACGACCTTCATCCGCATCCTCATCGATATCGTCGTCCATTCCGAATAATTTACGTTCCTCTTCGAGAGTGGGAAGGGATGTCATCATGTTATCGTCTTCGTCTTTGCTGGCAATGCCGAAGGCTACGCCTCCGCGGCCTCCGTCGGTGACTTGTTGTTGTTGTTGGTTTGTGTTGCTCATGATAATATATCTTTGTGGATGGGAGGCATAAAGATCATTCAGTGTTGGTGAAAAAATTTGAGGGCGTCCGGCCGTCCGCTCCGCGCCGTGCTCTGAGTCGACTCTTGCTTTGGAGAAGAGAGCGAATCTACAGTGGGTCCACCGTGGTGCCCCCTTGATGATTGCCCGTCCACAGAGGTGCCCGCCCAAAGTCCGGACACAGGAAGCCCGGACGATTAAGGTTATAATAATATCCCCTATACCCTCTTGTACCTGCCCTGCCTCGTGAGCGGACACATACTTACACCCGCGGGCAACTACTTAGGTACGTTGGACTCACTCTAGTGTTGAAAAATTTCTAAGGGAGAAATTTCAGCACTGAAACTTACTGGAAAATTTCAGGGTGAAATTGTTGATAAATTTGGCCAAAATTGAAATTCTCAAAAGTTCTAGCGGGAAGGCCGATATCGCTCCAATATCGCTAACACGAAAAACCAAAAACTGATCCCAGCGGACAGAAGGTTTGTTACAATTACGGTAATAGAAGTGTTTAGTGGATGCCGTTCCAACCGCCTAAGGGCGTACGTTATATGGAACAACACCACACAGTAAAGGGGGTTTTACTATTTACTTCTATAGTGTATTCGGGCGGACAAGAGCGTTGGTCGACGTGCCGTCGAGAGTCGAGCTAGAACAAGCCAAGTAAGGAGTAAGCGGTCCCGGTGCGACTACCGCTGGGACAAACTCCTATATCGTCTATTCTAACACTCCCTCGTAGCGAGACATTACCTACCTCGATATTACCATCCCATCAACATCTTACGATGAGCCAAGAATAGATTCGCACCAAGTGGCTTTGTCAGGCTGTCAGCCAGCTGATCGTGCGTATTGATGTATTGAATCTCGATTCGCTTGGAGTCAACGTAGGAGCGGAAGTGATGATACTTCAAAGCAATATGCTTCGTTCGGGGTGAGAACTTCTGCTTGGTAGCCATGCTGATGCAAGACTGATTGTCTTCGTGCACCGTGCAATTGAAGTTTGGTACCTGAATCTCGATTGGAAATGCCGACTTCAACTCTTTCATCATAGTCGTCAGCGGGATAACTTCTCTTAACGACTGCGAAAGCGCAATATACTCCGCTTCTGCTGTGCTCAAAGCTATCTCCGTTTGCAACTTACTTACCCAATGGATCGGACAACCTGCGTACATAAGAACGTATCCAGTTCGCGACATCACACTATCAGCTGACTCAGCATCTGCCTTCTGCCAACCTCCAGCAAAATCCGCATCCACATAACATTCTAATCCTTTGCTAGTGTCCGGTTTGTAGATAATTCCTCTGTCTCTATTCATCAAAAGATACCTGCCAATATTAATGATTGCCCTCTCGTGACTCCGCTTTGGATCAACTGAAAATCTTGCGCATTGGTGGACATGAACTGAAATGTCTGGTCTGGAATTTCCCTGAAGGTATGTGAGCATTCCCACTGCCGTTCGATAGTTCCAGTCCTTGGCATACCTCCGTTCATCTCCCTCGGAATCCCTGTGTAGGATTACTTGCTCCGAAGGGGTTCGTCGCGAGTTCGTGCTAGACTTCCATTGATTGTTGTTATCGAGTTGGAGTAGTTGGAGGATTCTCGTAATAAGGTGTGGTTGTGAAAGTTCAAATGATCCGTCTTCGAAGTGCTTGATCTCTATGCCAAGAAACTTGTCGATGTCTCCTTCATCGGTGAGAATGAACTTTTCCTCTCCATTCTTGAGACTTTCAACAAGATCGTCAATCGCCTTCTTGCTCGTAGAAACCAAAATGCAATCATCTACGTACGTAAGCACTGCTAAACCCTTCTTCAAATAAAGGCAGGGATCAACTTCGGAAGGAATGAGTCTACGTTTCCGCAAACCCTGCTCAAGATGCTTGAACCAATTGTGACTTCCTTGCTTTAGTCCGTAGAGATTCTTCTTCAACTTCAATAGATAAGAACCTCCATCCTTCGACTTGACAGCTACTCCCAAAGGGATTTCCATCCAGATGTCTTCCTCTAAGTCGGCCTGAGGGAACGCTAATACAAAATCGATCGATTTGCTGTGAAGCTTGTGAATCTTGCAGATGAGAAGGATAAGACGAACCGTGAGCATATTCACGACTGGTGAGTAGGTTTCCCAGTAATTCTCCCCCCACTTCTGCATCCCTCCATGAGCGCACAGCCTAGCTTTATGCTTAAGCAGTTCCCCAGTCGGGAGCCTCTTCCTCTTAAAAGACCAAATCGACATGATAGCTTTCTTTCCCTTCGGCATAGACGATCGAGGGACTAGGACCCAGTGCTCTCTCTCGGTGTGATCTGCGATTTCCTTCTTCATGGCTTCCTGAAAGTCCTCTACATCGTGCTGTTTCATTGCCTGCGAATAAGTGAAGACCTCATTCGACGCCACTTGGTCAGACTCGGTGGAGAAAGACATAAAGTGCAATTGATTGCAGGTACCATCGTACAGCTCGTTGACTTCATAAAACCTATTCTTGCATCGATCACCCCACGAAAGCTCTTCTTCTGTATTGCGGCCGTAATCTGGTAGAGTAATTGACCCTACCGTTCCAAATGCGGTAAAGAGTGACACAGCAAACACCTTAGTTCCTTCCTTTGTTGTTGCATCTTTTAACTCTTTCGCTGCTGCAATACGTTCCGATCTACGTAGCCCTGCTTCGTCTAGATTGATGATGCGCGGCATAGATAAAGGATCGGATGTTGGATGTGCATTTTCTGCTGGCGGAACAATTGCTCGGGATGTGCCTGCAGACGGCTCATCATTCAATTTGGTGCGCTTGGTCGACGGTGAACTTGCTGCAGCGTTCTTGTCATTCTCAAACGTCACCTTCAACCTATTTGAAGATGTTTGTGCCGATTTCTCTCCCTCGGAAGGCTGCACTGTACGTTTCCGTGATTCTGAGGAGGAGGTTGCTCGAGCGGGGCTTAATTCACTATCGTGGTTATTCTGATCAGGAACAATAGCGAAAGGGTCCGTAATCTTGGTCAAGGAGGGACCTGCCGTTTGCACGGGCGAATTCAAATTGTTCGAATCTAACTCATTTGTCCAATTTTCTGCAAGATCAAACTCTTCGGTGGTTGCAATCTCTGAAGAATTCTTGACGAGATCCTCCCAATTTGGCGGCAACGATGCGGCTCTCATGTAAGGAACAGTTGAGAAAGTGTCATCGAAAACTACGTGATACGCTGGCGAAACTCTCCCCGTCGAGGGATTGAATACCAGAGCGACACTGCCAGCATGCAAGGGAGAATGTCCAAGATATACACCACACCGAGCGCGAGGGTCCCATTTCGGGACAGAACCTCCTGCTGAATGAAGTCGATGGTCTAACACGAAGACCGGGCAGAATAACGTATGGAAGGATTGAACTGGTAGAGATTCAGGTTGCTTGACACCGAAAAGGCGTGATTCTGGAGTATTTCCATCGGCATCAATTGCAAGTTTGTTGTGTGCTTCCGCTGCTGCTTTCATCGCAAATGGCCAGAAGTAGGTAGATATCATTTCAGGCCATAGTCTCATCCCGTGCAAGAGTAGCGTCCTAGCAGCAAGCGTCAACTGTTTATTCTTGGCTTCAATCTTTCCGTTCTGTCTGTGGTTACCTACGCCACAAAAACGTCAGCCCTTGACCGAGCTTGTCACAAGATTCCTGCCATTTCGAATCAGCAAAGCGTCCATTGTCAGCTCTATATGACCGGACCTCACAATCTGCCCCCGAAAAGATCTTCTCAAAGGCTTTCTTCGCTGATAGAGTTTCCTCAATAGAGAAATTCTTACATAAGATGGACGTAAACGTAATCACTCACATGGTCGACAAATGTTGTTGCTCCCCAGAGTCTATCGTGCGTAAGAAAACCACTCATCTGAGGAACCAGCCCTGGCTGGGCACTAACGATTTGATCCACCGATACGCCATCCCCTGGTTTGGTCTCGGATTTCTTCTGAATTGAACCAGATTTCTTTCCTTTAAATCTCCAAGCCCGACGCTTGGCCTGACCAAATTGACATTCTAGACAAAAAGGTGCTGTTTTCTCACACTCCAAAAGGGACTTAGGCTTAGGAAGGATTCCCAAACGAGCAAGCGTGAAGATACGCTTGAACTTAAGGTGGTAAAGACGGTGATGCCAAGAAAGTAACTCCTGCTGCACTGGCGACAATGCCTTAGGTCTAGCCAGGCGCTGCGCTTCCTCCTGCGAAATGCCTACGCCCACTTCTTTCTTATAATCGAGAGGAGTCTGTGGAATATTGTCAAACGATGGTTGAAGGTGCTTCTGAAGGTAACAGTCATGAACTGTCATCTTCGTACCATCTGCCAGACGAATAATATGAGTCTTCCCATCTGCGTTGACTCCCTCGTAAACTGCTGAAATCGTGGACACACGCGTCTTAGTTTTCTTCCCCTTCTTCCTGTCCTTTACGAACTTGACGTACAGCACACTCTCGCCTAACTTAAAACCATTCGACTGATTTGAATATCTTAGAGCCTTTCTGCTGAGGTTGAGGACCGCATGGAGCACACACATCGGGTGTATACCACTCGTCACCGCCAACTTCGTCCTTATCCATATCATCTCCCTCGTTCACCGAAGCTACCTCTGAAGAAACTGGAGCCACAGAGTAAGCGGAGGAGAAGGCATAATGAACCGCCTCGTTATAGAAAGGGAAATATCTCGAGCAGAATGCTTGAAAAGTCGAAGTACCTTTGTACAAATGAAGGATCGGAAGGCCGTACTCTCTAGAAGGATGCAGAAAATGCAATTCATGCTGCTCATGATCCCACACAAGATGCGTTCGCGTGCCACCAGAATCTGCTTTCGTACCGTCTTTGTCTCGGGGGTCGTTGGAAGTTGACTTATCCCCGAAGAACTTGCTAAGCTTGCTAACACCGAGAATATTGTACGAGGTGTATGGGTCATAGACGCATCCAGGAACCTCGTAGCTATGAATAACCCCGTTGTCATCTGGAAGCTGTAGCATGAAAATACCTTGGTAACGAGTGCGGGTGTCAGGACCGCTAGCAGTGTGGACCACCGTTGAGATAGCAGACAAATCCTTGAAAAGAGCACGAACATTGCTTATAATGCAGTCAGCGCCTGAGTCCACTATAAACGGAATGCCATCTGTGTCGAAAGAGATGATTTCCTGCTTGGGAGCTCCACCAGTAGCTAAGCAATGCACCTTCAAAGTATCCTGCGAGCTAGTTGTATCCGGAAACTCCTGTCCAAAAAGCTGCGCAATGTACTTGCACTCCAAATTGTACCTCAACCTGCAGTAACCCTTAACAACGTAAATGAATGCCCAAAAGAAATGCCAGGACATCGCCCATAAGTACTGCAACGCGCAGTCGGGTGGTTCCTTAATACTCTTGGCAACGTATGCATACACTACTGAAAGTCTGAGCGGGTCGTCGAAATACGGGAACACAGTAGCAGAATCAATAGCAGCTGTAACTCCAAGACTAACCTGCCGATTGAGGGGTGAAGCCAAATGCACATGAGCACCACCAACTTGATAGGAAGTGAAAACATTAAGCTTCGAATTCGTGGGACGTAAAGATATGTGGCAATCATTAAGCTCTTCCTGCCGTGCCGAATACTTCCTCGCACGCTTGGAAGGAGGATCTCCCTCGGGATTGCATAATATCATCCAAATTGATCGGCATGTCGGAGAAGGACTTCCAACCCGTAGACACGCAACGTTCGCCCGATCCAAAGAATGCAATCAAGCACATAACTTCCAAGCAGGCCAAGATTAGTTTGCACATGTTTTGGCTTGAATCTCGTGTACTCGAGGCTACCAGGAACTCCACTGCCTACCGCAGAGGTACGGGCTACCAAAAATCGTCACTGCTGCAAAATAAAGCAAATGAACTGAACGAGAGAAAAGGTGGCATTGCTTTCACAAAGCCGGGTACAACTTAAATTCTTAATTTCTTGTCTATCGTTGCCATC
Source organism: Skeletonema tropicum (assembly GCA_037178625.1). Taxonomy (NCBI): domain Eukaryota; phylum Bacillariophyta; class Thalassiosirophyceae; order Thalassiosirales; family Thalassiosiraceae; genus Skeletonema; species Skeletonema tropicum. The sequence goes on along the minus strand of CM074134.1, from coordinate 681,738 downwards.
TAAAGGAGACCGAACAGAGACCACTTGAACCCATCATGATCCTACTGGATATAGGCGAAAAGTGCGCTCAATATCCCTTCAAGGAGCCATGCAGTAAGCGCGATTTCCGAACAACTTATGCGATCCATTAGACTACTCTGATAAGACTCAACGCGATCAGCTATACAAACTCATGCTTGAACTTATCTTTCTCCCTCGTGGATGATAACGAAGCTGTGATCAGAAGATCTGCCACGCAATGCTGAAGAATCATTCATCAGACACTGTATGGTTGAGTGCATCGATTCATCGATCCAGAAAGAGTCACATCGAGATAAAGAAGTTTCCAAGCGAATACAGCATCAATAGATCGTGGAATGTGAATTCTCAAGCGTAACACCATCATCACTACGTCCCCCCCCCTTCCAACCGGCAGGGAAGGAACGGCCATAGCTACAGTTGTGTTGGTTGGTTACAGTTGGTCTTTGCGGGATAAAATCCTAGGGACGAACATTCTCCCTTCGCTGCAGGAAAACAATTCCGTCGGTGGAGATCATCGAAGTAGGGCTGAATGCTAATTTATTCGGACGATCAAGTACTGAGCGGAATGACTCCTAGCTGCGAGCACAAAGTTGACAAATTGACCGGAGGAGACTGCCAAACCCACAAACGTCCAGATGCTCAAGGAGCACTCTGAATAGGGCTTTAGCTTCAGGACCAACGTGGATATCGACTGGAATATGAGCGGGCAAATCAACGCCTGCTAGCCATCCCTTCACTCCTGTTGTGGTTGCTAAGGTAATAGGGCGCGAATGAGGATTCGTTGCCGAAGACATCTTCGTTGAGGCCGACGAGGAAGTGTCCATGGCGGTAGCAATCTTTGCGAGATCGCCGGGGCAGGACTTCCAAGTCTGGCCAGATTGAGTGTAAAAAGAATTGATGGCAGTCAATTGCGCAGCAATCCCATCACAAGATGTCACCACAGATTCAAGAGATCCAACGTTTTTCAAAGTATCTGACAAAGTAGAGAGACCCGTAGACAACGTAGTAGTCAATTCCTCCAGCTTGCTCACGAGCGCTTTGGTGGCTTTGGCATTTTTCTTAACTAGTTGCTTGAGTATCTCTGTGTCGGATGAGGCGGAGCCATCAACGGATGATGGATTGTCGTTTGCCATCGTAGACAAGATTTCAGCCGTAGAACAGGCTGATGAACTGTTACAATTACGGTAATAGAAGTGTTTAGTGGATGCCGTTCCAACCGCCTAAGGGCGTACGTTATATGGAACAACACCACACAGTAAAGGGGGTTTTACTATTTACTTCTATAGTGTATTCGGGCGGACAAGAGCGTTGGTCGACGTGCCGTCGAGAGTCGAGCTAGAACAAGCCAAGTAAGGAGTAAGCGGTCCCGGTGCGACTACCGCTGGGACAAACTCCTATATCGTCTATTCTAACAAGGTTGGCTTACTCGATGAGCATCACTTGATGGCTTTCCTCTGTGACCCCAAGTCTCGTGCCTGGAGGAATGTATTCTACCTGCAGACAAACAAGGCCGCACTTGTGAGAAAGATGATTGAGTGGTATGTGGCCTTGGGTGTTGATGGTTTGGACGAGATGCAGAAGAGAGTGCTCAAGGATTTCGAGAACTTGATATACTCAGTCGAATGACTGGTATCATTCTTTTGCAGATCCACTTCCGCTGGTTCCATCTTCTGAGGAACTGGAAAAGAGTAACAAGTCTTTCAGTATCAAAGAAGTGGTAAAGTATGCAAGAGGACTGGTGCTATTTCTGGACGCTTGGGGTGGTTTGAGTGTTACGCAGGAATGTCCGACTTCTATCGACTCGTTGCAAAGCCTCTACTGTCCATGGGAGCGGTGGGGTCTATGGATTGCGAACGTCGGGCCAAACCTTTGAAGCACACCATTCTTACTAAGGTCCAGAATAGGATGAAGGATGGCACTGGAATTGCCCTTCTTCGAAGATATGAAAACCTTCATCATATCATGCATGCGAAGAAGGTGCTTGGGAAGAGGATTCTGAGACGCTTTGAGAGTGTGGTGGCTGGTTGGATTGTGAGTGTTCGTACAAGAGAAATTGTGTGGTCTTCAGTTTAGAATAAGCTGTAGTGAAATTTGTTTTTGAAATTCCCTTGAAATTCCTGAAATTTCACCCTGTAACTTTCACAAATCTCAAAAAGGGTGAAATTTTTCAACACTAACTCACTCTACCTGGTACATACCTGATAATTGTGATTTGTGATAGGGTAAATGAAATTGAATTAGAGTGTCCACACACGGCAAATTTGTAGGAAATTTTGTACAATTTGTAAGCATGGCTTACAAATTTGCAAAATCTCAAATTACAAATTTGTAGGATTTTGTAACAATTGTAGAAAAACCTACAAATTTGGAATCATACCAATTCCTCCGTATGTACCAATTGCCCCCTAAAATGCGCCCTAAATTTTGACACGTCACTGAGCAGCTGTCTCCAAGACCATCTTCAGCGTCTTTCTGGACACGATGATCACTCCGATCGCTCCGTCCATAAAATAGATGTGCTCATAAATAATGGCAAGTCCATTTTATCACCAAGCTGTTCTCCTCATGTCTTCGACCAATCCCTCTGCTCCAAATAATCACCCTGCTGGTGGTAGCTTTCCATCCCTCGTCTCTCCTTCTGGCGTTGGGAGGCCGCATCGCTCCTCTGGTGCTGCAGCTGCTGCTCCTCTCAACAACCTTCACCTCAATGTTGCAGCGGCAGCCAATACCGCGGAGCGAATAGGACGGCAATAATAAGAAGGAATTGAGTAGAAAACTCTATCATATTGGCAGCAACGCGATAATGCATAGCTTGCTCCATCCTCTCAATTGGTGACAGAGAGCTAGAATCTCGATACTCCCAAGATAACTCGCGGCCTGCGCGGCGCTCACCGAATTGAAGTATCTCCTCCTCGTCTTCGTCGTCGGCATCTTGACGACGCCGCCTACGTCCTGACATGGTTCACGTAGTAGTATATGACGTATCTTTGTATCGATGAGGCGTACTACTTGTGGCCGATGATTCAATGAGGAGATGATGTGTGATGGTATTCGACTATTTCCTAGGAATTCGTCGAGCCCCCAAAAATCTGAGAGTGACTAACTGCAAATTTGGAAAGCTGTGTGGACACACAAAACTCGTCAAATTTGCAACTACAAATGTATTACAAATTTATTACAAATTTGTTACAAATTTAGCTTTGTGTGGACACTCTATTAGCAACCTTCACCAACTTCAGTATCTACAAAAAATGTAAAAACATAGTAAGTACCCTGATTTATGGTGATAACGAGACCACTTCCAGAAAACGAGACCAGTGATCGAGTCTTGTTTTGATAACGAGACAAGTCCATCAACAGGTGAAAACGAGACTAGTTCACGTGTAAATACGTGCTGTTTGTAGGGTTGTTTATAGGAGAAACGAGATCTCTTCTTGATAACGAGACCATTTTTCAATAACGAGACTAGTGTCTCGAGGTGGCCTTGGTAACGAGACCAGGCAAAAAGTCAAAACGAGACCAGTCTCGTTATCACCATAAATCAGGGTATGTATTGGAATACTCCTGTTAGAAGAACATGAACATGAAGGATAACCCTCTATAAAAACAATTATTTCGTAACTCTCATACTTATATTGATGTATTTTTTGGGAGTACATACCTATGTATTTTGATTTACATATATTTTGATGTGTCTCATGCATCGAAAGCTCAATCTATGTTTACTGACGTACTTAACTGATGATGATCACCAAACAACTCAAACTCAAATCAACTCGGTACTCCTCTACTCCTCTAGAGAGAGAGAGGCTCGCTCCTCTCTGGTAGCCGAAAAGAATCTCCGATCAGCAACGAAGGCCTAAGTACATCCTTACGCTGGGCCTAATCTTACCTAAGTACCTAACGAACAGAAAACAGAACAGCAACAGCGGAGGCCTAAAGATACACTCATATAGCTGTCTCATCACCTCAACTCGATGAGCCAGATTCCTACGTATCTCCCATACAAGATAGATAACGGCACTCCCTTTCCGCCAAAATTAGAAAAATATAATATTTCACAAAAAATCCCGCCTCTTTTACTCCACGCACGATTTCGCAGCACAAACATAATCACACATCATGAAGAAATGAACCAAAACACCATGTTGAGGGCATAGCGGTAAAAATCGTATCTTCTGAAGTACACAGATTTGCATTACGTGCTATATAACTGCCTGCAGCTGAAGTTATGAGGCAACTTACTGGCTAGGCCGCGTAATGCACTTTTTGATACCTCATGTAAGCGTCACATGAGAAAAAGTCAACCAGAAGAAGCGCAAACCTCCCGATATGTCGTCCAATACTACGCCGGTAACACCAAGAATATAGACGTCTCTCTGCCAATCCTCACTGCTACTTCAACAGATAGACATCGGGTGTCGGTGTGGTCTGTTGGTAGCGACTAGTCAGCGCTTTATAACTCCGTTGGGCACCATATTTGGCTGATACATCATCATATGAACACAAACACAAAAGTCAATCATTTCAATGTTCTATCCCAAGCTCTTTAATGATTACGAGACAGATAAGGCCCTCGGACGGCCTCGATGTTATTGATGAATCGTTTTGTAATGTGGAGTTGTCAATAGAGATCCGATTCCACTGCTTACACTACCATCGGCGAACTCAACCTTGGCCCTACCGCCCAGCCCGACACACTGCCATTTTCTCGGACAAACTCCAATGGTTTCGGCATTGAAATCAATGTTACCACCCGATAACAACGAGACAACAAATATTGTATTTGTATTTGTATTTGTTTGAATAGGCAGGGCCGTGGCTGGGTAACTCGTAGTTCGATTAAGGTGGAATAGGTTCATATGTTGTTTTCTATGAAGGCTGTCATTTGAATAGATTGGAGTGGAATCGTCATCGGCTTGTTAAGGCTCTTCGAATTCATTGAAGTAATGTTCGACGGACATATCTGCATATGATCACTGCTGGCATCGTTGGAATGTACACAATGAATTCTCTCTTCTGAGATGGATGTTTATCTACATGAATATATGTCGAATGACACGGATCTGTAAGCCTCGTACATTATTCAACAGAAAGATATACACATCCATACCATAACTCAATAGTCGTTAATTCAAAAGTGTTTGGTGTCGGTAGTGCTGAAATATTTGTTATAACACCATCGTTCATTGCTCAAGAGGAGTTGAGGATCCACATCCATGTGCACTAATTGGCTTTTATTTTCATCGCATTTAAATATCGTTACATATCAAGCTGCAGCATACATTCATATATGTCTATATAAACATACCGAGCATTATGTCTCATATATAATAGCACCATGCGTAGTAAAGTACGCTAATCGGGCGGATATCCCATGGTGGTGATGTGCTCGATGATCGATGGCGCCACTTTGGTACCGCTTCTTGGACTGTTCCTACGTACAAAAAAAATTCCACATCATCGAGTTGAGGAGATGAGACAGATATAGGAGTACTCATAACAGCAACTGCAATCAACCGCACGCGAGGACCAAGGCAGAGGGCAATTCCGCTTCGACAGATTAGAAGTAGAATGATAAAAAAATGATAACCTACCATCAATCATGACGGTCGCAAATAACTCTCCCGCTACTGCTGCTGAATCAGCATCAACAAAGAAGTATGACAAGTTCTCCACATCCAGTTCGGTAACAGATGATATTGAAAGATATATCAGCGATAATGGCACTGTAGATGTCGAAACTGGCAATGCTAATAGCAGCTACGATCAGTTCCTCCAGTTTATTGAAACAACAGAGAAAAGCAAGCATGGTGTAAGTGAGCATAGTGATACTGGATTACTACCTTCGCAAATCAAACGATCTTCTGAGGATAGTCAAAGCGTAGCTGTGACAAATACTCATGATGATGATGTGAAAATGGCATCAAAAGAATCTACTTCCAACAACGATGGGATGATTCATAATGCAGCGTCAATGTCATCCTCACGACGTGCATCAATGTCATCCTCACGACGTGCATCCACAACAGAAGAACGTCAAAATCCCTTCGCCTATCGAGATGGGAATGCTTTGATATGGCGGAATGTTAACATGACCTTGAAAGCGAAGAAGAAGAATAGTGAGCAGTCGGAACGGAAGTTACTTAATTCAGTGTGGGGTGAGGTGCCGCCGGGTGAGATTACTGCAATTATGGGTCCTTCGGGAGCAGGTGAGTTTTAATTTAGGTTTCTGCACATGAGAGAGTGTGTCTTTTTTACATACATGGGAGTTGGTTCTTATATAGTCCTTACCCGTCACAATATACATCTTGCACATTATGATGTCTCTAGGCAAAACATCTCTGCTAAACATTCTAGCCGGAAGATCCAAATCCAACAACACTCTTGACGTGCAATCCGAAATAAGCATGCAAAATTATCTAGTAGACACGACAAACATAGCCGTTCGGAAACAAATTGCCTTTGTGGCACAGGATGATTCACTGTCCTTCACGGCAACTCCTCGAGAGGCTATTCGCTTCAGTGCAAAATTGAGACTGCCCAGAATTACTAGTGATGAGGAGATTGAAGTCTTGACTGAAAAGATGTTATCGGAGTTGGGTCTACTTGATTGTGCAGATACAATGATTGGAGGAGAGCTTATCAAAGGAATATCGGGTGGTGAAAGGAAGAGGACAAGTGTCGGTGTAGAGCTGGTTACGAAGCCTTCTCTGGTATTTTTGGATGGTGAGCTGACGCTCATCTGTTTCTATGATTTTACCTTATATCTACCAACTTTGTCTTGCTAAACAATACATCTTTGTCTCTTCCTTTGCCTCCTTATCAGAGCCTACAAGTGGGCTCGACTCATTCTCGGCAATGCAAGTAATTAAAGTTTTGAAGAAAATTGCCAACGCCGGGAGTTCTGTCCTATTTACTATACATCAACCGTCGTCAGATGTTTTCAACTCATTTGATCGCCTGATTCTCTTGAACAAAGGAATGGTGATGTATCAAGGAAAAGTCAACGATGTTCCTGCATTCTTCTCGAAACACAACCATCCAATGCCTCCAAACTACAATCCCGCCGATCATATAATGGAAGTTGCTCAGCAGTATTCCCAAGAGCAGCTATTGAGAGAAGGTTTCTTTGCAAAAGATGAACGCAATCTACCGGAGGCGATTGTTCCAAGAGAAGAGAAGGAGTTGTTGGAGTCTCTTGGCGTTTCAGCACATAGTGATATCAGCGATGATGAGTGGAAGCATGTAGGTTTTGGTACAGAGTCATTGATGTTGTTAAAGCGAGAGCTTATACATACAACAAGGAATAAGAAAGGAGTTGGAGCACGCTTTGCATTCACTACATTCTTGAGTTTGTTAGTTGGAAACATCTTCTTTGGGGTTGGCAATCCATCGAGTTTTACTGACCTATCGGAGTTCAACTCTCACTTTGGGGCAATGGTAATGATTCTCATGATGAGTATGTTTGGGACTGCGATGCCAACGTTACTCTCGTTCCCCGAGGAAAGACCCGTATTTTTACGAGAATATTCAACTAATCACTACGGAGTGATAGCATACTTTATGTCTCGGTTGGCAACGGAGGCTTTGATTACATTCCTCCAAATCATAATCTTGGTAAGTTGTTCATTCGCCATCTCTGTTTTTGAGACTTTAGATGTTTGCTAACTAATGTGTGGTCTTCTGCATTTTAGCTGCTTATCGCCTACTTCATGGTGGATCTCCAAGCTGGCTTTTTCAAGTTCTTCATCATTGAGTATGGGTTAGCAAGTAAGTCTTAGCTTTTTCATCAACCTATGCTGCCAAGAAGTCGGCTCTCAATTTCAACCTAACTCTGCTTTCCTGCTCTTTCAGTGTCGAGTACAGCTGTCGCAGTCCTACTTGGTTGCGCAGTCGAGGATCCCAAAATGGCGACTGAGTTCCTCCCTCTCCTCTTCGTACCACAACTTCTTTTTGCCGGCTTCTTTGTTAGAACTGATCTCATCCCAGCATGGTTGCAATGGGCGCAGTATCTTTGCTCTCTCACGTACGGCGTACGACTTGCTCTGCTTGCGGAGTTTGGAGACTGTGCAAAGAATGAAAACAATCAATATTATGGACCTGGCGAGCCCAACATCTGCGCAAACTTACTTGAAGTGAATCAGGTAGACGAAGACGAGAAGCCACTGTATTGGGGGATATTGTGGAGCTTGTTCGTAGCCTTCCGCCTCTCTGGGTTGGTGTTGCTGCGAAAGAAAGCGACAAAGTTCTACTGATGTTGTTAAGTATAATTTAATAATAGACAGATAAACTAAATAAATAAATACAAAGTTAATCAGATTAGAAATCTACACGAGTATAATCTGGACCTGCTTAGGTACAAGTACAACGTACGGTCTTTTCTGCCGAAAGGATTGCCAGACAGCAAGACGGGTGCCCCCGTAGAAGCTGGGAGCTCCTCTTAAACGCCGGAGCGTTCGAAACCAATTGAGAGTGCATCTGCTTACACTAAAAGACTGGCCGGCATGTGGCCTCAAGTTGACGGCTTCTTTTTCTTTCGCTTGGGAGGTGCGTGCCTTTGGGTGGTGGCTAGAAGTGTTGAATCCTCAACAGCCAGCAATGCAGCGCTCCTTTTCTGATTAAGAAGGGACTTCGTCTGTTGCATGGGAGTTGGGTCGTCCCCGTGAACTTTACCTCTAGTTTTGGTGCCTCCTGGGATAATCCGCTTGTCCTTTCTCCGGATGAACCTGAGCCGGCCGGCCTTACCTTGACCGGCTTGGGGTTAGGCTTGCCCGCTGCCAGGTGCCCACTCTTGCGTTTGCCGCCCGTTGTATTCGCAAGGCTAAGCAGCCTTGAGGCGGAAGGAACTCTCGGTTGGTTCCTGCTTGACCACAGCAACATTGCGATCCTCATCCTGGTTTCTTTGAGGAGGAAGTCAGCCTGGTTGTAGGAATTCTCGCACAGTGGGATGTTTTGTGCCAGTAAGGTTGCGTTGGCTAGGACAAAGAGACCACAATCATATCCGTTGCTCTGCCTTGGAGAATTCAATGAGTCGTCGATGAGCCGCCAAGAGTTGTCCCAATCAGCGTTCGCCTCCCCATGTATTTCTCGATACTTATCCTTTAGATACTGCTGCATAGCCCGGAGATAACGCTGGTTAGACTCCTTCCGTCCCTGAGAATCCCACAGTTTAATCTCCTTAAGCACGGTGTCGGCTCTGAGGAGCAGCCAATGGCGCTATTACCTCGGTTAATCGGCACGTATATCTCCCGCACACCCAAGATCCCGTTCTTTCTTCTCAACGTATTGCCCCAGGAGCGCACATTGTTGTAGTTATAGATGGGTATTGATTGCCCGTCCGTCCCAGTCTGAAGGAGTGCTGAATGAAGAAGGAGTTGAAGAAGTAGACCCTTTGGGAGTTCACCTTTGGAAAGAGAACCCTGCGGAGAAAGCAGTTGATGATTTCATCTTTGATCCATTGCGGTGGTCGCAGTGAGAGCAATGCTTCCCTTTGAACCTTATCTCCTCCTGCCATATCAAGGGTGATCGTCTCAGGGACTGATCTGAAGAGGTCCCTCGTGGAGAATGTCCTCATCTCTTCATCCGTATTTCGTCGGAGCAGCTCCAGACGATCGGTGCGGTGCGTCCCTAGGTCTGGCGGTAGCCTTGGCCTCTGCCGGCTGGAGGACTCGTCGTGCCGATGCTAGTGGCTGCTGTCACGACTGTTTCCTGTGGAGCGATCCTTGATTGAGCCGTCGCAGGATTGGCATTGTCCAGCAGACCTCCCGTGAGGTCTCCAGCCGCTTCTCTACTCGCCATCGCCGCGTTCAACCAATACAGTTGTTGCTCTGTGCTCTTGGCAAAAAGTTCCTCTGGTTGGATTTCCAGCAGACATCTGGCTTCTTCCGGCAGGCCGTCTGTTCCTAAACTAAAAGTTGGTGCTCTATCTCTTTCTGGATTTGTTCTCTTGAAGTCAGGTGTTACGAAACGGCTGGCCATCTGAACCGGTGTACAAGTGATATTAGAAGAGTTTAGCGGGGTTTAGCATTGAAAATTTTGGAATGGTTGAATGACCACTAGACTCACCCCGACCTAATAGACAGATATAAAGTCATTAGTAGAAGAGAATTCAGAGAGTAAAGATGATTTACACGTTAAGCGCACATATACCTAAGTAATGCACCTAGTCTCTTGAAGTCTGATGCTGATGATACACAAGATGTTCACACGCCAAGTGCATTCAACCATCATTAGTAATATAGCTTTACTGGGTTCAAGACCTCAGATCAAGTTTCCGTAAAGCGTTCCTGCCCACTGGATTGTTTCATATTAGTTGTCCTAGCAGTGCAGTTCCCAGTTCCATTGCAAATACATTCCATTTTCTATATAATTATTGTCATAACGATGAGAAACAACGAGAAAGTATTTACTCGGAATCCTGTCCACCGGCCTTTCCAGCTGCACGGGCCTCAGACTGGGTGTAAAGGTTGATCAAGAAAAGACATGGGAGGAAGGTTCCGAGAAGAACGGCAAGGAAGGCTCCTTGCTGAACCTCAAGGGCGAGGGTCTGTGTTGGGAGGGCGGAGACGACGGAGTCCATGGCGAAGGCAGGGGTGGCGATGGCGGCAGGGACGGCGGCGATGGCGGCCTTCTTGAAGTCGAAGCCAGACTCAACGACCTTCTGGGCAACTGGTGTGAATGAAGAAAGGCGGTGATGAACGAGCGCGTTAGTTTGGGCGTCACTGAAAAATCACATGTTTCATACAATATGCGCTTGTGTATCATCGTATAATTCGCCACCAACTCAATTAAGAGTCTTTTGCACAAGAGGCAAAATTACCACGCAAAGCCTTCAAGCGTAATATTATTGGACATCATGCATATTAATGGAAAGATCCAAAATCAATCAGTGGTTGCCGATGACGATCTTCTGGAGAACTGATTTTCTCCATTTTTCTTTGGAGACACAGGCATTCAATACTCACCCTTGGGGGCGTTGGGGGCGAAAGCCATAGAGGCGGCAATCATGGCGAAAAGGGTAACGATTTGGAAGGTCTTCATGGTTGATATGTAGGTTGTTAGATGTTGATAAATAGCGGCTTATGGGGTGGGAGGTGAGATGAAGGAGGAGTCTTCATCATGGTGCGTGAGTACGTAAGCAGCTATTCCTGCCGGAAGGAGTCCCAGTTAAAAGATCCCTTCAATGTTATTCTGTGTACGGTACATATTTCTTTACATAGGATCTACGACAGACCTCATTTTAACTCGCCAAAATATCGCTTATGGACTCTCTAGCCTCCTCGCTCCTCGCCTCTCCCTATCCGCCATCCGCCTCCGTCCGCCACCACCACCCGCCACGCACTTTGTTCTTTGCTTGGTGGAGCACCATGATGTCGAAGACCTCCACAACTTAAAAGCATAGGAGGAAGCAAGGCTGATTTTTAGTTAGTACTTTATATTTTGCCACGCTGTTACGCCCTGTTGCAGCAGGCTTATCCGACGGCAAAAGAATGAAGTCGCTATCAATAGCACTAGCAATATTATCATGTCTTCCGACAGTGATCGACGCCTTTTCAATTGGCGTTCCATCCATATCATCGATAAGAAGACTTAGCACAATCAGATCAGGGACATCTCTAGACTCCACCACCGACAAAAAGGTGACTGCAGAACTAGTCTCCAACCAAGACCCAGTAGGTGGCTTCTCTACATCTCGCATCCGAAATTTTTCCATCATTGCACATATCGATCACGGAAAGTCAACTTTGGCCGATCGGTTGTTGGAATCGACACAAACTGTTGCTGCACGTGATATGCAGCAACAGTTACTTGATAACTTGGATTTGGAGAGGGAAAGAGGAATTACCATTAAATTGCAAGCTGCACGGGTGCTGTATAAAAGTAAGGAGGATGGAGAAGTTTATATGCTGAATCTCATTGACACGCCCGGACACGTCGATTTCTCCTACGAGGTGAGCAGAAGTTTGGCAGCCTGTGAGGGGGCGTTGCTAGTTGTAGATGCTAGTCAGGGTATCGAGGCACAAACACTTGCAAATGTGTACTTGGCATTGGAGAATGATCTTGAGATCATCCCAGTTTTGAACAAGATTGATTTACCTGCTGCTGATCCAGACAGAGTCAAGGAAGAGATTGAAGACACAATTGGTTTGGATTGTGAGAATATTGTAAAAGCTTCGGCGAAATCTGGAATTGGTATCGAAGATATTCTGGAATCGATCGTCAAGTATGTCCCCCCTCCTGCCGAGGACACTGGTGGACCTTTCCGAGCGCTTATCTTTGATTCTCTTTTTGATCCGTATCGGGGTGTGATCGTATTCTTCCGAGTTGTTGATGGAGTATTGAAGAAGGGTGACAAAGTTCGTTTCTTGAATTCGAAAGCAGAGCATGATGTGACTGAAGTTGGTATCATGCAACCGAATCAAGTTCCTGTGGATTGCTTGCGTGCCGGGGAAGTAGGATACATGTGTGGTTCAATCCGAGATGTCTTGGATGCCCGTGTGGGAGATACTATCACGTTGTCAAGCGAATACAAAGCTGCTGCGTCAAAGCTGGCTCAAGAGAAAATCAGTGAGGAAGAGGAGTCACCCATCAAACCTTTGCCGGGATATTCTGAGTCAGTACCAATGGTCTTTTGTGGTGTTTTTCCAGTCGATGCTGATGATTACGAAAAGTTGAGAGATGCTCTAGGAAAGATGCGTTTGAATGATGCAGCCATTTCCTACGAGCCTGAAACATCAGGCGCGATGGGCTTTGGTTTCCGATGTGGCTTCCTAGGTCTGCTTCACATGGACGTCGTGAGAGAAAGATTGGAGCGTGAATATGATCTTGATTTGATTGCTACAGCTCCTTCTGTTGTTTATCAAGTGACGAAAGGAGTGGGCGAAGATATGAACACTGAGGTTGTTGACGCACCCAGTAAGATGCCTGAAATTTTAAGAGATATGGAAGTGCTTGAACCGTATGTAAAAATGGAAATATTGACTCCCTCTGAATACAATGGTGCGATCATCGAATTAGGTCAGGAACGCCGTGGTATCCTCAAAGATATCAAATATTTGACACCTACAAGGTCTACAATCGTATACGAGATGCCTCTTGCCGAAGTAATTACAAACTTCTTCGACCAGCTCAAATCAAGAACACAGGGGTATGCCTCAATGGAGTACCAATTGATTGAATATCGTCCAGGTGATCTTGTTCGGCTTGACGTGAAGATCAATTACGAAGACGCTGCGCCTCTAGCAACTATAGTGCATCGAGATGCCGCACAAACAGTTGGGAGACGTCTGGTGGCAAGCCTCAAGGATAAAATTCCTCGACAAATGTTCAAAGTCCCAATTCAAGCATGCATCGGTGTAAAGGTTGTTGCATCAGCCACCATCAGTCCAATGAGAAAAGATGTCTTGGCCAAATGTTATGGTGGTGATATATCGCGAAAGAAGAAGTTATTGCAGAAGCAGGCAAAGGGAAAGAAGCGAATGAAAACAATGGGTAAGGTGAATGTCCCGCAAGAGGCTTTCATGGCTGTAATCAAATTAGACAAGAGCGCTGGTAATTAGAATGAATAAGGAGCTTTAGTAAGCGCTAGAGTTAGAAAGAGATAAATTTTACCAAAACGATTTGACAAGTTTGTCTAGGAGGTAACAGTAAAAAAAGATATTGTAAATACAACGTCAAATAACTCAAGTAATTCAGCAAGTTTATTCTAAAGAAGTTGTCTCAAAACTACTTCTCCTAAGTGCCTTCTTCTCTAGTTCAATGGTAAAAACAACTCTCAGCTATCATGTTGAGCACCTACCGTAACATGTAAACAACACATCAAAAAAAGGTGACAAATAATCCAATAGTGTACGTTGTCATCGTGCAGCCATATTAAATATGTAGTTTTGCACGCTGTCAAAACGGGAAAGAATCCAACATAAATTGCCAAATTAGAAAATATGCTGTATCGCCATCATCTTCGTCTAAGTGCGAATGCGCCAAATCATAGCATATAAAAGACTTGGCAGCGAGTAGCGATGCTAAAAAAACAAATTAGCACAGGCAAAATAAAAATCATAGCTGATCTGAAAGATCCAATTGTGGCTTGCCAGCATCACCTTATTATACCATATTGTATCCATTGTCGCCGATATTCGCATGAGCCGCTTCTAGTGGCCCATTATAGTCGGTGGCAATACTATGTAAGCACATTAGCAGCGCCCAGACAGATTGCAAAAATAGAAGCGATGCTACAGCATCGTTGCTGATCTGAGAGGTCCAATTGTGGATGGCCCGCATTACCTCATTACACCATATTGTATCCATCGTCGTCGATATTCGCATGAGCCGCTTCTAGTGGATCATTATAGTCGGTGGCGATACTATGCAAGCACATTAGCAGCGCCCAGACGGATTGTGTCTCTGTAGAAGCGATGCTACAGCATCGTTGCTGATCTGAGAGGTCCAATTGTGGCTTGCCAGACTAACCTTATTATACCATATTGTATCCATCGTCATCGATATTCGCATGAGCCGCTTCTAGTGGCCCATAATAGTCGGTGGCGATACTATACAAGCATGTTAGCAGCGCCCAGACGGATTTCGTCTCTGTAGAAGCGATGCTACAGCATCGTTGCTGATCTGAGAGGTCCAATAGTGGCTTTCCGGCATCACCTTATTATTCCATATTGTAATCCATCGTCGTCGATATTCGCACGAGCCGCTTCTAGTGGCCCATTATAGTCGGTGGCGATACTATGCAAGCACGTTAGCAGCACCCAGACGGATTGCGTCTCTGTAGAAGCGTCAAAGAGGTCAAATTGTGGCTTTCCGACATCACCTTATTATTCCATATTGTATCCATCGTCGTCGATATTCGCACGAGCCGCTTCTAGTGGCCCATTATAGTCGGTGGCGATACTATGCAAGCATGTTAGCAGCGCCTAGACGGATTGCGTATCTGTAGAAGCGATGCTACAGCATCGTAGCTAATCTGAGAGGTCCAATTGTGGCTTGCCAGCATCTCCTTATTATACCATATTGTATCAATCGTCGTTGATATTCGCACGAGCCGCTTCTAGTGGCCCATAATAGTCGGTGGCGATACTATACAAGCACGTTAGCAGCACTCAGACGGAATGCGTCTCTGTAGTAGCGATGCTACAGCATCGTTGCTGATCTGAGAGGTCCAATTGTGGCTGGCCCGCATCACCTCATTGTACCATATTGTATCCATCGTCATCGATATTCGCACGAGCCGCTTCTAGTGGCCCATTATAGTTGGTGGCGATACTATACAAGCACGTCAGCAGCGCCCAGACGGATTGTGTATCTGTAGAAGCGATGCTACAACCTGAGGACCAATTGTGGCTGTCCAGCATCACCTTATTGTACCATATTGTATCCATCGTCGTCGATATTCGCACGAGCCGCTTCTAGTGGCCCATTATAGTCGGTGGCGATACTATGCAAGTAAAATTGCAAGCCCAGACGGATTGTGTATCTGTAGAAGCGTTGCTACAACCTGAGAACCAATTGTGGCTGGCCAGCATCACCTTATTGTACCATATTGTATCCATCGTCGTTGATATTCGCACGAGCCGCTTCCAGTGGCCCATAATAGTCGGTTGCGATACTAATACAAGCACGTTAGCAGCACTCAGTCGGAATGCGTCTCTGTAGTAGAGATGCTACAGCGTCGTTGCTGATCTGAGAGGTCCAATTGTGGCTGGCCCGCATCACCTCATTGTACCATACCATATTGTATCCATCGTCATCGATATTCGCACGATCCGCTTCTAGTGGCCCATTATAGTTGGTGGCGATACTTTACAAGCACGTCAGCAGCGCCCAGACGGATTGTGTATCTGTAGAAGCGATGCTACAACCTGAGGACCAATTGTGGCTGGCCAGCATCACCTTATTGTACCATATTGTATCCATCGTCGTCGATATTCGCTCGAGCCGCTTCTAGTGGCCCATTATAGTCGGTGGCGATACTATGCAAGCAAAATTGCAAGCCCAGACGGTTTGTGTATCTGTAGAAGCGATGTTTCAACCTGAGGACCAATTGTGGCTGACCAGCATCACCTTATTGTACCATATTGTATCCATCGTCGTCGATATTCGCATGAGCCGCTTCTAGTGGCCCATTATAGTCGGTGGCGATACTATGCAAGCACGTCAGCAGCGCCTAGACGGATTTTGTCTCTGTAGAAGCGATGCTACAGCATCGTTGACGTTAGCAGCGTCCAGACGGATTGTGTATCTGTAGAAGTGATGTTTCAACCTGAGGACCAATTGTGGCTGGCCAGCATCACCTTATTGTACTCGTCGATATTCGCACGAGCCGCTTCTAGTGGGGTGATACTATGCAAGCACGTTAGCAGCGCCCAGACGAATTTTGTCTCTCTAGAAGCGATGCTACAGCATCGTTGCTGATCTGAGAGATTCAACTGTGGCTTGCCCGCATCACCTCATTGTACCATATTGTATCCATCGTCGTCGATATTCGCATGAGCCGCTTCTAGTGGCCCATTATAGTCGGTGGCGATACTATACAAGGACGTCAGCAGCGCCTAGACGGATTGTGTATCTGTAGAAGCGATGTTGCTGATCTGAGAGATTCAACTGTGGCTTGCCCGCATCACCTCATTGTACCATATTGTATCCATCGTCATCGATATTCGCATGAGCCGCTTCTAGTGGCCCATTATAGTCGGTGGCGATACTATGCAAGCATGTTAGCAGCGCCCAGACGGATTTCGTATCTGTAGAAGCGATGCTACAGCATCGTAGGATGCTACAGCATCGTAGCTGATCTGAGAGGTCCAATTGTGGCTCGCCATCATCATCTCATTGTACCATATTGTATCCTTCGTCGTCGATATTCGCATGAGCCGCTTCTAGTGGCCCATTATAGTCGGTGGCGATACTTTACAAGCACGTTAGCAGTGCTCAGACGGATTGTGTATCTGTAGAAGCGTTGCTACAGCCTCGTAGCTGACCTGATTAGGTCTTTAGTTAGGTTAGATCGAGCTGATATCATCAGCATTCATCGCTTCTGAATCAAACGCTGTTTGTTCAGGAGTTAGTGTTCTTTAGTGTTTGTCACTGTACTTTATTTTAATCTTACAGTCATTGCTACTGTATAATGCATTCTATCGTACTTTTTTGTACAGAAGGAAGTAGAAGTTGTCTTGAGGTTTTTATGGCTAAACTTGCACGTTCAACAGATGCTCTTCCACGTTCACTCTTCCACGTTCATCTCAATCATCTCATCCGATGCATCCAATGCACTCATTTCATTTTGTTGTGGCTAAGTATATACCGTATGTTTGATCATTGATCAAGTTCGAAACTCATGGCGCGAGAGCTAGCCTGATTGAGCTAGCCGGCCAGAGCGAGGCCAAGGATACTCAGGTAACTGATATGGAGCGGCACTAATTTTTGTCACAATGGCGAAAAGGTGTGCTTTGTTGACGACGTCACTAAAACTAGTGCGAGTTATCTTACTTCATATTATCGCACGTGGGCTATCTTGAAGATACTACTTCCACGCGGTATCAACAACGCGCCATTTCTCAACTGTGAATGAAGATGAAGATGAGCAAGCTAGAAGCTAGAGCAAAGCAACGAGTTTCATCAGTCTTCCATAGTAGCAAAGAAATTTACGCGGATAACGCAGTTGGCTGTCTTTCACTCTGCTTAACATAACACACTGAAGCCTGTACAAAATGAAATTATCCCCGATATTAATACAGCTGCTGTCGTTGCCGACGGCGGCTCTAGCATTTGCACCACCTACACAACTCTCAAAATTGTCAACTAAACATGTGTTATCCATGGCCGGCGGAGAGGGAGGCGAGGCAGAATGGGTCAAGGCCCTACTCGACGCCGGTGGGGGCACCAAACCGGGCCAATTCGAAGAGGAAATGAAAATGAAGGGTCTGCTTGGACCAAATAAAGGAATGGGAAATCCCAAAATCAACGCAAACTCACGTCTAATTGCATGGCTCGAAACCGAGGGCGACGTCTACCTATCCGAATCATCCACGTGGGGAGAGGCACCCCATCCAATGGCAATCAGTACCGAAACGGTGGACGAAATTACAAATGAAAGTTCCGGAAGAGGATTATTGGCACGTAGATCAATCAATGATGGTGATGAATTGTTAAAGATTCCTATTAATCTATGCATAACTCGCAAATCGGCTCGCAAGGCTTTGGGTAAAGATGCCTTGCAGAATGGAATCAATGAGTATTTGGCTATTGCATGCCAATTAATTCATGAAAAATATGTGTTGGGAGAGGAATCGTTCTATGCTCCTTATATCGGAGTGTTGCCAGAGGTCGAGGAGGTTAACCCGACATTCACGTGGAAGGATGAAGAATTGGATTTCTTGCAGGGAAGTCCTGTTGTTGCTGCCACGAGGAGTTTGCAGATGAAACTAAAGAGGGAATATGATGATTTGTTAGGAGGTGAGGATGGACTGATTGCAAAGTTCCCTGATAGATTTCCCAAGGAGCATTTTACCTATGAGAATTGGGTTTGGGCATTTACCATGCTCTTTTCAAGGGCGATCCGTCTGAGGAATTTACAGGTCGGAGAACGATTGGCAATGGTCCCATATGCAGATTTGATTAATCATTCTGCTTTTTCGCAGGCGTTTATCGATGCAAGAGAGAGTGGAGACTGGTTGTTCAAGAATGGCGAGGAAGAAGTTATTTTGTACGCCGATCGTGGATACCGTCAGATGGAACAGATCTACATTTCTTACGGTCAAAAGTCCAATGCTGAACTCTTGCTTCTTTATGGATTTGCACTCGAGCGTAATCCCTACAACTCTGTTGATGTCACTGTATCCATCGCTCCTCGCACTGCTGCCGTTGCAGCTGCCAACGAAGGCGTTGAGGTAGACCCGTTGGCACAGCAGAAAATTGACTTTTTGGCAGCTGTTGGTCGTGATGAAACTGTTGACTTTCCTTGCTACGCAGATAGGTATCCCGTAGAAATGTTGGAATATCTTCGTTTGATGATGATGACGGAAGAAGACACAAGAGGCAAGGAACTGGCAGATTTTGATTTCTCACGTACAATTTCTCCAGCAAACGAAGCAGCTGTTCTTCAATCAGTCGTGGAAGCAGTTAACTATCAGCTTGATTTGTATCCTCAATCGGAAGAGGATGATGCCAATATTATCAAAGACAAAGGGCTGTTCCGTCTCTTGACTTACAATCAGCGCATGGCTGTGAGGCATCGTAGGAACGAAAAGAGGTTGCTGAAACGAACATTGGCAGCTTTGGAGAAACAGATCCGAAACAAGGGATTGGATGTTGATGGATTGAAGAGAGCGGAGGGAAGTACATTGGGAGATGTGCTCAAGGGAGAAACTCGTAAGCAAAAGACTGCATTAGAAGATCGTTTGGAGAAGATGGGATTACCTGTCGATCTGAAATAATCTTAATATCATAATCCTTCCTGCATCTGTTTCATATTTTGTGTTTATATATGTTCATGTATACCTTCATTACTCATTCAGCTTGATTTGCATTATTTGCTAATTGTTGCTTCTTTGCTTTTACCTGCCGCCTCAACTCTTCCAACTCTTTCTTCTTTTCTTCGGCATTTGCCCGTCGTTCAAATTTCGCCGGTTGATAATACATGCAGACTAAATAACGTCCACCAACGTTGAACCCACTTAAATGGTCGACTGCCCGCTTTGCATCGTAAATGTCTTCATAGACAACGAAAGCTGTACCTTTTGTATCTCTCCCTCTCTCCCCCAATCTTATCTGATATACAGCTCCATATTTTCCTAAAGTAGATAGAACAATAAAATGGATGAATAATGGTATGAATGAAATGTTACCACATTGATTTTATGAGCCGTGGATAACTTCAAAGACCTATATTATATTCAATACTTACCAAATATTTGATACAATTCTTCAGACGTGATTTTGAAAGGGAGATTTCTCACATAAAGAATCCGATTGACTTCCGGCGGCAGCCTCGAATTTATTGACTTTGCGCTCATGCTCTTCTATAAATATTTAACCACGTGAAGGAGGTGACTACAGTGATATCGCCAGTTATTTTGATAAGCTCTCTTCAATCTTATCAACCACATCAATCAGCTCGGTTGCGTTGATAGAGGAGGAGTGATCGAACCCGTCCGTGAGATTGTTACACGGGTAACATTCACATCTCTGGAGGCGGCGGCGTTCCTACGTAGAAACATACCAGACCTACGTGAAATCGGTTACGGTAACAATCTCACGGACAATTGTGTCATGTCACAGATTCGTTTCGGATGGGTGTCTCTCCTTATCTCTCCCACTAACATCACCAAGCTGTGTCCGTGAGATTGTTACACGGGTAACAAGGAATTCAACTGGCGGCGTAGAAGGGCAGTAGAACTCGCGGCAGCTGTTACACGGGTAAAAATCCAAATCAAGCCGGCGGACAAATCTGTTACATTTAGGAATTATTGTAGTATGGTACGATATCGTACCGAATACTTCTGACGATGTTACAACACTACATGCACCATGGATGAGGCTACTACTTGTACTAAGGCTATTCAGTCAGGAAACTGCGGCGAGACACTTCTGCACCTCTCACATCTCAATGATGTTGAACTTGAGGCCTTGGCAGTCGAGAAGAGTCAGCAATCTTTCTTATCGGCCCGCTGGAATGCTCACATAACTTTGCCGTTATTTCCCTATTGCAAAGGAGACAAACCTTACTGTCTTATTTAGTCGAGACCCCAAAGATATTGACATATGTTCATTTTTTGATGGCAATAATTTTGATGGCAATAATCGATTTACAGAGAGGCTTTATTTCAACCCAAAGGTTTACCCTCCTGTTACGGAAGAAGACTCGAGTGTCACCATAGCGGAAAAGTTCGATGCAGTTGACTCTTTAATTAAGACAAAGGCCAAAGATGCTGGTTCACCAGTTGTGGTAGGCAGATCAAAGGTGACATTTCCAAGATCAAGGAAGAAGAAGATAGGTGATCTCCATAGAGGTTATTTTTGTGCTCATAGTAACTCTAACAGTATGCGAGGTGGTGGTAGTGACGAAGAAGAGGAAATTGGTGTTGACCAGGTGGCTGTTCCAGATGACAAGTACAGGGAAACAAATAAGGAAGGGTAGTGGGAGGGGTGCGAAAGGACTTCACCGTCGAAGAAACAAAGCCCTTCGAGTGAAACCATGTCCCTTCAAATTCCGCCTCAGTATGGATTTTACATCTATCTGTTACGAAGTTGTGGGTGTTCGGTGCATGAGGGTCACCCAAGATTCGACCCAAACTTTATACCCACACAACTCAGCTCACTGACACAAGAGGAGAGAAAAGATGCACAGTATTCTTTACTCAGAGATGATACTATACTAAATGAGTCGATCAAAACTATCCGTCACAGTTGCAGTGCCCCAGCATCTGAGAAAATTCTTGATGATGCTAATCGAGTGAGTGCGAATGATGTGGAGTCTGCGATTTCAGGGGGTTGCAGTCATCGTCCGGCTCTTTATCCTAAGTTTAATGAAATGGTGGGTCTTCTTGATCAATTACGTGATCCGAAACTTTCGCGAGAGGTTGAAGCACAAGTGGATTCAATCATAGACTCTTTACATCGGAAGATTAAGACAAGTGAAAAGGGATACACTTCTCCTTCTACTTCGCCAACGGAGAATACCAAGAGTGATGAAAATTCTTCCTCGACCAACACCAGGAAGAGGTCATTTGTTTCAATTACCGACTCCAAGCATGTAGGCCCTGGAAGAGTGAAAGTATCAGGCAATAGCAATTATTGAATGTAACATCTAAGTTTGTTAACTGCCTTTTCTTTTCACTCGAGCGTCTTACTGTTGTTGACGGAGCATGCTCCCTGACTTCGCCCGTAAAAGCTGGGGCATATTATCATTTCAGGGTGTTGGTTAATAAGTAGGATAACTGTGCACGGTGTTGGAGTGTCACAGAACTGTAACTTCATAATGTGTAACTCACCATTTGGTAACATTCTCAACAAAATCCAGCCAACAACTGAACAGTGCAAACATAACGATGTTTTGTTGGTCATTACTCCACTCAGCCAAAGATACGGAGATTGGGGATGAATTCCTTGGATATTGAATTGAATTGGACCGGAGTAGCAACAGCAGTAGTAGTTTTAATATTAACTTCAATCGCAGTAGCATTTTTCCACTCCAGCGGTTTTAACAATAAAAAAATGGCAGATAATATTAGCAGCAGTCACATGAAAATGGAGGCAACAAGCGGCCCGCAACATGAGCAGGAGCAACAACACGAAGAGATTGCTCATTTACTGCAGTATGCAAGATCATCCTACACATCCAATCCAACTGATGCTCTTTCTGCATTGATGGGGGCACTTACATTATCATCAGGAAATGCCGCGGCTCATGTAGCAATGGAGCGGATACGAAGTGAATTGGGAGATGCAGTTGCAGATTCAATATCTTCTTCATCGTCGTCACATTATCAGCAACAACAACATCAGCAACATTATTCACAAGAAGAATCTATGGAAATGACAAGGAGGGCCATGGAAATAGTCGAACAACTTCTCAATGACAAATCTACATTTCTCTACGCTCAGGGGAGACAACATCTACTTCAACAAGCAATGGAAGATGGAAGTAGTGTCGTTTGTACGAAATGTGGAGATATGATTAAAGCTGATAGGATTGAACAACATGTAGAATATTGGTGTCGTAATGTTGCGGCGATGGAAGAGAATGATAAGAGTTGTTGTCCGGATGGAGATGTAACGATGGGAAACGACTGAAGAGTGAACAAAATGAATTTGAAACATCGTTTGAACCATCAACAATCATTTATCATTTATGAAATACACCATTCTCATGATTTGCAAGCAATGTACCATACCCACGCCTTTTAGTCATTGTGGACCTTACCAAAGTAAGAAAGCAACGAAGACGTCTGCTTGCCCCCTCCTCCACTCTTGTCTGACTTGCTACCGCTACTCGCCGCCTTTTCATTTTCCTTCTCCTTCTGAACCTCCTTTTGCTCATTGATCAAGTCTTGTAGATCATCCTTGAGAAACATGAATCTTTCCTTCACCGAACAAACCTCCACAACATCATCTGGTAACAGCTTTCGTCGGTTGGACATTTGTGCCATTGTAACAACCTCACTTCCCAATTTGGATGCAAATAACTCTGTCGCCTTGGCAACCAACAATGTCGCCTCTTTACTCATGCCTTTGACATCACTATCCAGCTTGCATATCTTACGAATACGCCCAATCGGAAAGAGAATGGCCTCCTCATCATACTCTCCCGCATCGGCACCACCAGAGCTACTCTCCGGCCAAACTCCTGCATTAATCAACCGTTGTTTATCTTTCATATACTTCTCTCTCTCCTGTGCCGCTTGGCCTTCATACACTTCCTTCTCCGCCTGTTGCAATCCCTTCCATAACTCTCCTGTTGCCTTGGAGAGGGCAGCAACTCCCTCACCTTGATACTTTTGTTTCAATTCTTCTCGTTTGTCTTGTGCGAAAATGAAATAGGCGGTGCGTGCTTTTTTGAGTGGGAGAGTTGGGAGGGGTTCATTGTCGTCGTCATTTGTAGTAGTTGTTGGTGCATCTGATGTTGGTCGCTTTTTGGACGGTGATGTACCGTCATTTTCGATATTTGATTTGTCTACTTCATCTGTATCATCTTGTTTGGTTTCTTCTTCGTCGTTCGCGGATGTATTGCTACTTTCTACATCATTATCATTTTCATCGTCGTCACCAGCCTCTTGAACAACTTTGTCTTCATTGGTACCAGTGGTATTGTTGTTGCTGTCATTTTCATCCTCCTCCATCGGTTCATCTTTTGTGTCGTCGGCTGTGGCGCCCACTTTATTGTCGTTCTTTTCAACAGCTGACATTTCGTTTATAGACGAATCATCATTGGTGTTGGCGTCATTGGCTGCGTCTATGACGTCTTCAGTACTGGATTTTGCCATGGTTCATCAGTTATGGTTATGGTAGATGTCATCAGCGCAGCCAGGTCGACTTTTGAACTTACGTAGGTCACTGTAATTACTGTTATGGACGGTAAGTTGTTGTACATAAGTTAGGTAAAATACTGTTACCTACCGCCCTCCATCACAGAAATAAACCTAAAGCCCCATCACACACTCATCAAAAACAAAAAGATCATACGGTTCAATGTGATCTTCTTGGCACGGAGCTAACTATCTGATGATTTCAAAAGGAACGCACAAGCCACTCACTGATACATCCGACAAAGGGTGTGTCGATTGGTGCTTCATTCCCTCGTGGACTCGGGGGGCTCTCTCGTTTGGTAGTGATCGTAGCAAACGAGATCACGAAAATGTATCTCGCAAGAGGCAGAAACTGGCTCAGCCATCAAGCCATCAAAGCAACAAACTAGAAAGATTACTGTTTGAAGAAATACGACAATGTGATGTTTGTGGAAAGAATCTTGTGTATAGACCGACAGCATGTGAGGAAGTATCAGTTGCAGATGCTCTACCAAAATTCATTGAGAGACACATCACGTGTCAAACTCCTTTGTCATGTAGGTGGTGTGATGACGCCTCTGGCAACAACTTACAGCATCCATGTTGCGATTCGTTGTTTTGTAGTGAAGAATGCCGAACTCAGGCCGAGTGTGCTTTGTACGATGATCAATCACATTGCAGAGATACATCCGTGAAGGCATTGTTGCCTCCATCAAAATTGTTCTTTTGTCGGAATCGCTTTCAAGCAAAAAGCTCAAATGTAAACAATGACAGTGCAGATAATCTGATAGAGGAGGCTGTCCAATCTCTTGCTGCAATTGAAACGAAGCTACGAGTTCTATGCGGGAACAATCTTGGGGTGGAAGAATGTGCTTTGTTGTTAAGTACAATTTTATCTGTTGTATCACCTTTGTGGATGGACAGATTTTTGCAATCATTCTATGGTGATGCGTACCGAGATGGCAGCGCTTATGAAGAATCAATGACTGAAGAGTTGTGGACAATAGCGAGATCTCACTGGAGTATCTTTATTTTACTTCAATCAAGCGAACGATGTAATGATGCATCAAAACGACAATTCATTACCTATGAGAAGTTCTGGCAAACTTATCTTTTTATCAAGCGGCAATGCATTAGTAGAGTTGGGCTTCCAGATCATCCATTGATTCAATATTCGAAGGATACCTTGTTGTCGGCTGATGCATTGACGGAAATAGAGCGTGATTTGGCTTTGGACATATTGAAGCATCCTTGCCTCCCAATCAGTAGACATCACGCTCAATCGAAAGAAGGTAGCACAGATCAGCAAAGTATCACTCGATGGAGAAACGCTGCCCATACAGCTCATTGGTTATCAAATGCTGCTTCTCTGGAAGATGGCAAAGGAGTGAGTCAAATACAAACACATCTTGGACGGACATCTTTCGTGTTCTCGCCATGGGCTTTTAGAAAGATGCAACATTGCTGTTGTCCAGTAGCAATGCTTGATGTACAGGATCCTTCGTCACCGCTGGAGAGCCTCTCATGGCTGTCATTGCACGACGTTGAAGAAGGGCAACTGAATTCTTATTCTGCTTTAGGAGATTTAGAAGGTGACACCAAATCACGTGCAGTTGAGTTGAAGAAGTTGTTTGGATCGGATTTTACGTGTACATGTCCAAGATGTCGATATGACAACGACTACGAAGGAAATGACCGTAACGTGGTTCCTTTGAATCGACTTCAACTGAAGAACTTGGCAGATTTGGCAATGCAACATGGTCGTTTTACTGAAGCGATTGGATTGTATGAATTTATACTTGAGTCCCATCCTTGTGATGGAAATATTCTTCACGCCAGAGCTGCTGCTGTGCTGGGCAATGCGTCGATTTCATTTAGTGAGAAAGGGCATTGTAATGGTCATTTTCTACGCGCGCAGCGTTTGTGGAAAGAAGCAGGTTCAAAGTGCATTGATCACTCTGAGATTGCCCTTCATGTCGACAAGCAACGAGTGTATGGAACAATTGATTCGGTTGATGAAAATCAAATAGATACTAGCAGCAATAGCTCCAACATTCAGTACTCATCCTATTTGAATGGAAAGTGTTTCGTTACTAATCAAGCAACACCACTATTATCAGAGGTTGAATGCCAATTTGTAATTAAGACCGCTGAAGAACACTGCAACTCGTCGACAGGTTGGACAACTACGAGACATTATGCGGTACCAACAACTGACATACCAATCCATGAGATTACAAAGTTGCATCATTTGTTTAGAAAGACGTTATGGATGGATAGAATACGACCCTTATTGCGACAACAGCTCAAGCTCAGCGGCAATCGCCACATTTTTATCCATGACGCTTTTATTGTAAGATACGACTCTTCAAAGCAAAGATATTTGCCGCCTCACCTCGATGAGTCGTCACATAGCTTCATCATCGCGCTCAACTCGGGGTTTCAGGGCGGTGGTACGTATATTCATGAGCTTGACGATGTTCTATCACCAACAGTGGGAGGAATGGTGAGCTTTGAGGGTGGAAGTCTTCTTCACAGCGGTGACCCAGTTATCAGTGGGATCAGATATTGCATCGTAGCTTTTTGTTACATTGACAAGGTAGGTGAGCAATCAGCTAAAGCTGTCGGATTTGAGAAAGATAAGAATGCCGCTGCTCCGTTTTCCTTCGGGTTTGATTTTGATTAAGTAACATTTATCGGCCTAATTTTTACATGGACCTGAGGTCAGCAAGCAGTTGTTCAAGTCGTGCATTCAGTTGATTGAGTTCTGTACGTTGTTCCGCAGCTTGTTCCACAGGTGGTTCTGTACCTTGCTCAACAGCTTGTTCCGCAGCGAGTCTAACAACTTGGGGTAGCACAACTTGGGGTTGGATTTGATCAGCATTTCGTGCGTTTCGCTCTTGAATTAGGAGTTGCAAGCGTTGCGTTTGTTGCCGGTGTAGCTCCTGCAGTGTGGCCATCGTTTGACGCAACCCTACGAAGTCATCTTCGTTCCTTGCAATTTCTTCGAGGTTAAATACGCGCACAAGATTCCTGCCAGCAGCAGCAACGGGACGTCTATCGGGGACCTGTTGCAGAACACCACCCGCAGATTCAATTGCAGTGAACCGAGTGCGACAAAGAGGACATATATTTCTTGTTTCCGACCATTCCGTAATACATTCAAGGCAAAACTTGTGCTCACAGCCGTCGATAGTCGCGACGTCATTAGCGCTAGGTTCCTCCAAACAGATGCAGCATTCCAACTCTTCTTCCTCAGATGATTCAACGGAGCTGAGACTCGGACTATCGTCGTCGCGAAACTCAGCAATCGTTGCATTTTCCTCCACTGCTACTGCCACACCCTGCTGTTCCGCCGCTGAACTCACACGCGCGGTCAAGCGTCTTCCTCTCGCCGGCGTCAACATGGCAGTCAATCGTGCATTAGCGTCAATAGCTGCACGGCGAGAGCTACGACGAGGGGGTGTATAGTGAAGGTGCTCCATCTTTGTTTTAACAAAATAATGAACTGATTTGATGCTCGTTGCTTGTTTTGTTCGTTGCTGTGGTTTGCTCGAAACTCGGTTCACTATGTAAGCAGTACTGAGGTATGATACCCTTTGGAAGAAAGTTCAATTAGCCACAAACCAACCTTCATCTAGCTTTTTGTTACATTGACAAGGTAGGCGAGCAAACAGTCACGGCTGCAGCGTTGAGAGAGAGGAGAATACCGCTGCTCCATTTTCCTGTTTTGATTAAGTAACATTTATCTGCCTAATTTTTCACATAGACTTGATATCAGCAAGCAGTTGATCAAGTCGTGCATTCAGTTCCGCATCTTGTCTCAGTGCTTATTCCACAGCTTGTCCTTCCGTACCTTGTTCCGCAACTTGTTCCACAGCCACAGCTTGTTCCGCTCGGGGTTCAGCATTTAGTTCAACGAAATGCACCGTGAATTGATCAGGTTTGTCCGTCTTGCTGAATTAGAAGTCCAGCCAATTGTTGCAAAATCTGCCTTTCTTGGCGTTCTCCCTCCTGTGGTTCGACACTTCTCTGACGCATTGCAACGAAGACCTCTCCATTGTTTTCGATGCTACTGTCTGCAACTTCTTCGAGGTTGAAGATGCGTACAAGATTAATGCTAGAAGCAGCAACGGGACGTCTATCGGGGACCTGTTGCAGAATACCATCCGCTGACTCATATGATGTGAACCGAGTGCGACAAAGAGGACATACATTGTTTGTTTCGGACCATTCCGTAATACATTCAAGGCAAAACTTGTGCTCACAGCCGTCGATAGTCGCGACGTTATTAGCGCTAGGTTCCTCAAGACAGATGCAACATTCCAACTCTTCAGCTTCAGACGATTCAACGGAGCTCAAACTAAGACTATCGTGGTCGCGAATCTCAACACTCGTTGATTTTTCCTCCACTGCTGCCACATCTTGCTGCCTCGCCGCTGAACTCACAAACGACACTGGCGTCCAATTGACAGTCAAACGTGCATTAGCGTCAATAGGTGCACGATGAGAGCTCAGACGAGGAGTTGTATGGTGAAGGTGCTCAGATGATTCAACGGAGCTCAGACTCAGACTGGCGTCGTCACGAAACTCAACACTTGTTACATTGTCCTCCACTGCTGCCACATGCTGCTGTTCCGTCGCCGAACTCACAAAAGGCACCGACGTCAACAAGACAGTCGTGCGTGCATTAGCGTCAATAGCTGCACGGCGAGAGCTTGAACGAGGCGGAGTATGGTGAAGGTGCTCCATCTTTGTTTTAACAAAATAATGAACTGATTTGATTAATGTTGATGTTTCGTTGTTTGTTTTTTGTCGTTTCACCTTGAGTTTCACTGTGACAGCGAGGTTAGTAACGAAAACTACGTACCATATGAATATGTTCGATGTATGTAAGAATTACCCTTGTGTAAGAATCAGTACGATACTGAGGTACGATACCCTTCGGTAGAAAATTATTGCCACAATCTAACTTCAGTCGACTTATACGCTCTATATTGGATATCCTCTCCTCCTGCGTACAGCCATAGCCTTCAGTCGACATACAGCCACGGGTCAGCCCTTGAGTACAGCTTTCTAGCCTCTCCTCCTACGGAATGAAAATCGCCGTGCCCTTGAAGCTACGGCCAGCTCTTCACCAATCTCAATTCTCTCTGCCCTCATCCTGCGTCGGATCCGGAGCTTCCTTGCTCTCCTCGCTATTCTAGCTGCTATTGACTTGTTTCTATTGTTCTTTGTGAGTACCTCTTCCTCAAAAGAATGACTACGCAACTCCGCATCTTGCTCTCTCCTTCTCAACAAATCAAGATAGTCTTCGGTCATTGATATGACTTCTTTATACACTGTTCCGAGGGAGCCACCACTTTGCTCCCAACACATTTGCTTTGTATGAGCAGACTGTAGTGTAATTCTTTTGTGGGATATGAAGTCGGGGGGAAACGACCCATCGTAATCAATTCTGCCATCTCCAGGCACACTACGGCCATTAATGTAGTCGTACTCCCACTCATTCAAAAAATTTCTTCCCTTTCGCGTGACTGAATTCTGTGTTACTAATTTCCGTCTGCGTCTCAGATATTGGTTAACGATCGGAATTGTGTTGCTTTGGCATGCAACGAAAGGAGGAAAGTTGGGGTCTATGGCAGGCTCCCGTGTTGAGTCTTCTTCTACTTCATCATTTTCATCTTCTTCAAATATTTCTTTTCTCCATTGCTTCGCATCATCCATCTGTATTTTCATGTGTGCCTTGTAAGCCTCGCGTTCTTCGTCGCTCATTTTGTCGTCGTATTCTGGACCAAAGACACCAAGTTGTAGCCGTTCCCATTCATCTGGATTGTAGTAGTCAAAATACGCATTTTCGCCTTGTACTGAGTTTGGTTGCAATGGAGCTATCAGCCCAATTCCAGACTTGTCAGCATCAAACTTGACAACTTCTTCGTTGTTGGTAACGTCTACAAATCTATCTTCCGATTGCTTCTTTGATATCGGGAAGAACGCCCAGTGAGACGACATTGTGAATTGACTTTCCGGTTTGAACTGACGACACCGATCGAGCTCTGTATAATAGCCCTTGTGCAAGTCTTGCATATACTGCGTTCCGGTTTCGAATGGAACTCCAACAACTACCGCTCCAGGCTCATACTTCTCGGGATGTCTCCTCATGCATGCAAACGACATGAGCCCACCCATAGAGTGAGCAAGAATTTGTACTTTTTGATTGGGGAAGGTCTCTTCACAGAACGTGTGCAGATCGGTACAAAGTTCAGGTAGCGACCGACGCCAATCGTAGGTGAAGACCGCCGTCGGACGACAATGTGTATGTGGATGGTGCAAGGTCTCTTCTTGCCATGCTTCTTGCTCATCTGCAGTAGCATTAGTCGTGTTAGCAAATGCCCAGTTTGACGTCCTTTCAACAAATCTTCCAACTCTATCAAAGATGCCCTTGTTCATAGAAGTGGTAGTAGTTTCATAACCTTCCCGATTCTCAAATGTTTCAGTAGAAAACTGCTTCCCATCATGTTTTCTCAAATGATACTGCCGATCCATTTCTTTTAGTAATCTCGTTGTATGACCGTAGAATGGGAGAAAGTTCAAATCCACAAAATTCTTTGCCCTCTTGCCATCATTCTCATTTTCATCACTATTACTTCCGCTGAATTCAATAATGTGATCCACAATCCCATCCGGAACAAGTGGTCCACGATGCTGCCGTCCGTCACTATCATACGTTAATGGTAACGAAAGATCTCGCTCATAGTACCCATCTGGCTTTGGTGGAAAGTTGAGTAAGTTTGGCAATGTGAGCCAAGCTCTTGTCTTTTTCTTTCCCTTCTTTTTGACAATCACCTTATCATCATCTTCAAATGCAAGATGTGTTCCCTTCATACCAGGTACAAATACCAGCGGAACATCTACTACTTTCCACTGATTAATTTTATTCTTGCTTTCAGTCTTGTCGTTACTGTTCTTGTCAAATCCTTGTCCAGATTGTGATTCATTTGGTACGGTAGAAAGAGCAGCAGCAATAAGCGGTGACACAATGTTGTTATTTCTACTGCGACGCTCTACGCGATGTTTTCCGTGATGTGTCAAGTACCAACGGCCCGTGTGCTGGAATGCACTTGCTCCTCTATGAAAGATAGCGCCTCTGCTAATGGCGATGGTAACTGTCCAGACGGCCGTCATGATTGTTGATAGCAGCGGATATGTTGTGGAGTGTCGATAATACATATGGAATGTAGATGGAATTGGGAATTGGTTGAGAGAGATGCAGAAATGATGAACACTACTTAGGTCCACCTCCTCTTCTGTGGACAGGAAGGAGGACGACCGTGGAGGCAAGAATTCCAGCTTGAGTAGAATATGGTGGAGTTGGTTTCCAGAGGGCACTCTAGAGAGAGCAAGGTAGGAACACGCTCATGGAGGAAGGCAGTTTTGTTTGAGCAGATGGTGATCGATGGCGCCACTTTGATTATGAGTTCCAGCGTGGGTAGAATATTTTTTGCGGGAAAGATTTGCGGGAAAAAATCCCGATGATCACGATTCCAAAAACCGCCCAGCCTAAAAAGGTTAAGCCGCCCCAGTAGTCTACAGCCGTGATCATAATCTCTCCAAGCATGGCCTCAACAAAGCGTCTCCTCAAAGAGCGCGCCCAGCTCGCCCGCAATCCAGTCCCCTACATCACCTTCCAAGAAGACGATGAAGACGACGATGCCGACATGGGCGGCGGCGATGCCAACTCTACTGGAATTTTCGAAT
This sequence comes from Skeletonema tropicum, assembly GCA_037178625.1. Lineage (NCBI taxonomy): Eukaryota > Bacillariophyta > Thalassiosirophyceae > Thalassiosirales > Thalassiosiraceae > Skeletonema > Skeletonema tropicum. The sequence goes on along the minus strand of CM074134.1, from coordinate 649,945 downwards.
GGAAATTCATACTAGAACTCAATCCAGCTCACGATGACTTGGAAGAGGCTGATACGATTGGACGAGCTGCGGATAGTCCGTATTGTACTGTTCCTGCTGCCGCTGCGTCGGCTGCTGCTGGTGCTGCTTCTTCTTCTTCGGGGAGTCCAAAGAAGGGAGGCATTTTATCCAGGGCGACGCGATCTTCCAATAAGGCAAATAACAATGATGCCTCTGAAACTACGGCTGATTCCTCTTCAACATCGAACACTTCACAATCAGCACACGTGGCATTCCAACTCAAATTCCCTCCAAACTACCCATTCAAACCACCCACCATCACCGTCCTATCCAAATCCTACCATCCCAACATCAACACAAAGACGGGGGAAATATGCGATGCGGTCCTAACAGGAGAGGGATGGGGACCCACACTCAACGTTCGCAAGGTTTGTGCACGTCTTCGAAAGTTCTTGTGTGATCCTGACCCGGATCATCCGCTGGAATCGGAAATTGCCCAAAAGTTGGTGGATAAACCGAAGGATTATGCGAATGCGGCGTACATGTTTGCTACGGTGAATTTGACGAAAAAGGCTGCGTTTGCGGCGATGCAGCAAAAGAAGAAGTAGTGTTATATATATAGATGCAACATGTCATAGATTATTGTGTAGATGGTCAATGATGGATCAACAAATTTAGGTGTCTCCTGTTTCGAAATGATGGGGAGGGATCAATATCATACAAAATTTCAACAAAAATGTAGATAGTACTGCTAAAGTGTGTAACCAAGTTTGTACTATACAACAATAGAAACAAAGAGTGCAATAGCAGCAATACTATATCGCCATTTTATTCTCTATCTCCTCTTTACACGACCCTCCAACACAGGCTCGATGATACGATGGCAAGACAAGTACTGCAACAACACTTTCGAGATGAATGAATCATTCCATGCGTCATTTCGCAGCCGATTGCTTTTCGTCCACGATTTACAGCCTTCATTCCCATCTGCGACAAATGATGTTACTCCAATAATGTACACTTGTTCGTCATTTACTTCTACTCCATTCACTTTGAAGGAGAGAATCGTCACAGCATCATTATCATCGGCGTCGTCTGATATCAAATATTCCAGTTTTGAGTTAGCCGACAAGTGAGGGTATGCCCCAGTTGGCCCCTTTTTACTCCCAACAAGCTGTTGTCGCATTGCTTCTCTTAAATGAACTCCGTTAATCTCCAACACCTCCATGGTTCGTGGAAAGGGAAGCTCCTTCAAAAGATGACGAATCGGTAAAGTCACTTCCGGGCGAGTACTGTCGATCACCTCGGATGAAGCCTCCATTGATCATTGCCAGTGTGGGACACGACGCAGCGTTCTCATGACAGTCTTTGTCCATAAACGTCTGAATGAGCCAATGCATCGCATCTGCCATCAAATTCCCTCCTGTTGCTTCTCGTCTCCTTACAGATGACATTCTTGTATCCAAAGAGAGGGACTCACTGCTTATCTGTGCAATGACATCACATCTAAATTCATGGCTTCGGCAGCCTCCCGTCCAAACGATGATATCATTGAGTCTTCATCTGTCTTTTTTCTGTGTCTCTTTACAATATCAGATACTGCTTTGTCTTCCTTTATTCTGGTTGTCACGGCATTCATCGAATAACTTGTAGAAATAGATTTCACGTCTCTCTCCCCATTCGACAACCCAGTCTTGATTTCAATATCTAGGTCAACACAACCAACCCAATATGCATTCATACCACACTTGAATACCAACACTCCACCGTCATTTACTTCATTACGTACATCATCTTGTTCCTGATCTCGATGCACCATCAAAGCAAGTTCTTCGTGCTCATGACCCCCTAGAATCAAGTTAACTCCAGGCAAGTTTGTCCGCCGCTAATAACTTGTCTTCTTCCTCTGACATGTGGGTAATGGCGATGATCACGTGCGCGCCTCTTTCACGAAGTGAGTTTGCCGTTCTTCTTGCAACGGAGAGTATGTCAGCATCAAACACAACGTCCTTGGACGGGCTTGAGATTTTTGGGGTGGATTTCGTTACGAGGCCAAAGAAACCTATGTTGATTTGGTTTGTAGTAGTTTGGATGGTTCCATTCCCAAGAATACCGGGGAAAAATCCATGTCCTTCTGGAAGACCTTGCTCCAACTTGGACCTATCGGGATAGTAGACATTACTCCCCAGCCAGTCAAAATTTGACTCACCCACTCTTTGCTTGAGTACTTCATCTCCATAGTCGAACTCATGATTACCCAACACAGCTAAATCAATTGGAATCGCGTTCATGGTTTCGATGGCAACTGATCCTTGACAGTGTTGAAGTAGAGAAGAACCTCCAAGGACATCACCATTTACGATCGTGAGAGCAGTATCAAATGAATTGTTGAATCTCAAGTCTTTCATTAGAGTAGTTGCTCTCGACCAACCACCTCTCACACTCTCGTCATTAGAGTCCAAATCATCAAATGAGTAGACATCATTCACCGTCACAAGACGTAGGCGACAGCGAGAATCTGTATTTACTTCTCCTTCATCCAATCCATCTTGTGCAGTCTGCTTTATGTACTCTCTCACATCAATTGCGTCTTTTTCGATATCATCAGTGCTGCTGCTGCTGCTGCTGCTTTCATCATCACTGCTACTGCTATCGTCTTGGTCTGTTGCATTCTCCTTTCTTCTTGGACGCAAATAGGTTGTTGGTATCACAGACAACGTTGAATCAGTTTCCCAAAACACTGTAATATAATCACCAGCTTCTTGGTAGCACACATGAGATGAAAGTACCTGTAAAGGTAAAAGTTTGGGGTCGATATTCATCACTTGGACTGGCAACCACACGCAGTCCTCATCAGCATCATACGCCTCAAATTGTTGTCCTCGGTAACTTTGGCTTTCTGCAGCAGAAGGGTAAGCACTAAGAAGCTTCTTTCCTGCATTGTCAACTGATGCTAATATTGCGTCTAAAGGTGTGCTAATATCCGCTCTCTCTTGTTTGACGAAATCCTCTGGCTTAAATGAACGAGTCGTTTGTAACTCCTTCACTAGGCATTTATCCAGGGGTACAGCAGAAACATTGTCTTCCTCAGCCCAATAGACTTGTACGTGAGGGCCAACTGCATCTTTGTCTTTCACATCTTCAACGTATCGCCTCATGTCACTCCACGATAGCATAGTCTCTCCTTCATAAACTTTGCCATCATTCCAAAGGACATCTACTTTTGTAAATGGAGGCAACGATGTATCAAAGTAGCACAATCGTTCGGCCATCTTTGACACAGCAACAATACAATCTTGCGGATCAAAACCAAACCCAAAAGGAGACCCTGCTAGAATATGCGGTGAATTGATTGGAAATGTGACCTTCCAGCTGATTTCAGAGATTGTATCGCGCAAGGACAGAAGGATGTTTTGTTCGTCAAGGTGACATACACGTGCTCGGAACCAGCCAATCGCGTAAACATTTGCAGACTTTACATGTCCACACCATTTCACATCAACTTCATCATTTATGGTGTATTTGTTGCGGTGAAAGAAGTCATTATCAGTCCACGTCAAGTTACGAGGTATGATTTGTTCAGATAGTTCGTCTCGATCTTGTTCTGTTTCTCCGCTTCCAAAAATACACGGCTTCTTCAGAAAAGTGCCATCATCCATTCCCTCTCCAATAAAGAGGGTAGTCAATCTATCTCCTTTTATTCGAGCCATTTCATCAGCTAGGAACTCTATCACTTGCTCCCAACTTGGATGTTGTGCTGAAAGAGTATTTTCCTGTCTTGGATGTATCGAATCATTTTTGATTGGATGTTTGCCTTTAGTGGTCGATAATATATAGTGACATTTGTCATCATCATCATTGGAAAGCAGCAACTCTCCTTGGAAAGCTTTTATGAAAGCTTCAGTCATAGTCCACTCCATTCCAGCCTTGTCATCTGGAAGCAACTGACATGATACAGCCGTACCTGACATTTAATTTGTTCTCTTTTGCTTTGTGCTCCAATACTGCTTCTCCAAAGCTACCCGAATGACAACAATCTAGAATTATCCAGGCAACACCTGAGTGGAACTTTCGCTCCAACAGTTCGATGATATCGGAATGTTTGATCTGGGGCTCGCCGCTGCCAGTATGAGTGCAAAACAGAGAATGAACGCCATGACCACCATAGTAAAACAGCAATTCATCTACTTCATCCTCTTTTCTATTCTCGTTTCTACGATCCAGCAACCGCTCAATGGAGCTTAGAATTCTGGATCGAGTTGCATACTCATCATACAATTGGAGTAAACTTTGCTTGGGTATTCCCAGAGCACTGAGGCACTTTGCTAGACCAATATCGCCCAGGGATGGACGCTGCTCGCACCACTCATCGTTGCACCCAATAATACACGCGTACCGCATAATAACAGCATGGAGGTGGCAGCTAATATTATATCAGCCTATCCTACTATTCTCTACCATTTATGATGTCGTCAGATGTTTTGTGATTTTTGTGAGAGGTCACAGAAGGTCACAGAAGGTCACAGAGTGGTCATGTGTCGTCACGCGTGCGGCCCTTTGTGTTCCCTCTACATAGAAGAGCATCTAAACCTAATAAGGTTTGGGTTTAGAGAAACCCGACTCCATCTTGAAGTCCTTCACCGCTCGCATCGTCGATCGTCGCGTGCAACTAATAAAGAGACAATGATGGAGTTGAAGACAAATCCAACAAAACCATGTTAGCACCACCAACCTCTCTTGCAGTCACACTTACTGCTCCATATGCAGTCGCATCCATACGATCACACTGGTCGGAGAATTCGGCTGTTCGCTTCGCGGCATCCGGTCTCATCGGTAATGCAATTTTTTTCGGACTTGATTTGGCCTTCCTCCCAATCATCAAGGGAGCGTCTCAAAAGCAGTGTTTTATCAAAGCATCAAAGACCATTGCCGCCAATGCCGAAAGTATAAGTTTCTTCGTTGCATATATGGTCGATATTATTGTACAACATTTCCTTAATGCATTATTGGTATTTGGATTAGACACAATCGCTACACGACAGATGTATCTGTCATCATTGACTGCTGCATATACTGCTTACTTTGGTACACTATGCGGCTCGACAGTTCTACAAGCTTATCTGCTGCGATTAGGAGTTAGCAAATCTATAGCGTTTTGGAGTACCATTGCGTTGGGTAGTGTTGTAAACTACCTCGTTCTAACTGCACTCGCAGCCAGATCAGAAGCAGCTTCGTGCCAGAACAAAACTGACGATAGAAGAAGAAAAGATGAACCGAAACAACTTGCAATGATAAGCACGTCAAAGCACTTTGCGTTCCTTGGTCAATCAAGACTAAAGTCTAAATCGTCAGATTAAAAGATATATATGTTATTTCGGAACTGGGTTGCACTGTTTGTTCGGAAACAGGTTGCACTTGTGGCCACAACCAGTCGGGCAAAATTCATTCTTTCCAAACCATTCTAATGCGTGATCCAAATGCCCACCATGACCACATCCGGGACACCACACAAACATCCCTTTGACAGATTCATGGCAGATGAAGCATGTGCCGACCTTTCGTCGACAGCTCTTACAGGAATTGTTGCCCCCGCCTTGCAGAGGTTTGCCACAAACAGGACATGACTCGTGGATTGTTGTTGATTGCTGATTGAGCGACCCTACGATGGGATCATTGCAGTTTTTGATAAGACTCGCTGCCTGAGTAAATAGACACATTTGCTGAAGAAGGTCAATGTAGGACAGGTACCATTCTCTAACCACATCAATACTGAGATTCGGTAGTCTTGACTTGGCCAGGCCACCCGCTGTGACTGGAGGCACGATGACATCCATTACTTCACACAAAACAACACAGCTTTGAACATCTCCCGCATCTGCTCTTTGCAAAAGAAGTTTTCGAAGCGTTGGAAATAACAAATTTGCCATTGGAATTTTTTGGTAAAGATGAATGACTGCTTGGAATGTAGCCAAGACCTGAACCCTTCAAAATAATTGCAATCGTTTTCCACATTTGTGTCAGCGCTTTTCGATTGAGTCTTTCGGCAACAGCTGCATTGTGATTGCATGCGTCTACTTTTGTCTGAATCCCACTGCCTGTCTTTGTTATATACATCTCAGAAAGACGGCTCAAATGTGTGACTTCTGGGGCAATGTCTATATCATTGTCACTATCTGGCAATGGCACTTCTCCTGAAAGATCAAGATCTTTCAAGTCCCCTTGGTCTGTGACAGAAAACGCTAGTTCTGAATTAGAAATAGGCGATGGGGCAGCTTTCCCTCTTACAACACCAACAGCATTTACGTTTTGATGAACTGCAATTATCTGCAAACTCCCATATCCCGGTTGGAACGGTGATAGATTTGTGAGCGCAAAGGTCGAACATGGGACTTCGCTGATTGGAAAATGACCCTGCGAGAAGTTTTGCAGGAGACATTGCCCATCTCGACCCACAGTAATGACAGTCTGCCACTTTCTCTCAAATTTCTCCTCTTCTGATTCTGTTGCCCACGCAAAGTCAACAACTGCTCCATCAACGTGACCTTCACAAACACTGACTGGCATGAACGGTCTGTGACAAGACCACAGCCCAATTACGCCATGGCCTCCAGCATTAGCACCAGATATTGGCGATGTTGCTACAGCAATCATAGACTCATGGTAATTATCTTCGCCGTCATTGGCCTCTTCTGGTGGTCTCCACCGTATACGCGTGACAGGGCTAGAAATAGCCAACACATGTGTAGGTAGATTCTTTCTTGTTCGAAACCTATCTCCTGATGCTATTCGTTTGATAGGTGAGGTGGAACCAGATGATATTGTTGAACCTAAAGTACCCTGGTTTGCGGCTTGTATTCCACGAGTGTCACTGATGACCACATCTTTCTTCGGATTTGTGACTAATAACTCCTTCGCTAGAGGTGATTGATACTGATTCACTGTCTGATATTGAGTTTGCATTCGCTTTCATATTCTCAGATGCGTCATCTTGCTTGTCAACATTTAATCCACTTTCAATATTCCACACCTTTACACATCTGTCACGCGAACCTCCCGTTGCAATTTTGTATTTATTCGTAGGATGCCAATCCACCGAAGTTGCTTCCCCAGCATGTGCACTTTCTTTCATGATCGGCCTGTTGGGGAAACGTATATCATACGTCAGTAGCCATTCTCCTGCTACCATGGCGAATAGATCGTCAATGAAGGGACTCCATTTGATATCTCTAACAGCTTCACATTTTGGCTGGTAGGTTGAACAACAATGCCAAGTTGCAGTCGTAATTGTTGTACTTTGAGTTAAGAGATCGGGCGCTCGTTTCGTGCCGCTGCTACCACCACCAAAACCAAACCATGTATATCTATTGGCGACAATATTGTTCGAAGCATTCACGACAGATGAATTAGTTGCTCTCCTGTCCCAAAGCTTTACGAGACCGTCTTGGCTTCCAGACAAAAGCAAATAAGGTCTTCTTCCCGTAGGATGCCATGTAATACGATTGATTGCTCGTGAGTGAGCCAAAAACATAGCCTCGGGCTGCCCAATCGTTGCAGCTGACGTAACTTGAGCATTATTGGCGTTGTTACTACCTCCCCATCTATCATGCCGACCTGGAGTCATTGTCTCATGTTGTTTTGGAGCGAGTAATGCTGAACGTGCATGCCATGCAACGATGACTCCATTGGATCCAGCTGCAGCCAATACAGAGGAATCATCAATTGGACTTGGCAACTCGTTTCCTACCGGAGATGCAGGGTTGGATGCAAGCTTGGCATGTACTCGATTGATGTAAGGAGGATGATGTGTAGTATTTTGCTCAAATTCTAATGCATCCATTGATGAAGAAAATAGCCCCTCCAAACTATCACTATTATCTGACACTCCCTTTCCACTAGTTGTGCTCCCACCAACGCCATTATCCAAAACAAACGTCTGGGGCAAACTCCACGCAACATCTGTCACGTTAACATTGACACCACCACCGCCACCACCTGTAGGCGTAGTAGTGGGCGCACTCGAGATACGCAAGGCATCGTGCATATGAGTATATTGTGAGTTTTGAATAGAAGACGGTCCTCTATTGAGAGAGCCGTTGTTACTCTGGAAATACTGAGCAATCCTCACAGATCGGATTTCATCCATTTTGTTGCCCAAGCCCAAACGTAGGACATGTAGCACATCTCTACCAGAGGCAACGGCATATTTCCCTTCAGGAGATAATGAAATTGATGAAAAAGGATGATTTGACTGCGATGTCATGGTACAATAGATACAGACTGTTTTTTGTCGATTATTTGCAAATTGATGGATTATGATATGTGCTGCTTATGACGAACTGCGCTTATCCACTGTCATCCAATTGTTGTCGTCGTCCTGATTATGACGATCCAGGTTAGATCTATATAACATCGATGATCGAGCCGCAGATTCAGATGAGTGACGACAAAAAGTTGAAAGGAATTTCAATTTTCAGTCAGCTGCATCTACATAAAATGTACGTCGGAATTAGTATCAAAAGATCATCCTCCCCATCAACCTCTTCCATCATTATCCTATCCTCCTTATTTCACCATAGAGTCCAGTACATACCATGTCATCCGATGTCAGAGACCCCAATGCACCGAAGCAGCCACTGACTGCGCTGGAATTCTATATACAAGCAAGGCGAAAGGAGGAAGAGGCAACCAAGCCAAAAAATAATGATGTTGCCGACGATGATGCTCAAACGCAATCTGATGAATTGTATGAGGAGGAATTCAAAAACAGTCTGAGTGATGTTGAAAAAGAAACTTGGCATAAACTGGCAAGAAGGGATAGAATACGATACAAAAAAGAAATGGCAACCTATGAGCCGCCTGTAGAGTCATCATCATCATCATCTGAAAGTCGTCTCTTGCTAATGGGACGCTTCTTCCCATTTGATCCGGAAGGGATATCATTTGCTAACACAACTCTGATAATAAAAGAGCAAAACAATAGCTCCCACATTGGAGAAGATGGTGGTACTGGACTAAATGTATGGGACGGCGCTCTGTTGCTTGCGAGATATATCGAAAAAGTACCAAACATTGTGAAAGATAAACGAGTGATTGAACTTGGCTCTGGTTGTGGCGTTGTCGGAGTGGCAGCTGCTATTTGTGGATGTAGGGAGGTTGTCATGACTGATTTATCGTATGCGTTACCACTAATGAAAGAAAATGTAGACATCAATCGAGTTGCTTGGAATGTCAAAGATGTCATAGTGAGCTGCAAAGAATGTGATTGGTTTCAACCTCCACCTATTGATGAATTACTTCGTGGCAAGGACAACAACAGCAAGGCAGATGTACTACTAGTTGCAGACTGTGTATGGTTGTCAAGCTTGATTGCACCATTACTCCGAACACTGGACCAATACACACATGATTCTACCGAAGTGTTCATCACATATCAACAAAGAGGGAAGGAGGCCCATGAGTTGTTTATGGAAGGAATTCATAAACTGTTTGATGTTGTTGATGTGGACACGTTCACAGAAGCAGATCTAGTAAAACCCGATGTTTTTCATTTGTTACATTGCAAAAGGAAACTATAAGTTAAAAAAAAGAAATCACCACAACTTGGAAGCTTGGAATGTCATCTGTTCTCCACTTCGAGGATGTCTCAGCGATAGCATTTGGGCATGCAACTTGAGAATTGTAGGATTACCCGCGTCCCATGGCACAGGCGAGTCTCCATAGAGTGAATCTCCTACGATGCCGCTCCCAACCTCTGCACAGTGGATTCTCAGCTGGTGTGTTCTGCCTGTGATTGGATGCAGTTCCAAAACGACTCCTTCCTTCGTTGTTGTTGTTGTTGTTGTTGTTGTTGTTGTTGTTGTTGTTGTTGTGTGTTCTTCACCACTATTATTATCTGCTTCATCGTCTTTGTATATTTTCCACTTTGTTGTACTTGGCTTACCCCCATCATCTAACTCACGTACTTCCCACTTGATACGCTCCGTTCTCGATGCTGCCAATGATAATTCAATAGTACCCTCCTCAAGCTTCTGATCCATATAAGGCGGCCAACGCATCACATGAGCTACATACATCTTCTGCACTGCATCTCGTTCTCTCCAAGCCTTGCAGAGTTTGGATGCAGACTCTGGATTTCGAGCGAATAGTAACACCCCGGATGTTTGACAATCTAGTCTATGTACAACGTGCAATTTGAATTTTTCGCTAGTAGTAGTGGATGATGGTAGTAGTTTGTGATTGATAATGTTGTTTTCATTTGCAAAGTCACCATAGCCAAGTAGACGAAGTTGTCCCTGTGCCGACTCCCAATCTTGTGTTGGTGTTGGTAAATTCATTAGAGGTATGTGCAATCTTTGAATGATGGAGAATGCTTCATCGGCTGCACTTCTTAGCGATGGCGGTATTATAGACATTTGTTGTTTTGTATTTTGAACATTATTTGTTCTTTGCTTCTTTTGTGGAGTTTCATTATTACTACTTTCGGGCTGATCATCATCATCATCATCATCATCCACGTAAGAAGGAAGCAGACGCTTTCGATTTCGAACTACATATCGTGCAAATGGCTCAAGTTTACGCGGTATACTCGACAGATTCTTGGTAGTGCTTATATTTTGAAGCAATTCTTTTACATATTCATTTTCATACGAACCACCGTTATCATCATCATCATCATCATCAGGAGCAGTGGTGGGGATGCTTTTGATGGCTTGAATCCACGCTTCCACTGCAGTCAGCCTGTCGGATGGTTTCTTGAGCTTAATTGTAGTGTCAGTCGGCGAATCGGCATGTCCTGGTACCGAACGTAAGTTGGCAGGCTTATCGACGACGATGATGTCATCATCGGCATGGATGATTCGGATTTGAAGATGTTGAGGGATGGTAGGGGAGGACATGCTGCAGTCTCATTACGGCTGCTTATCGTAAGGCGACCTGTGCCTACTTGAACTTGGCATGCGGGCCTGTGGGTGGCGATAGTGGCGATCGACATGATCTGACATGATGGATCCTCTTACACGATGGTTCACGATGATAGTTAACGTCTCTCTGAGTTCCTCACAAAATTTGTCACATTTGACATAATGTGTGCACTATCAGTACTTAAGGACAAGCTAGAGAAATTTTTTATACAATAGTCGAAACACACAAGATGTGAACCATCGTGAATCTCTCATGAGAAGCGATTTTCGGCGACAAAGATGAAGACAAAAAGACAAAATTCCGATTCAAAAGTGACGATAATTGCGCCGCAATGACCGGGAGAGCAGTGTAGACATCAGGCAGGGTCATCTTGTCGTCTACCATAATATCTTACTCACAATATATATATCGTCATGGCGGAACCAAATCTAGTATTGGGCTGGTTCGCAGCCTTCGTCGGAGCCATAGGCTTCGGCTCCTTCGCCGTCCCAATCAAAGGCGATGCCGCTACCAAAGTCGACATCGATCCACTAGTAATGCAATCCTACAAAAGTCTCATGTGCTTCTTAACCAGCTGGCTTGTCATTCTATTAGGCCAAGAAGTCACCTTTACGTGGTGGGGGGTTGTCTCGGGTCTATTTTGGGTACCCGGTGGAGCATTTAACATCTTTGCTATTCGGAATGCCGGCTTGGCTATATCACAGGGGATTGTGGCGTCGAGCATTGTCATGGTGAGCTTTATATGGGGTAATATAATATTCAGGGAGCCGGCCAAGAGTCAGATTATGGCGTATTCGGCGGTGTGGTTGATTATGGGTGGTTTGTATGGGATGAGTCATTATTCGACTTCGGACTGGGTGGATACGGATCATGAGCATGATGATCGTGGTGAAGACACAACAAATAATAATGATTATGATGATGAGGATGAATATAACTTTGAAGATGAAGAAGAGCAAGATGCATTTTTAAATGATAATTCGACAACATCATCAACATCATCCACTTCGTCCTATGAGAATGAATCGCAGCGCAATCCTCTTGCAAACTCATTAGAGATCTCGTCTGCTGAACCAGTGAGAGAGAAACAACAACTACCACCTGGCAGTGGAGTAATCATCGTGTGTGGCAAAACATTTCAGAGACGGAATTTAGGGCTAATTTCAGCTCTTCTTTGTGGGACGTGGGGTGGAAGTTGTTTGGTACCAATGCATTATTCCAAAGGGGATACAGGTGGACTCGGCTATGTCATATCGTTTGGCACTGGTGCCTTGCTTGTAACAATTTTCATTTGGATTTGTAGATTTTCATTCATGGCGTTCAAGTTAAAGTCAATCAAGAGAGGGTATGCAGTGCTGCCACCGTTTCATTTTAGGGTGATGTGGTTACCTGGCGCAACAGCGGGGACGCTTTGGTCTCTTGGGAATGTGGGTAGTATAGTGGCTGTACAACAGTTAGGCCAAGGCGTGGGCTATCCAGCGTCACAAGCGGCATTATTAGTTGCAGGCCTCTGGGGAATATTCTATTATCGGGAAGTTACAAAGCCCAAAACGATCGTGAAATGGTTTGTGTCGGCCTTTGTTACCATCTTGGGCATTCTTCTCCTTGGCTATGAGAGTGGTGGTGGGGGGGGACCAGGGAGATAAAATCAATGTACTATTAGCACTTATCTACTATTTATCTGATTGATAATGAGAACGAACTGGGATGTCGCATTGACGTCGCGCCTGATTTCTTTCTCTGCATCTTCAGTAGACTGAGTTTGTTACTGGAGTGTACATTTTGTTTGTGAGCATCTTCTCTCACACTCCTTTCAACGGCCCTTTCGCCACGGCGTGAAAGATGGCACAACTCGCGAAGCAAACTAACTTTGTCCTCCGAAAGTGCATCAGCTGTATACTCGTGGATTCGCACCTTGTGACGGTAATCTGTAATTGCAGCGATAAGTTTGGGCCTCAGTCCTTCAATTGACATTCCTTCGGGAATGCTAGACACAAGTGAGGACAAGTCCGCACCACAGTGGGCTGCAGCTTCGAGAAGAGAACCGAACAGGGCACCCTTCTCGCTTGCATCACTTGATGGATCGGATACCGTACAGTGATCCACAAGCATCTTCCAGAGATCTTTCGAGTGTTTTGTGTCTCTTTCAGCAAATGCAACTGCCATGGACAAATTCTTCGCACCTAAAAGGTAAAGATTTAGAACCTCCTTTGACTCACCAAGAGTTCCTTTACCGAACTTCTCAGTTACAAAGGCGAGCTCCCGTGCAAATACAGGGTTATCTACTCTGCCACCTCGATATGAGCCCAGCCTTTGCCTGACGGTTACAGCATCGACACCTCCGTGGGGAATCGTCGCCCGGAGAAAAGACATGAATGGAGAATCTGAATCAATTGCCATAGAAGTTAACGACATTGCCTCACTTATAATTTCACCCTCATTCTCGTCGGCGTAGTCGAGAAATAGTGAAAATTGTGCCCGATGAAGATTCGTTATGGACAAGGGAGGGACGGATGTTGTAGGAAAGTTGACATACATTTCAGGCCTCTTTGTGAATACTTGGAACAAGAACCAATATAAAAGTTTCGGTCTCGAAGCCAATTGGGTAGCGATGGCATCCAGCGGCAGATTCGAATCACTACTCGAGTTGGTGTCATCCATCTCCTCATCAGCGTCCGACTTCGAATCTGGCGGAGATAAACAGTCCACTAAAAAGCGCCCAGCTTTTGATAGACCCACCAACATGATCAGAGCGACGATAGGTGGCTCGGTGCTGCCTTCAGGTTTGTCAACGAATGAATAATTTCTGTTCAACAAAATATAATGAAGTTGGTGCATTTCAAGCAGTGATATTACATGATCATATTTTGTTCCAGTAACATCAGCCACAGCAAGTTTCTCCGGAGAGTGATTCACGGTCAAAACTGCTGCTTCTTCAAGTAAGGGCAAGGACTCAGTCATGAATGAGCTACCAATTGATAGATAGTAACCAAGAGCTCGGTCAAACTTTTCTCTCATCATTTCAAGCTCCGCAATGGCAAAAATACTTGTGAGATCACTGTTCCTTCCAATCAGGATATTCGGAGATTGGTAATCTTGGCCAGTTGACTTGCCATTCAGTTGAAGCCCAGAATGAAACTTGCCAATCAAATTATCAATGTCAAATAATGAATCCTTCGAAGCATCAATAGCTTGCCGGGTCGAAATGTTTTCCATCATGGATGCGGGATCCTTTCTTTCATCCGACAAAACCCCAAAGGCAGTCTGACTGATCCTTCTTTGGAGATCTTTTTCTGCTTGTTTAACGAAAGCAACTAAGGATAAATCGCTCCTCGACTTTTGGTTGTAATATCTCCGCAATTGAATCCGTTTACGGAGAGACGAAGTTGGACCCCAACTGCGAAGCGTCTCAAGAAATAAATCGGTCATCTTGTCTGATGCGGCGTCATGACCATCATATTCTTCCGAAACTTTAGAGCCCTGGGAGTTATGGTGCACTGTTTCCTCTAGCATTTTCTCTAATACCATTTCAAATACGTAACTTGGTAAATGGGGATCTCTCACAGGTATCTTTTCTCTTATCAGAAAGAGACCGCCAGGTATTCTAGCAAACATGAAGATCCAACGTTGCCACATGCGTGAGTCTCCTCCGAGAAGTATCGGCAGCGACTCTGCGGCAATTCTTACTCGAGAAAAAGATAGAGGTTTTCCTTCATCGGGATGTCTACCGAAGCGGAGTAAAGCTGAGAAGTAGTTGTCAACTAAAAGGTCTAACTCATGCCGTCGAATGTCTCGTCGATGCGCTAATGCATACTTCAAAGCAAGTGCAGATTTTCCCGTTGACCTAGCAAATGATATTGCATCATCTACATCTCGTGTCTGCACAAGACACACATCATGCTTGTAGACAACTGCCATGATGGGAGGCGATGACCTTGCAGAGTGATCCAAATCTGATGACAAAATGTCAGGGTTTATGGGCTCTGATAGTGCAAACACATAGTTGTCACTGCAGGCACTCAATTGCGACGATGTTGATTCGTCATCGTCCTCATGATCAAAGGCTAACGCATCTTGTAATATTTCCTTCCCTGACGAACAAACATCATTTGTTATGTCCCACCGCAGATGTAAATCAGAAAATTTTCTAGATCCAGACTTCTCAGTCCCCTCTACACCCAGAGTATCTGCTTCTTTTTTCAGTATGGCTTTCTCTCCGTCATCTAATGCCTCCCATTCTGCAAAGTTGTCCATTCTCGACACAGCGTACGATGACAGCAAAGTAAACTCCGACGCATTTCCTGTTCTGATGCGCTTAATGTTATCAACACCATTTGTGTCTACCTGGTCAACGAGCGGTAGACTATCGTTTGATATTGATTTCCCATCTTCTCTGTTTATCACCTGCAGCTCTATCACATTGTCACCTCCAGCAATCTGGCTGTCCTCGTTATCTGATTCACCAGCAGAAGGCACCAATCCAAGTACAGCTACGTGCTTTTCATCAATGGGCACAACGCTGCAAGCGACACAATCCAACTCCCATGCCATCGTACAATCGACTGTTTTCTTCTTGATTTCCCTTACCGTTGCTCCGTCTTTGGTGACAGCTGATGACTTGGTATCACGAATCACCATGGCCATTAAGCAATCGCCCCATCCAATCAGCAACGAATTGGATTTCTCAAATATAATCGAGGGCCGCAGCGATGAAACTGTCGGATACAAATTACTCCTAGCACCAGTTGGTCTATCGATATGTGCAATACGGGACATGAACTCAATATCAAACAGTCTCACTCCACTTGAATCTGCCCATGCCACCAACCCACCTCTCCAAGCAATAGCCTCGATTCCAAATTTGTCACCAGACGTAACAGAGCTAGTACCCATCCCCTGATATATAACTGAATCCAACTTTTTTACAGTCGATGCAGCTGCTGCTCCCCCGAAAAATGATGTAACTCCAGCAGTAACACCTCCACCCTGCAGTTTGGAAAAAATGAGTCTTCCATCATTAAATCCTACCAAGACTGCCCTCTCTTTCCGTTTTCCATACGCTGGATCTAGTGCCATACAAACAGGATGACATCCTTCTTGTTGATTTGCATACGAAAATCGCACAGTGGATGTTGGTGGTTTCATCAAAGTGAATGGCGGCCGAAGGACGCGGTTTGCATTATCTTTCTCAACACTATTTACAACTTTGCTTTCATCTGACGTGCTATTACCACCACCAACAAACGCTGCAAAAAATCCCTGTTGCTGCTTATTATTTTGATTAGCCCCTTCCTTCGAGGCATCCGTAACTGACACTTTCTGAGACTGTCTACCCCATTCCAATGGTCCAAAAATTGCTGCATCGCCACGAACATTTATGGCACACAAATATGTCGAACTTGAATCAAATGAAAGTGCCACAATTTCATTATCTGGATCATCGGGACGTTTATTGGCCAAACTCGGATTGACAAACCATGCACCACCATCTTCCAGTGATGATCCGAACAAAACTGAGCCTCCGGAGGATACATCGACCAATCTAATTTTACCATCTTGAAATCCCATGGCGATGACATGAAATACTTTGGTGAGTGATCTATCTGCATCTTCGTCATCTTCGTATTTGGAAATGTGTACACCTGCAGTATTTGCTGCTGTTGATCTTACACCACCACCACCATTGCTTGCAGTATCCGATATCGACGCGTGATGGTGCGACTTATCCTCTGCAGACGGACGTATGACGACTCTGCCCATAGTAGAGCATGTCACCTTTACCGAGAGTGCACAAGAAGATGTGTTATTGTTTTTGTTGTCGCGGGGGAGAGATCCCATAATGCGTGCATATTTTAGAGGAGGCATTGGGAGTGGCCTACCTCTGTCGTCATCATCGTAGGAATCTTGCGAGATTTCGTCATCATCATCATCATCGTCGTATTCATCGTATGTGTCGGTGGCTGTAGCGATTTCAGAGGAAGCATCATTGTTATAATCTGGCGATGATTTGATTTCTTCATCGTTAGGGCCGATAATTGCAGTGCTGTCTTCGTTCATTGTTGTTTGGTCGTCTGCCATTTTTGCGATGCATACAAATCATCAATTAAGGATGCTCTTCAGTGTGACTTTTATGCTCATGTACCTACTTCTACTAACACCAACGCATTCAACCGCCATCGCCATAGCGGTTTGCTCCGATAAAAACCACACAACGATATACTTATGAACTGATGAACTACTGATGAAAGTTGATAGACACGCGACAGGCGAACTGAAGCTTTCCAGAATCCTCCGGGCATGGGGGCGTACCCGCAGATAGTCTAGTTTGAGGAGTGGTTTGAGAGGATATTTTTGGTCATTATAAGGGTATAATTTGTCATTATAAGGGTATTATTAGATTGAGTTATAACCAATTTTCCACTGTAGTGAGCTCACAGCGGGCTACGTCGGCAGGAGGGCGGAAGAGCGCCCGCGAAATATCCTCACTGAAAAATCTTCAATGATTTTTTGATGGCATCCGTCAGGAGGGGTGGCCTCAACCTGTCCGCGAAATCGTTACATGTGTAACTGCTGGCTTCCTCGCTGATGACGTAGGAATTTAATTCCTACGTAAACTTGTACTAGGATCTGTAACATCGGGTTACATGGGTAGGGAGGCTGAACCTCTACGAAAAGTCTAACATGAAATAACCCCATTATTAATGAACTCAACCAATTACATGCAACTTTCCAACTACATCGAGAATCAAATTCTCTCCAATACGCTTTGCAACCTCTTCCTTGTTGTAATCTGCATCATATAATTCGACATCTTCATACTCACCAACTTCATTCTTCCGGAGCATTCGAATGTCTACCTTGTATGGCTTTGCTTCTTTCCCCCACTTCTTACTAGACGATTGACTTATCATCCACTTGTTGTAATGTTTATCATGAATCACCATGACACGAAATGGTCGTTGCACCGTAGTAGCGTTTGCTCCATTTCCAATCTTCACGTTTGCAATAATAACAACATCCCTCTCGATGAGAATATCCTCAGCAACTACTTCACCATCTTCATTTGATTTAATACGTTCGGGCGGAGAAGCTATCCAACGCTGCACCAATGATTTCACTTTCCTTTCTTTGCTTGTAGAACCCATAACATGTTCTGTGCAAGCAAGGCTTGCACTTGCAGTCAGTACACAATCCTGCAACTCTTCTATTGAAGTGGAAACAATCATACTGCGGAAGCTCGACATCAACTTTTCTGCGTGGCTCTTTGAACCTGCGATTGTAGAAGTGAAGGGCGTTTGATCCTCAGCTGTCAATTCATCATCACCCCCCAGTACAATAATATCATTATCATCCTTTCCCTTCTTCCCACTGTCATTAGCCTTCGTCATTTCTTCACCGAAGCGCTTAATGCGATCTTCTATCAGCTCAGCAAAATCAAAGAAACAGCATTCGACTCAATTTCATTATTGATGTTGTTTTGGGCAATGGAGGTGTTGCTGTGACTTTTTTGGTTGTCGACATATTTTGGATTTACCTTCCTCAATCGTTTCGAGCCTACTTCTACTGTGTCCCCTCTCTCTTTACGCTGCTTGTCAGCCCATTCATCATACTTCATTTTGTTTGACGACATATTGTTGATGATCTATGTTGTCTATTTAATGTTCCATGGTGAATCTCTCTCTCATGGACACTATTATTTTTATTTGATGGTCGGTGGTGGTGGCTCGGGAAACTTGTCAGCCAAATCGTTACATGTGTAACTCTCAGATGTCTCGTGGCTGCCACACTATTAGCAAAAATGGTTACAGGAGTAACTGTCCGATGTCTCGTGGCTGACAACTTGGTTACTTAGCGGAATTAGTATGGTTCTACGTACGAGGCCACCCCTCCTCATCCGTCGCGGGCTCCATATTATCATCAGATCGTCGATCGCATACAGCGAGAGCATCTCTCTAGTAGAGTGATACTTCGCAGCATTGCCAGTCAGCTTGAAAGGATTAATCAACCATGCCAGGAGGTATTGATTATTCCAAATGGGATAATCTCAGCGTCAGCGACAGCGATGCAAGCAGTGTAGATGAATATACTGGTGGTGGTGCCGAATACGAAGAGGAGCGAAATCTCATATCCTCAATCATGCAACAAACTACTCCTAAGAACTCGAACAACAATGAAAGCTCATCGCCATCAGGAGATTACAGCACAGCCGAAATTGCTCTTCTACAAAAGGGAATCGCCTATGAAAAGGAAGATGACAATAACGACGATGGCGTGGGTTGGCTACTCGTCGGACCATCCAAGAATATCCGTGTCCACCCCGATGACAAATCTACACACATGTATTCCAGCATCATCTACACGGAAGATCCAAACACCTACATTCCAGACCGATCCGACTATACAAACGAACGTGTCGAAAAATGGGGTATTGAACCCCCATCGCGTCAAGAGGAGGGGAGTGACGGCATTGAAGCCTTCATGGCCAGAATGATGATGTCTAGTAATACATCATGGGAGTATGACAAGCACAATATGGAAAATCCTGAGATGCAATTCATTGATGTTTTGATTGGGAGGCGATCCAAGTATAACAATAGTGATGAGATTACGGAAGCTATGAAATTTACGTATGTTGTTAGGATTGAATTGTGTGAGTGCGAAAATGATGTTTGGCGGCGTGTCAGGGTGCCTTCTGGTATTGGCTTGTCTGTCTTTCATGATCAGGTAGTTTGTCCGGTGATGGGATGGTCATCGTGGGTATCACGGCTATGCATTTGAAGACCCTCGAGATGGAACTATTATTGGACCAGCGAAGAATAGTGCGTACATTGATACGATGCACGTTCCCATGATTTACAAGAAAATTATGGATGATAAGGGCTGTCCTTTGGCAGCTTTGTTAATGAAGAAGGGTGATGTTGCGTATTATAACTATGACTTGGGGGATTGTTGGATGCATCGCCTTGTCTTGGAGGATATCGTTGCAGAAGAAGATTCTGTGACCTTGATGGCAGGGGAAGGAGCTTGCCCTCCAGAGGACAGTAATGGTCTTGATAGTAAGGGTTTCAGTGCCTACGCAGACTTCTTGAAGGAGTACAAGAGAAAACCCAAGAGTCAGAAAATGAAAGAGGCAGTGAGAGAGGCGAGTCGTGCAATCAATTATTCACAGCCATGGGATGGCAGCCCTCCAATGAAGTTCCAGCCTTTGGAATTCAACATTGAATATCATCGTAGGCTACTGAGGCTCATGATTGCGGGTCCAGCGTTGAAGACGCAGAGAGGTAACATGGCAATGATGCCAGGAGCGAAATACAAGGAATCATTCAAAGGTTGCGATAACTGTGGAAACCGGCTCAAACCGCTTAGCAAGTGCACGGCATGTAGGAAGGTTTCGTATTGTTCTCGAGAGTGTCAGGTTCAGGCGTGGAAAGAGCACAAACCTGAATGCAAGAAGCATTCAGCGAAGAAGTCAAAGTCAAAGAAATGATGCAATTTGTAGGTCTAGAGATGAATCGAGTTTTGCTATCTTATGCAAATCTTGATCACATATCGTAACTATCATCCGGCAAAGAAGTCAAAGTCAGAGAAGTGATGCAATTGAATCGAATTCTGCTATCTTATGTGAATCTTCATCATCATAAATACTTTTAGGGGCGCGTTCAGATTCAGATTCCCAGCCCAAACTTTAGTACAAATCGTCATACTGTTCTCGCCTACAATTTTCAAAGAAATCAATGTCAATGCATTACAAAAATCTCCAATCACACCACAACATAAATTTTATTGAGACCGTTTCCCTCCTCCAAGGAACATACTTATTCCAGCAGCCAATGTTCCTGCAACAACCACACCTGCAACCGATTGTTTCAGTCGAACACTCGTATCAGTTGTGATAGTCTCTGTCGCTGCCTCAACATTATCGACAGTACTACTCCCATCCGACTCTTCCTCAGTTTTCTTCTTCTTCCTCTTCATCTTCTTTTTATTCTTGTTTATTATCTTACTACCATCCACAGCCTCCTTCTGCAACTTGGCCCCCTCCTCCGTCCCATAAATCTCCTCATCCACCGCATAAAGTCGTTTCTTCTGTCCCCTCCCACCCAACAATACCTCTTGCATTCTCTGTTGATGATCCGCATTAGTCGGATCTTTCATATTTTGTAAAAATTGCGTCATTTGAACATGTTTGTCACGTGAGGATTGTATATTTTGAGAATAGTTTTTGGATAGTTCCTTTTCAAAGTCTTCGTCGGTTGGTGCGTGTTTGTACCAGTGGTAGGCGTAGGCTGCGGCTGGGAAGAACCCTATGCTGTACACTAGGACGTGTATGGGGATTTTTACTCTGACTTTTGGTGGCATATTGTTGTTGTTGTCGTTGTGTGAGAGGGGTTTAGATGGTGCTTATTGGCTGTTTGGTCGATGCATTGCGAATGGTAATCGTTTCAGTGGCTTCGATTTTGCTGAGTGGATCTCTTTTGTCCAAATCTTTCTACAGCATCTTTGGCGTAGGAATAAGTATCAACAATGGAGCCGTTCCGGATAATATATGCGCCGCATTTTTGCACGTAAACTGCTAAATGACCCATGACCATGGAAATCCTGCGCTTGAACCTGCTTGAACTTTCTGTCTCCGCCCACCTCCCCAATACAACAATTCTCCACCATGAGCCTCCACGGCATAGCCCCCCGAGGTCAAGTAGACGAAGGCCCCATCGACACCTTCATCCGCAAACTATCCTCCCTCTCGGCCGAGGAATGGCAACGCCGCCTCGAGGCATTCAAAACACTGGTCAATTCCACTCCGGATTATTCTACCACGTACAATACGGAGGATAATGGATCTCATCATTCTTCTTCGGATCCTACTATTAGTTTGACACCCTGTAGTCAACCAAAGGGAGGAGGTACCGCTAGTACTACCGCGATAGTACCATGGTATCGCTCTAGCAAGTCAGTTCGAAGGTTGGCGGCACCTCTCAAAACACTGTTATTGGATGCTCGATCTGCCTTGGTCAAGGAGGTTGCCGAGTTGATTGGGGAGCTCCTTACTGTGAAATTGCAGTGTCATCCGTCCTTTCTCACTGCAGAAGAGGAAGAACCAAATAATAATGACGATAATGATAATAAGAATGAGGACGCTACGAAGGATGACGAGGAGAAAGAGAAAGATGCAGACAAGGAAATTGACGACATTTTCAACAATACAGACAGCACAGACACAAAAACACCTAGTAAATCAGAGCAATCAAACCAAAAATCACTACCACCACCACCACCATTTGTAGGTCGTCTCCTCTTCAAAGATCTCGTCCCCTCCATACTACAACTATCCGCTCAAACGGTCAAGGTTATTCGCAATTATGGAGTCAACATGACATTAAAACTGATACCACACTGTCGTGTCAAATCGGCACTAATCATTTTGTTGGAACGGATGAAGAGTGATAAAAATCGTAATGTACGTGAGGATTGTGGACGGTACTTACGGTGTGTATTGGAGACTTGGCCAGTCGTCGGTGACAAGAATAAGAAAAAGAAGAATAAGAATAGTCGTACCGAAGAACAACTCAGTTACGAGGCAGCACACCAAATTGCCATGGGGTTGGGACGTGCCCTAACCGACCCAGCACAATCGGTACGTAATGAAACCAAACGGGGCTTTCAAGTGATATTTCAACGCTTCCGACCAATTTGGAATGATGTTATGAATTCAGGTATTATTCGGGATGTACGTCTCCGTAAGAATTTATTGGAGGCTGCCTCACGTGATGATATTGAGAATGGTGGTGGGGGTGGTCTGTTTGATGATATGGCGAGTTTGGGGGATTTGTCATTGAATACTTCCACATCGTTTACAAGTATGAGGAGTAATACGTCGTATCGATCGTATGCTTCTAGGGGTATTGGTGTGGGGATGGGTGGAGGAGGAGGAGGAGGGAGTAGTAGAGGAGGAGCGAATGTCCCATCGGTGATTGGTACACCCAAGGTGGATCGTAAATATGGTGTATCATCATCATCATCGTCACGATATTCTCCATCGACATCTACCACCACACCTTCTTCTGGATCAAATAAGATTCGCCATTACAAGGAGTCACCGTCGACATATTCCACGTCTACTTATGTGACAACATCGGGACATGTGATTTCGTCGTCCACTCCTCCAAGGGTGCGAAAACCATCGACATCAATGTCACCTAGGGAAGGGTCAATGACACCACCGCCCAAACAGCCGTTTGCATCGTTAATGCAAACTCCTCAGCCAAAGAATGAAAGAAGTCCCACGCGGAATCATAGCAACAACAACAACAACCACCACCACCACAATGCAATTCGTCAATCACCCAAAGATGCAAAGGTGCTTCTAAAACGATTGAGTCGTCGCATTTCGGGAATTGATGGATTGACAACAACATCAAGTGATGATAGTGCTGATGTGACAAAGACAACAATGGATTATAAGCGACAATTGAGTAGCATTGCCGAGAAAAATGACGATGGAATTATTCCCGCCGATGCATCTCCATCATCTACTTCAGCAAAAGACGATAATGTCAACAGCAGCAACAACAACAACTCGGAGGAAATTACCTTTGTCGCATTAGAGGTAATCTCCGCCCATCTAGCTCACATGGACAAGATAGAGGCTCAAGTAACACGCGAAAAAGACTTGCTGCTAGACCTAAACAAACATTTGGGAATATCCATTAGCGATTCCACCAACAGTGAGGAACTGGCACAGTCCCTCAACAAACTTACCGAAGAACAAGTTTGTGATTACTTTGAATCAGTCCATGTTTGTGTGGATGCGCAGCGCAATGCTAGTGAAAGTTTACTTCGTGAAATGGAACGTATTAGCCAAGGAGGAGGAGGAGGAGGTGGTGGAGGAGGAGATGTTTCCATGAGTAGCAACGGCGATACGAGTAGTGCTTGTGGTAGCAATAATGGAGTTATGGATGGCTTGTTGCCTCAGTCGCCACTGGGATCAAAATCGAATGGGTTGGAGAGAGTCCAGCGAGATCTTGGTGCACAATTTTGATCGCAGCAGAGATCTCGCTTCACAAGTTGTTTCATATTTATAAATGAATGCGTAGATTTGTGATAAATCTAGTTCATTACCCAATAGTCTTCCTCATGCTAGCTCATTGGTCATACTAGATTATCCTAAAGAATTTGAACAGAATTCAATTGTTCATAACCGCCACGAGCGTTTCGATACTTGGGAAATAATGTCACAATTGCATAGGACACTGCAGCGCCAAGGAAGAAGCCGACCAATGCCATTGGCGACCAGTAAGATTCAACCGATGAAGTAGAATACGATGGTGTAACCTTTCCCATCGACGTAGCGACATGATTACCAGCAACAAACCTCGGAAGTTCTACATCCTGGAAAGACTTTCCATCCAGCAGTCTACCAATCATATCGAGAGCATGTTCAGCTTGGTTGATTGGAACAAAGTGTCCAGAGTTGTACACAACGAGAAATTCCAAGTTCTTTAACTTCTTCGTGTGACCAGCAGGTTGGTCGGAAGAAATCCAATTATACCATTTTGTAACTTGTGGATCCCTCCAATCTTCTTTTCCAGACCAATTCATTGCCTCCAATGCCAATTCTGTTCCTTGAGAATTGCATGACAGGTCGAGATCTCCGTTGTACACGAGGACATCGATCTTGGCATCATCAAGGAGCTCTGCTATCCAAGGCAAGACAGATCGACGGTCTTGGTCGAGCAATAGTAGTTGTCTTATTTGATGATGTGGACTGTTATGTAGCCTTCGTCTGCCACTTCCAGGAACGCATTGTAGCCAGTTGTCTTTCTCCACATTCAGTGCCTTTTGCACATCTCTGTTGTTAAAGAATGTACCAGTTAACCCCGGAACATCCGAGATTGCTGGGTAGGCGTCATATGTCGTCACATCATATGTGAAAGTGCTTCCTGATGCTTCCATAACAGCCGTCATGATGCCACACTCATCCGGGGCTGTAAAATTGTGGAACGGCTCGATGGACCCAATTATTCCTGTCATGCATTCATTCCACTTTTCGTGTAAGACACGTCTTGTTGGGAGATCGATCATGTGGTGCCACCATGCGAAGTCAATCGACGTAGGTCCCTGCGTGTCAACATCGATCCAACCGTTCCCGATTGCAATACCTCGAATGTCTAGGAAGTGAAGCGACGATGACGAAGACTTTGACTTTGTTCTACGATTCTGGTTTCCAAGATAGAATCTACGAGCGATAGCAGGAACGTACATCCCAGCATAGCTTTCTCCAGTAATATAGACCTTTTTCTCTGCCAACTCCTCACCAAACACAGAGTAGAGGTTCTGGAAGAATGCGTAGAAACTCTCAGCTACATCGTCTTCTGTTCTCTTCTCCGCCTCTTTACCCGTCCATTCTCTGGACGCGGTACTGAAGCCTGTGCCTCCTGGTTGCTCTACATATATCATTGCTGTTTTCTTTGTCCATGCAAAAGGATTCTTATTGTACAAAAAGAGGTCAGATACCTGTTAGTCAAGGCAATACACAAAGAAGTTGATTGATCCTTCAATATGGTAATGTTTGCTTACTGCTTACCTCTAAAAGTGGAGCATCTGCTGCTGATGACGGGTTAGGCGCTGGAATTCCTGGGCCAAATCTTGGTATGGTAACAGGGCCATTTTCAGCCAGCAAACCAGTGAAACTACTACATCCAGGGCCTCCATTGAGCCAAATGACAAGTGTATCGCTGCGAAAGGTCTATACAAGAGGCAGAGGATAAGATTGTGAGATTGAGCGATGGCGTATAAATATATGCATTACTGATGAAACAACGAAAGGCATTATGTACGATACTCACTTCGACGGTTGCATCTGGATCTGGTTGGAACAGCCAAAACATGTATGATGAGAAGTCTGCTGAGTTGCTTGTCTCATCATTGATTAGAACAGCTGGTAACATGCCAGCGTACATGTCGCCTTTGAAGGTGCTGAACGCCGGAGAAACCCCTTCCAAAAGGGTGCGCTTGACCATAAGATCACTTCGGTGAGGTAGTTTCGGAGCTTGTATGTTGTTGTTGTTGTTGCTGCTGCTGCTGCTCTGAATGCCAGCGGCGCTGACTAGTGTTGGAATGAGAAGCACTTTCAATGATATCATTGACATCGTGCAAGAGCAAGAGTTCACTTTTCGTTGGATATGTGCTGTTGCGGTGATTGGTGTGGTGCTGCATGCGATTAGCATTGACTGCATAACCTCCTTCGGTCGCTCGGAGTTGTCAGCATTTTTTATTGATTGCATCGAGCTTGCCATTTATTTGCATTTTCATGCCCAAGTAATGAAGTTTTTGATTTCAAAGCTTTTCTTTTCAAAGGGTTAACGAGGCCGCTGTTGCCACGTGTCTCTATCAGCTTTTTTGAGTTTGAGGCTTAATATCTACTGTCAACGTCATCATGTCTGATGTTTAAGCTGTCACTACATTCTGGAAATCGCAAATCTGAGAAGGTCGTCGCCTCTCAGCTGGTGGAATTTTGATGGGCTTGAGGCAGGCTTGAGGCTTCTTAGAAGAAATCTTTCATGCATAAAGCAGAAGCTCGCATAATAAAGCCTGGACCCTGGACCGCTACTGTCGCTACCCTACGACCTCTTGCAAATAAACCTGCGCCACCATGATCAAAGCCACCGCCCTCTTTGCACTGCTCTTGCAGACATCTCCCTCTATCGCCTTTACAACATCGGCTCCAACCATAATAGCGAGCCGCACATCATCGCTGGGAGCTTCGGCCGCCTTCAGCAATGAAGATTTGGAAACTGCCTTCTTCTCAATCGATATTGGAGCTTCTGGCAGCATCCCCAAAGCGTCCTTTGCAGACGCTCTCGCCGATCTAGGCGTTGTAATTGATGAAGTAGACGCTGACGTATTATTCAACAAGTACGATGCAGACAAGGGTGGAAGCATCGATCTTGACGAGTTCAAACTACTCATGTCCGATCCGGCGATGAGTGGCGTAAAACCACAGCGCGATGTCAAGTTTGCAATGGATCTATTCAAAAAGTACGACTGAAGATGGATTCCGGAAGCATCGACAAGGGAGAATTCCGTGCCGTTGCAAGTGAGATCCAGGCAGATGCACGCCGTCGCAGTCTCATCTCAGTTGCTGCCGCTGCTATTGGCGCTACAATCGTTGCCGATTACTCTCAGGAATATCAATGGGCGCAAAAGAATTTCCGCTCGTTATATATCGAGCCGCTGGCGGAGGAGACGCAGAAGAAAGCATTCCCGACTGCGTTGCTAAGTGGTGATTTGGATGAAGCGATTGCCAAGACTTTGCGAGGGAGAGGATTTACTCCGGCGAATACAATCCTAGCCCACTCCGTCTGCAGTGACGAGGTCAACAATAAGGATGAGCAGCTTGTTGCTTTGATGGTCAATCGTTGGCAGGTGAGTGTACCTAATAAGAGTGCTGTATCCTTCATGAGTTCTTTGTGCGGACCTGATCGGCTTACAAAAATGCCACACGTATCAATCATAGGAAGGGTTCAGTTTAGGTGGATTGGCAGGTCTTCCCTTTGCAGGAAAGAGTGGATTTCGAGCCTTCTTGCATCATGTGCCTGATGAAGGGAAGCTCCTTGTGATGTTTGCTCCTCACGTTGGTAAGACCCTTAGCTATGCATATAATCACTTTGTCGATGCTTTTTGGCACCGTAAAAATCTCAGATATGTATGAAATCACCCCCTATCACGTAGGTATTGACGCAGCTGGAAAAGTTGGAGCGTTACAAAGAGACGGACAAGCAAAGGTATCGAAAGCATGTGGAGCCGCAGTTGGTGCGTACAGCGTCATTTCAAGCAAGGGTGACGCAGCATCCAAGCCAGCAGGTGGAAATGGTGATACAGACTTGTTCGATCCTCAGCTCAACACAATTGTCAATTTGTTGGAGCCTAGATTGGGAGGTATTGAGAAGGCAGTTGATCCGATATCCTTTGTTACATATCAAATGTATGCAATCGTGCGTGATCTCATTGATGAGTGCGTGGAGGGAACTCCCGATGTGTGGGACTTTGCCAACGAGGTCTCCATTATTGGCGGTATCATGATCAACAGGTATAAAGGAGGAGACTTCTTCCAACCATTGAGTTTTGAAACCAGGGTAAAGGACGGAAGCTCTAAGGGTAAGGTTATTGATTTGTATGACGAGGCGTTCGGCAGCAAGCCTAACTTGGTTGGAGTTTTGGGCTCAGAAGAGGCTGTTGCCAATTTGTACGACAGAAGCAGAAGAGCGAAGCTTTAAATACACCTTCATGTAATGTAAACTAATTCATGCTTATAGCTTTTATGTTACATGTTTTGCGTAATATCTAAGTTTGTGTGTCAACATTTTCCAATCCCTCTCGACATGGTTGTAAGCATCAATTCTCTCAGCATCATGGTTGCATAACAGCCACTATCAAGTTCAAACGTGAACCGTGCTGCATCCACCACGCCATCAGGTAATGAAATGGATTTATCCTCTTCGTTTTGTGCAACATTCTCCCACTTTAGATTGTTTGCATGTTGAATCAATTTGCGATAACTTCCTTTTGCTGAAGATTCTTCCGTCTCATTCTTGACAGAAAGTTGTACACCATCAGCTGATAGAATCTCTCTATAAAGATCTCCGATTGCATTTTTGGGGTATTGAATCGTATACCCAGGAAGAGGAAGAACAACTTGACAAATGTTGACAGTCTTGGGGTCAGTCACAACACTTACTTCGCTTTCATTGTCTTGGAAGTACAAGTCTCCTTCAACAGGTTGTATGCCAAATTTCCTCACTCTTTCAGTCGCGACCTTGTTCCAAACAAGCGACTGGTATCTACATTTATCATGGAACAAGAACATTAATGAGGTCCCACTGCCATGAAAAGAACACAAGTCTCCACAAGGATATACTACACACATCACATCACTCACGCATGAACCCAAAATGTCCTTGTATTGTGCGGCACAGTTTTCACTGCCTCAAGAGGGTCTCCATATCGTAACAAACCCCTCATCAAATCCCTCTCACGCACCATTACATTTCTACTCTTTGGAAATTCTTTCAGCGTGACTCTAGCATCTTTAGTTGCCTTCCATGTCTGACGAGTATTCGTCTGGAGCAAAGGGCATTGTGAGTATCTGAGCGTAGCGATAACACAACGCGCAAACGATGCGACTTACCTCTTCTTGTGTCGGATTGTATACATTGCTTGACCTTCCTTCCATAATCAAATCAACTGCCAATGAAAAGTTTTGTTTCAGTAACGCTCGCCCAACGTCAAAAGAGCGAACGCCTACATATTCTTCTTCGCCAGCATCGCCTACTCTTTGTTCTCCATAGTAATTGATGAAGCCGTGCTTGACGACACGATCGACCATGGCATCAAGATGAGATGATCTGACAGGCACAGCTCGTTCCTTCCACGAAGACGGCCTGTCATCTTCTTCTAGTCGTTCTATCTGTCTCAAGTTTCGAAGTGTTATCTCAAACTGGTTACCAATCAACCTTCCTCGATCCAACAGGAAGTTCGTGACAGGGACAAAATCGGATAGACTAATCCTCTCATCCAAGATTGGCCGCTGGGCTCGTTTCATGTCAACATTTCGAAGTGTACAGAATTGATAGGTAATTGCCTTCATATCCTTGATGCCAGCTAGGCCAATGTCACCAGGTCGACACTTCAATGCTCGCATCAGACTCTGTAATGCTACTTGATGTTCTACGTGTTCCTTCTTGAGAGTGCAAAAGAGCGCTTTAATATCCGATGAGCTAGTCTTGTTTGTCGTGGAGTTGCTTTTGGTAGAGTTGCGTTGTTTGTCTCCACTGCTGGGGTTGTTTGATTGATCTCTTTTCCTCTTCTTTTGCAAATTTTGAAGTGCATTCCTTGACCATTGCACAACGATTGCCGTAGTTGTTCGCGCTGATGATGAATTCTCAAGCTCGCCATTGCCATTTTGTATTGGCACATCATTCCTAGTGGACGTTTCAAAGTCACTCTTGCGATTGTTCTTTCCAGTAATTATTTGATGGATATTCCTACGATCAGTTCGTGGTATGTCAGGCTTTAGATGGAGCAGCACTTTTCCTTCATTTGACTCTCTATCATTTTGATCTCTTGCTCTTTGATTGTTGTTATCTCGATTATCCTTCTTGCCCTTCTTCCATCTATTTTTCTTTCTATTATTTGTTTGATTTGATCTGCTACCTGCTTCATTTGTTGCTGATGATACAGGTCCCATACTACGAAACGTGTAGAGTTGTAACAAATCTTCTGCTGGATATAACAGGTAGGGAATGAGTGCGAAGAAGCAATCGTCAATGATGACACATACCCATGCATTTTTTGAATTCTTCTTCGTTTCATCATCTCTGTTGTCATCTTTACTTATGGTTTCATCGTTTAGTGATTGAGGAGGTTGTGATGCATTCTCAGTCTTTAAAAGTGGATATACCTTTCTTAGATTTTCGTGAAGCAATTTCCAGCTTCCCTTGTTTGTGTCATCTTTGAACAGGTTGGAGGTGGTTATCCACACTGAATTGGACTCATCTTCTTTGCGTAGTGTTTTCTTTTCTTCGTTATCAGCAATACTGGATGTTTCAGTAGATGTACATTTCAGCTGCTCAAGAGCGTTACTCTGAAGAGACGACAATTGCTCCATGATGCTATCCGTGTAATCGGAAGCTGAGCATGACGCAGTTTCTTTGCAAGAATCATAGCATTGAATAAGGACCTGCCGCAGTACTTTATCAGGAGACTGTGTGGTATCTACAGTGCATGCTGATGAAAGAGCAGGAGCAGCTGGAGACGTTGATAGTGCAATTGACATACTCTCTTCTGCTACATCAACGCAGTCGCAGTTATTTTCATCTGTTAATGTTGTTTTGATCTTCTTTGCTGTTGGCACACTATCGTCCAATGTGCACTTTTTGGCATCTTCACTTTGTTCTGTTACCAAATCATCCGCTTCTCTCGTTGTCACTTGGTCCTCTTCTTTCATAGCTGATGACACATCATCATCATCATCGTTATGTTCACTGCAATCATCATCACAATCATTTTCAGTAGACGAGTTACAATCCGTCAATCCAGCAATACCTCGCCGCCATCCTTTTCGTTTCGTGTATTTATTCATATAACTTCGATCACTACTCTCAATCTTTTTGGAATGATCATCTTGAGCGGTGGAATGATGATGTAAATTTGGAGGAGGGCACCATCCAATCTCGCGCACAATGAAATCTTGCGGTGTAGATTTGATATCACCAGTGATTTCCCAGGTTGTCTTGATGATGGTCGATGTTTCTGATTCGTTTGCTTGATTTTGTTGTTCTTGGTGCTGCTCTGTCCCTTCACCGTCTTGATCCGAACCATCACTACACATCCCTGATGACGAAGGAGGAAGCTGATAGTGCGATGGGGGGCATAGAAACACCGGACCTATTCCAACAGTGGATAGATTGCGGTGTAGCGGCAGTGGTTCCCATGATGATGGCATTGCTGATACTATTATGGCTAGGATTTGAGGTTGATCGGCGGCGCTCGGTTGATGAATGCTTTTGCCAACTAATGTATTCATACCACGTCTTTCAAGTGCTCCTCCTACCAGTGTGCAAATATTATATATCAACTGCTTTGGAACTTCAAGTGTTTTGGAATGGTTCTGCTTTCTGAGGCTGCGCGTATGTATTAGTCGAAAGTATGTACCACGAGATCTCGGTCAATTTTTGGTACAGAAAGTGGATCCCAGCTTATCTATATTACCTACAGCTGTTTTCAAAACGATCCTGTTTATCGTAAAAAGTAATTCCGCCCGTAGAAACATACCAAGGTGTGACACAGATTTGACTCGACTGCTCTCTTCCCCCCACTCCCACAAAACCAGCACCTTCACCACCAAGGTACATATATCTTCTGGTAGCATCAGTTGCAGCAACTCGCCGCCTACATGAATGCAACAAATCGTTCCCAGTAGTACTATCAGTTAAGTACTAGAGGCGAATATGTGTATATCTTTAACCTGCTTCAACCACCGCTGAAGAGTCTTAATGTCCATCATCACGTCCAAAAAATCGTGCATGTACTTTGCTTTCACTGATCAACCTATCATAGACATCGAGGAAATGAGTAGAACCAAACGACGGAGTGAATCATCGCGTCATCATTTCATATGTGCCATTCATTATGTTATTTGGGCGTGAAGAAAGTGTCGAGCGGATGGAATAATTATAAATCTTGTCGGTACCATTGTCGAACTTTTAGAGATACCACCTCCTCTAAAGTATGACACCGCAGCCAATCTACGACCATGGGGCGAATAAAACAAGTGCTAATACTTGCGCCGATATTCATATTGAGGATTATCTTTGGTACTTCCTCGTATTTTGCAAGGTTTTATGAAGTTGTATGTAAAGGTGATGCTGTGACACAACGTAATACAATAATACAACAATTGTTATATGTATTGTGCGTCACGTGTTGTTGTAGAATATGAGTAAAATTGTAAACTGTAATCAGCTTCTCAAGGCTGCAATAGCGTTGCTACTGCAATTCAAAAATTCAATGACATTTAATACTTGTCAATATTACGTAATATTTCTGAATTGGCAGTGCTACATGCTTTGAGCTACGTGCTTTGCTTTGGCCAGGTAGGACTTCTATCTCCAGTCTTACTATTGCACATCATACTTCCCATTCATTGCTGCAAGACACACAGATTGACCCCTTTCCGATCATTATCACGTAGGATCCAGTGCAGCCTCCTTCTCAACAGATGTTTGTTACTCTTGTCTCCGTGGTCTGAAGTAATGCCGATGTCATCGATGGGGCAGGAAGCATCAGTTTGATTCCACTCGCGAGCAGCGAGTGTTGTAGGTCATCATAGCGTTGTTTGGCAATCATTTGATATTCTTCTGGGAAATATTGCCGTTGTTGTAGTTGTAGTTGTAGTTGTTTTATCCTGTTCATATTTCTCAGATACTTCCACAAATGCATTGTTATCCGGGTACCTACTCAAAAATATCGGCACCAACTATCCCCGCAACAAGGGGCCGTTCACTTCTAACGATTACGAATCACGCTGGCAGCCGCAAAAGAGCAATAAATATCATGTTGTCATGTGATGATGAGGTATCTGCCGTGATCTATGATGATAGTAGTGTTGCTGCGTTGCTTCTTCTCGGCAATAAGAGGATATTGTGACATTAACATCTTGTCCATATTTCCGCGGTCCAAGCCTCCTGACGAAGTCAAAGAACGAAATGGTGATCAATATGATTATTGACACTTGGTCTGATGATTCGGTAGTATATGATATGACCTAAAGGCTCCTCATACTCCAATGATGATGGCTAGGGAGGGACGAATCTGTGATAGCACGGAATGCATTTAGAATTTTCTTCTTGGAGCTCATGACGACTGTTCTCAAGTCTATGCTAAGGTCTTAATCGAATATTAAGGTGCATTGGATCAATATGATTGCTTAGCATAGACTTGAGGAATGATACCTAGTGAGAATTGGCCGTCTGCTTTTGGGTCTTGTAGGGCCATGATTGGCATCATTTTGTGCGGAAGATGCTTGATGAGTGATGGAGGCGGGAAAAATCGGCCCAAGTGATTTTTATAAGACTCATTACGTCATTTATACTGAACCAACGTAGGAATTCGAATTTTGTATGTGCAGAATCTCTGAAATGAAAACAGCTGTATATATCGTAGCACGATGACTCTCTTCAGCAGCGGAGCGAGGTGAAATTGTGTCGTCCACGAAAAAATCAGTACCTTATACGATACATTACAGACACGTGTCTTTTTCATTACAGCCCCTTACAAATTTGTAGAACAGCCCTCTGGTCAAATTTGCACAAGCTTCCCCGTTCCTTTTTCAAACCAAAAAAGCCAGGGCGGTGCTGCGAGGTCGTGTTTTCAAGTTCATCAGCTAGCCGTTATGTGTTGACAAAGTCATAACAGGGTTATAACATCTTCTAATGACTAAGCATGGTAGGTGAATCAATAACCACCATCTTCTGAAGTTCACTCCTAAATAGCAGCTAGGTAGCTGTGTAGAAAGATAGAGCTCAAAGAAGAAGTTGTTGAAGTTGTGTTTGTCTTTCATTTTGGCATCTAAAAAATTTCTTCCTCTCTAGTTGTCGGAAAGAAACAACAAGTGTGAATACAACAATAACAACAACAATGGCAGATCGCAGCATGGTCCATGGGATGAATCATCAGTCGTCCTCCTCTGGTTATCGATCATCCTCACGGCATCGCACCAGCAGCACCTCCACACGTCGCATCAGAGATAATACTACTGACAATGATGATGAAGCCATTTGGAAACGCACATTTGCACGATCGGGTACACCCGCCTCGGAACGGATGGAGCGTAGTCGCAGTCGATCGAGACACGGCGAGACCAAGGGTGCGACTACTTCATCATCATCTACGTCGATTAGAAGACAGTCACCGACAGGATGATATTGACGGCGGTGGTGCATTTGATCGAAGGAATAGCATGAACTCCACAGTTTCTTCATCTACTACCCGGAGTAACTTTCAAGAAGAGAAACATTCCCTGATGACGACGACGACATCGTCAAAGTCAAAATCGGCGGTTTCGAATAGGTATTCAAATAGTAGAGGGAGGATGGCTGAACCATCCGCAACATCGCAGTATTACTCTCCAAGGTCAAAATCACAATCACGGGGGAGGGATCCCACAAGTAGCGATGTCTCTGATAACATGAGAACACCATCTACTGCTGCAAGGTCCAAGTCCAGAACACGAACAATGGAACATGCATCATCACCATCCAATATCGATACAACTGCTAGAAGTACGACCCCATTACCATCTAAAAAACTGGGGTGTTTGGGTGGCTCCACTGACATGACACGGCGGGGTAAAAGCCAAGAAAGGAGTAGAGGAGGAGGTACCATCACCACCACCAGCAGCAGCAACAACAACAGCACTGCCATTGTGGAACGTACATCATCCAATAATCCTAACAATCAACAACAGTCGTCATTATTCACAATCAACAGAAAGTGATACTACTGGTGGTTTACAAGGTGGTGTCAAAGAATTTGAACGACAAATGAGAAATATGCGACGAAGTACTCAAAATGAACGCATGAAGAATATGGATTATGGGAGGGTTAATTCCAGAGGGAATAATGAATCAAGGATGACTCCAAGTACTCGGATGCAGGGTCATCAGTTTAATCAGCAGCAAAAAGGTACAGGGTAGTAGTGATGGACGTGGTGGTCAATCTTCTTCTTCTCGAGGAAGAAGAAGTTCTTCCAACACTAGGAGTAGTAGTAGTAGGGGGAGATCACGGGGACGGAGTCAAGGTCGTCCCATGACAATTGATGCGAAACTACAGCAACACGAGCAGCAGGAGCAAACACGGTCATCACGAAGTAAGAGTCGTAAAGAAGAGCAGCAAGAGATGATCAATCGTCATCATCGTCAGTCACATGGAAAGGAGGCACTACAAGGGAGTCAAGGTCGTCCCATGACAATTGATGCGAAACTAAAGCAACACGAACAGCAGCAACAGCAGCAGCAGCAATCACGATGGCCATCACGAAGTAAGAGTCGTAAAGAAGAGCAACAAGAGATGATAAGTCTTTATCGTCAGTCATCACTTGGAAAGGAGGCACCATCAGATCCTTCTCCTCGGAAACACCGGAGTAAGAGTCGGGATCCATCATCTTCAACGTCTAGGTACAATAGAGGGAGGAGCAAGAGTAAAGGTCGATCAACAATGCAGAATCATGATGATGATGATGACGATGTCAAATCTCTTAAATCATTACGAAGTCTATCCAGGCGTAGGAGGAGCTCTTCCAAAGGACGTGATTCAAAAAGTGTGTACAGCAGCAGCCGTAGCGTGGCAGCTAGCGGCACGAGTGTCATATCACGTGCCTCGGCGAAACTTAGTGGTTTGAGCGGAGGAAGATCGGTGATCAGTGGAAGATCCGCACTTTCATCATCAGTAATTAGTGGAAAATCTGCATTCTCATCAGACGAGTCTGAAAAATCATCCACAACTCCATCGACGGGACCTTTGTCATCGTATAACTCCCATCCTTCTCCTAAATTCCCGCAGCAACAACAGCAGCAGACACCGCAACAACAACGACCTCGATCGCGATCTCGATCTCGACCGGCTACTCCGAATCGGACACCTGAAGGAAATCTCCACAATGCCGATGTCAAACCAGACATTGACGAAAAAGAGATCATGACCTATCTCTTCGACCGACGAGGTTTTTGTGTCCGTCATCCACATGTACGGTTGCGCAAAAAGAAGATGTTGGGTGGATGGCAAACAATTATTACGAATTGTCCAGAGTGTTGTATGGCAGAGATGAACCGGTTGAAGAGGCTGCGTAAAAAGAAAAAGAAGGCGAAGAAGGATAAAGGGACAAAGTCGACGATGTCCGAGAAACAGAAGTACCGCCGTCGTAGTAGCAGTCCTAGTCGGTCGCGAAAAGGAAACGATGCCTTTGATGACGCCAAAAGCCTGCGTAGTTCAAGGAGTAAGTCATCCAGAAGGAGCAAGTCTACATCGAAGAAAAAGCAGGTGCAAGAACAATATTCATCACCTCAAGGTGCTATCTTCGAATTTGACATTCCAGTTGGAGAGCAGCCACCGCTGATGTCCTCTTCACGATCTGTAAAATCTGGCAAGTCTCGCAAGTCTACGACTAGTCGCAAGTCTGCCAAAAGCACACGATCCACACGGACGAACAAGAGTTCACGAACGACTAAATCTTCGAGGTCCAAAAGTCGACCAAAGAACAAAAAATCGGACGGCAGTGCCGGTGGAAAAGCTGAGGTGAGCCGAGGATCGGCAAGGGGGTCTCAACAGCGTTTCATTCGTAAAGGTGGTGCACTTCGTGTTACCAAAATGACTTATACCGATGTCTATGGTCGGGAGGGGAAGTATACTGGTGATATTAATGAGTACGGGCTACCCCATGGCACGGGAACGATGAGATACAACAATGGCACGCTCTATGAGGGAGACGACTGGGTCGAGGGTCATTCTCAAAAGATGGACTTGGGTGGAGCTCTAGCTCAACATGGATTTTCAGATTGGAAGTCCAATACGAAACTTGCCAAGGCTGAACGAGAGAAGAAGAAGGAAAGAGAGATGGATGACTTGCGTTCGTTTATATCTCAGTCAGTACGGTCTGGTATGACACATTCAACTGGCACTCCGGGCCCACAAATGCAACCAACTGGACCTAAGGAGCAGGTACACGAAATGCCTTGGTCTGATGTGAATGGTTATTCTGGACATTATACCGGTGAAGTTAACGGACAGGAAATTCCAGATGGCCGCGGGTTTATGCAATATAACAATGGTGTTGTCGAGGATGGATTCTTTGTTAATGGAGTGTTCCAGCCCCCGATGCCAGGAATGTTGTTACCCCAACAACATATGGATGGGAATCAAGTTCCGAGCAGCTCCATGTCCGTTTGGTCTTTGAAGAGTACACCCACAATGGCACAACCAACGCAAGGTAATGTGATGATTATGCCACCTCATCAAGGCAATCCCAATGGCAATGCAGGTGCGATGGGAGCCCCGATGCCAGTGAACATGAGTAGTCCAAGCAATGCTTACGGTGGACAAGACCCTTACGCAAATTTACAGAATCGATATTCATAGATTGTTTTGCTAATAAAGTTGTATTTGTTTGATTGTGCAATCAATAATTGTTTGCTCGAAATGGTACCCGATCTCGATTCGAATCCGTTTTCGTACTTCTTAGGCACTACCTGAACCTGCTTACTTCCCTTCAACAAACCATGCAGAGTTCTCATACCTATTTTTTCAGCGTTCTCTTCTTGCGAGTTGAACTCATAAGTACTTATTTTGACATCCACCAATTGCGTCCGTCGTCACAACATCATCGTCTGGGGAGCGGGGAAGATAGAAGACAAATAATGGGATTCCCATCTAAGTTGTAATGCTCTGCAGAGTTCTCAAAGGAAGACGTAACGTACCTTTTTGGAGTTCGGGTTGCTAGCTACTAGCTTGATAGCGCGATGAAGACCCGAACGCTGCATCGAATGTGAGACTCTGGCCATAAAAAATCGATAGGTTACTTTGAATTGAAGTACATACATGAAGCTCCCACACTTTATACAGTTATGAACATCTACGGTCTTTCTCTCCAAATGCTTGCACATGCTGCTACACGTCAATCAGTTGCTCCGAATCATGCGAGCAACCTTAGCAGTCGCCCAAACTTTCACACAGTCTTACAACGCGTCGGCAAAACGGTATTCCGTCCAGGAGGCATGGCTGGCACAAGGCAAGCTTCATTCATGGAGCAAGTTAAATCGCGATGGAACTGCCATTGAGTTATCAACGGGGATGGGAAGTGGTGGGATAGCATTAGCCAAAGCGACGGGTGCCCATGTGACACTAACAGACATGGACGTAAGTCGGTTGGAGATGATAGCGCAAGTTGCCTATGAGCAGGGCGTTGACTTGGAAATGATCGAGACCATGCAATTGAATATGCGAAATGTCGACGAGGGATTGGGGCAGCGTCATTTTGATACAGCAATCGTTGAAGCGTCACTCTCACATTATCCTACAAAAGAGAAGCAAGCAATCTTGGATGGTCTGTCAACACATGCTGATGAGCTCTTGCTGCACGAGATCTGCTTTCGGTGTGATGATACTAGTCCTAAGAACCTACAACATATCAAGCAAGAAATGAGTCGAGCTCTGGCGATTGGGTTTCATCCATTGACCATAAATGATTGGACAACTGTGCTTGACGAAGCCGGCTATGAAGTCAAACAAGTCGAAACAGGGCCAATAAAAGTTCTGAGTCCAGTGACAATCTTGCAAGATGAAGGTCCCAAGAGAGCCGCCAAAATTGCTTGGAATATTGCCACAGATGCATCCATACGTAGCCGTGTGGTGGAGGCGAGGAGAACCATCAAGTCGCACGAGAATGACATTGGCTACATTCTGATACGAGCAGTTGCAAAATGATCGCCATGCAGTTACACTAAATCTCATTTTTCACTCATGTCCTCCATGGAAGGCATTCGACGCACGAGTCGATTTGAAAGAAATTTCATCACTGCTTGCATTTCTTCTCTGCTGCCAATCATGCCATGACCTTTACCTTGTTGGACATGAATTTGTACTTTCGGATCCATCGTAGTAAGATTTTGATTTCAGTGCGTGTTGTTGTGAATAGATATCGTCTCTGGATCCAGTTACGATGAGTACATCAGTAAATGAATGTTGCTCATTACTGCCAGTTGTTGATGTCATTGATGACCGGAACATATTGTGGTAAAGAGTCTGTCTTGATGCCTCCTCCTATACAAATGGCACCGCCCAGAGGTACATGACGACCGTAACTTCCACAGTCGACATGCTTCCATAGCAAGACATGCACCTGCGCTAAACCCAAAGAGAAATACTTGTTCTGGTATCCAATAGGATATTTTATCACTTGCTTGTGATCAGTCAACGACGATAACAACATGTTCATTGCTGATACAGCGTGACCCAAGCTTTGCAACCGGCGTGGATGATTATTCGGCAATACATCTCCTGTCACTTGATAATCCATCTCTTCGAACCATGTATACCCTAGTCCAAATGGTAATTCTACAAAGGTTGAATTGGACTTGGACTTTGACGATGAATCTGGCAGGTTCATCTTCATTGACGCCGAAAGGGAAAGCGTCGCAGTCTGAGGTAATTTCATCGTTTGTCCTAATTTATCGAACGGAATATGAGTATCTCCTGCACCATGCAAAAAGATGACAAGATTCTCATCGATACCATCGGGTGAATGTCGAAACATGAACGAGTTTGCAGTATGGCCGAGTATTTGTTTGGTGGCTGATGATAATTCTTTTCTTCTCGTAGATGAGGAGGAGTTGGTGTGCACATCATGCTGCTGTGCGTTCATGTTGTTGAGTAAATTTATGGGCCCAACATCTTGCCACGTACCGTTTTCAGACTGCGTCTCTAATCTTACTGCATCTGAATTAATATCGATAACATCCTCCTGGTCTGCAGCTTCTCGTGGCGTTGATAATGGCTTCTTATTCCTGGGCTTACATGTCAATTTATGTTTTCTCCATTCCGCTCTCTGGCAATTCTTCGAGCAGTAGCCGACAGCGTAGCATCTCGTGCAAGCTCTGATTTTGAGGTTAGGTGATGATACCTTCTTGCAGTGGTCGCAGTGGGTTAGTGGTGCTATGCCATCGCTATCGGCTGCCATGGTCATCATGATCTATCATGATATGCTTATGAGAGGCTTATGAGGGTGACCCCGCAGTAATACCAGTAACCGTCGTGAAAATATGTTACTACGTAAATCCAGATCGCTTCCGCCGCCTGTAGGAATTGAATTCCTACGTAATTCCTAGTATGTCAATGTTACGTAACACCAGCTAGCTCTCTCTTCGCTTCTCGCTTCACTGTTCACCAGAAAAGAGCAAAAAATAAATACGATGACAATGAGCAACATTCGCCTCCTATCTCGTGCATTACA
Organism: Skeletonema tropicum; assembly: GCA_037178625.1. Classification (NCBI taxonomy): domain Eukaryota; phylum Bacillariophyta; class Thalassiosirophyceae; order Thalassiosirales; family Thalassiosiraceae; genus Skeletonema; species Skeletonema tropicum. Next base: position 609,465 of record CM074134.1, on the reverse strand, counting down.
GAGAAATTACAAACCGATCCAATATGCGGCTGCAGGAGGATCAGCTGCTGGAATGATCTATTACCTTCACTCGTCAATTGACGAGGAGCAAAGTCGAAGCAACAGTGAAAAGAGTTTGTCCTTTCCTCTTGTCAACAACGGCCCATTTCCACTGCCGATATGGAAGCAATACAATACCATCGCTGCGTGTGAATCAGTCGAGACTGAAGAGCAGAGATTTGAGCGCATACTATCATACCATAGGGAGCGTATTGACCAATATCGCAAAGATTGGGAATACAAAGCTGATGGGGGTGGAACGACAGCTACAAAGACACCCAGCAGATCCTGGCCGGATAACGTACCATCAAGTGATGACCTTCCAGCGATGTTAGAAGACATAAAGTATTGCAGCCGCAGTAGTTCCAAGTCAGAATATTGTCACAGATTGAATTTCCGTGTCGCATCCGCCTTGCTGATAGAGTATGATGAAGAGAATCAAAAGAGAGGAATGGGGATATTGAGACGTCTGGCAGAAATTGGCTATCCAGATGCAATGGCTTACTATGGCATATGTCTCAATGAAGGTCGAGCTGGACTAGAACCAAATTCTGAAGCTGCAGTGTCATGGTGGCAACGATCAATGGAAATGCATGGACACTCACAAAGCGTATATGAACTAGCAGTTGCAAAGTATACAGGCGAGGGTGTTGTGGAAGATGAGGTGGAGGCTGTACGTTTGTTTGCATTGGCTGCTGAGAAAGACCATCCCGCGGCAGCTTACATGCTTGGAGATTGTCTCCTTGACGGAATAGGTGTAGATCTGGACCGAGGTGCTGCTCTGGAGTGGCTCGTTCGTGCATCAGAACTAGGACATCGAGGTGCAAGAAGTCGTGTCATGGCTGTGCTTGGAAAGAAGGAAGGAGAGGATTATGGAGGATTTACAGATGCGTCTCGTCAGACATTTGTGCAACACACATTGTTCAGTGCAGATGAAGATGGACAGATCATTCAGAGAACAGCAACTCTCCGAAAAAAGGTTGGAGGAGATATCGGTGGTGGTCCGCGCAATCCAACAGAATTGCATAGAAGACAAACTATTGTTGGCAAGAGTCGAAACGCCTAATCTTAATAAAATTTCGAACTATCTCAAACATAATATGCAGTTGAATTAAATTGTGAGCATCGCAAGCTTATTGGAATTTGCTCATGTCTATTCCCCATTGTTTGGCTCGCGCATCAGCATCCTTTGCACCACTGGCAGAAGGTCTGTTGCCACCTCCGCCGCCTCCACTCTTTCTTTGCTGCTTCATCGCATCCGCAATTGACATTCCAGGAGAAGATCTCATCAAATCTTCATCATCGTCGTCGTCATCATCATCATCATCATAATCATCTGCTAATTGAACCCGCTGTCGCACAACTCTCTTCGCTGGTGGTGGTCTCTTTACTGCGCCAGCATTACCTTCATTTCTGGGCTTTGCCATTGTAAGAGATGCCAAGTCCAGACGCGGCGGAGCAGAGCTTGAAGGAGATGGTGGAGGTGGCGCAACATTGTTGCCTTCATTTCTGGGCTTTGCCATTGTAAGAGATGCCAAGTCCAGACGTGGAGCAGATGAGCTTGGAGGAGATGGTGGAGGTGGTGCTGGACTGCCTTGACTTTTGTTCTTTGCCATTGTAAGAGATGCAAGATCCAGCCCTGGTGAAGGAGCTGGTGATGGAGACTTTGGAGTGTATGATGCTGGTGGCATTGGAGGAGCTCGATACATGGTTGGTGAAATTTGTCCAATTTTTGGCTTCACCATTGGTTGTCTCTTCATTCTTCCGGGTGATGGTAGAGGCGAGTTCATTGACTTAAGTTGCTCTACATCAAATTTGCGTAACCTATCGATCTCTGCTTTCTTCCTTCGCTGTTCCGCAATGAAGGAAGACGCGGAGACATCTTCATTGGATGGTTTTGGCACCGTGCGAGAAATCCTAGCAGCAGCTTCTACCTCAATATCACGCACAAGTTCACGGTCGCGAGTTCGTTTATCTGCAGCCTGTTCAACATTAAAAATAATGTGAGCCTCCTTCGTCGAGGAAAGAAAGAATGAATTTCAAAGATCACCGATACATACCTCTTTCAAGATTTCTCCCTCATGAGGATCCTCTCTCAATCGCTCCTCTTCCCGGATCCTGTCCATTTCTACATTGCTTGCCACCTCACGTTCAATTTTCTCCCCTCTGTCTCTGGCTGCGACCTCATTCATCCTAATCTGGTCAGCAGTCATGCTAGCACCCTTCTTCTTCTCCTCCTTCTTCAACATCTTTGCCCAATAATCTTCCTGGGCCTTTTGCCTCGCCACAATTCCAGCCTTTTCCGCTTCAATTTTCTCCTCCTCTCTGCGACGTACATCCTCCGCCTTCTGCCTTGCTGCCTGAATGCGCTCCTCCTCCTTTTGACGAAAAGCTTCCTCGCGCTGTCGCTGTTCTTCCATCCTTTGTTTCTTTTCTTCCTCCCGCTTCTTCTCGGTGGCAGCACGTGTCTCCGCATCACGTTTCTCTTGTTCTTCGGCGGCCTTTTCTAGACGTGATGCAAGGGCATCATCCTTGGGTGGGTTATTCTTCGTGGCTTCTTTCTTTTTATCATTTTGACTGATCATAGATAAGATTGATTCCACTGCCTTCTTTGCCTCGCTTTTGTCGTCTTCATTCTTTTGGGGGTTCAAGAGCTCACGATCTTGGGCGATTTGACGCTTCATTCTCATAAAATCTGATTCGGTGGTATCATCTATTACACCTTCCTCCTCCTCCTCCACCTCACTTTCTGCAGCACCATCCTCCACAACAGTTTCCTCTAAAGCATATTCCTCTTCCTCAACTACATCAACATCCTTAGCAATCTCATCATCTTTCACAGGGTCGACATCCGAAGAAGAAGAAGAGGAGGTAGTAGTCTTCATTGCCGAAAATGATGAAAAACGATCAGGGTTGGTAATACTCTCAATATACTGTCGTTTCGCCTGCTCATTCTTCAATTTACCATCCATCAACAATGATGCCACCGATAATATTTCTTCCTTTGGACCATTATCATCTTCTTCATTACCTGCACCACCTTTTTTGGTAATGGCATCCCATAATCGTTTATCGGCACTTGATTTACCACCACCCCCACTACCACTACTACTACTGCTACTACTTCCATCAACATCCTCATCGATTCCAGGAATTGCCTGCCGAATAGGAGGACTACGCTTCTTCCGCTCATTCGTCCGTGTCAATGCCGTATTCAAGAATATCATTTTTTCTTCCTCCGTCATCCCCCCTCCCTTTACTCGACGGATGCGTTTTTTAATATCTTCTTGGGAGTAATAGGCTGGCTCGTTAGTAGTGGCATTATTTTCCAAACTGTTTCGTTCGTTACGTTTTTGTTGTTGTTTGCCATCAGTAGTAGTAGTGTACTTGTTGGGACTGCCTTCCATTAGCCCCGCTGATTCTGGAGATGACATTAATGCGTGTAAGTTGGGAGTAAAAGTATCATCCTTATTGGGTCCATTCTTCATTTTTTCGTGTACCTCTTCTTCGGATATGTCATCGTTGTTGCCATTATTTGGATCATTATCTCCATTATTGTTGCGTCGTAGAATTTTCTTTTTGAGGAATGATCGGATACCCATTTGTAGTGATGTTGATGATGATTGTATTCTTCCACAACATGATGGTGTTAGAAGATTGTTGTTGTGCTGTTGTTCGAATGGTGAAAAAAGTAGCTTTGGTTCTTCACATGGCGGAGAAGAAGTTGTCGGCTTTTTGACTCTGGAGGCCGTTCTTCCAGGTGCGAATGCAATACTTGGAGATGTCGATAATGAAGAGATTGCAACAGCAATGAACAGCGATGCTGCTGCTGCGGTCGTCGTCTTCATCATTATATATAAATCTCTCTCTAGAATTTGTTGAAGACAGTTATTCTATGCAAATCCTTTGAGAGGTATGTAAAGCTCTTGTATTATTTGCCAAATGAATGCACTCCGCTGCTGCTGCTGTATTGGTCGCTCTCTATTATCGCTCACTCTATCGTCAATGGATCAAGCTGATCTGCAACCCCGAACCCGATCAATAGCATCAACATCAAGGCAATAAGGCTTGCCTTGTCTCCAAAACCATCAAAATGAAATTGAACGCAAAGATTCCAGATTGTCCCAGCTGTTGAAGACTACCAATTCGAGGAACCCTGCCTGCTGTGGTGAATGAGGAATGAGGAGCCAATAGATATATAGTAGGCAGCAGCCAGCTGAAAGGTAGCCATAAGCTATGGAAGAAATCGATAGTATACTACAGGTTGCATGCGACAAAGTTCTTTCGTTTATATCATAGTGCCAGTTCCAGTTTGCAGCTCATTTTGAGGACCCCATCTGTAAAGAAAGCTGAAATACGAGCCACCAGAGACGGAGCGGCGTAAGTAAAAAAAGGTCCAGAGCTATGGATAAATTCAAATGAAAATACGGTTGTGACTATGAGCGACGATTCTTTTTGTTTTATGTTTATACCTGTGCTACTATTGAAAAGGCCATCGCTCGATTTGCAGCTCACGCATTAGCTGTACCTTGTCAAACTCGGACAGATCACTAATTGTTGCTGCAGACGACTTTGACGCCTGTTTGGCTCGAATCACACTTGCATAACATACACTGTCTGGCTCTACGTCTGAATTACCTGCTGCCTGAAGCTCTCTCATTTGATCTAGCAATTCCTCTGCTTTCAATCCTGGATTATTGGTGTTGGATGATGCTCGGGAGTAAGAATCAATCACCATAGTGAATGTGTTTCGGTTCGGTAACAAGCTATCTGAATCCAATATCACTTGAAGCAGACGACGAGCCTTTTTCGACATTCCTCTCACGGCGTAATTCAGAAGCAATCCGTGATAGGCGGCAAGATCCAAGTCGAGATTAGGATCATCCTTCATTCTTTGAAATAGTGATTCTGCTCTAGCTACTGCCTTTTTGTCGTCCGTCTTTGACCATGCGTTCAGAACTGCAGTGTGATGAATTATTCCAGGTCCCTGCTTCAGATCTCCCAACTTATGTTTCTCTTCCATTTCTTTGAGCAGATTTTCAGCTTGTTGAGCTAGACCAAATTTGGCCAAGATACTCAGGCGATGAGCGAAGATGATTTCATTACCAACACCACCATTTCTCTCAAGAGATTGTGAGAGTTCTTTGACCCTAGCAATCGCGATATCTTTTGATTTTCCAGAGTTTTTGAGAGCCTTGATAGTGGCACCGTACGAGAATGCATCGGGTTTAAGACTCTGCTCATGCAGTCTAGATAACAGTCGTTCGGCACTGCCCACCTTGCCTGCATTGGCATAGCACGCAAGTAGGGTATTGTATAGTTTCAAACTCGGCTGTTGACCTCCTCCGAGCTCACTCATTACTTCTATTCTGGTAACAAGTGCTTCCGCACGTTCTACTGCGTCTGAATCGCTGGCTTTCCCTAAAGCTTCCAATACAGCCTCGTAAGACCGAGTGTTCGGTCCACTCTCCTTTAACTTCCCTTCGAGAATGAATTCATCTATGGAATGTAAGAGGGCTTCAGCTTCGGTAGCCATTCCACGTCGTGCAAATAGCTTGAGCATCGAATTGAAGGTAGTGATTGGTACATGAAACGGCTCCACGTCTTTTGCATTCTTCCGTGGGTAACCTAATTGATGCAAGATATTCCACGCTCGTTCAACGCCATCTTTTTCATCACTAAGAGATATTGCTTTGATGACGAAACCATACGATTCAGGGGTTGGTTCGAACTCTTCTAGCAGCTTTTCTGCGGCAGATGACATTCCTGCCCTTGCAAAACAATTTAGGAGGACATTATATGCACCCGCTTCCAATTTCTGGGCATTGTTCTCGAGCGACTTGATCTTTTGAAATAGTGTTTCTGCGCTTTCAGCAGCCTCCTTTCGTCTGTGCACCGGCTTTGTATTTTCGTATGCTCTCAATGCCAAGATGTAGGGTTGGACATCATTATTTTGTTCACGTGATGAATTGGAGTTGAGATATTTGTCAAGTAATTCTTCAGCCTTTGCGCCCTCGCCGCGTTTTATCATACACTGCATAGCTACGTTAAAGAGACGGCGATTCAGAACTGTCGTTGGACCTTTGCCACTTCCACTACTATTTTGTTCTATGTGACCAATTAATGACAGCACTTTATCAGGTGATGTTGGATCGTTCGACCTCTCTAAAGCTCGAATTGCAGATAAGTAACATGCTGACGTTGGCCTCTCTATCTGTTGGACAAGTGAATAGGCTTCTGCTCCCATCCTATTAATGCTGTAACAGTTCAACATTGACGCATAGGTGATCATATCTGGCTTTGGTGGAAGCATTTGAGTGTTGGAGGTACCTTCGTGAAGAGAAGTTTGTTCTTTCATTGCCGTGAATAGTCGCTCGGCGGAAGTAACACCATTCCTTTCACGACTGTATCCGTGCAACACCGAGTTGTAGCATGCAGTATCAAGGGCGGACGGTTGCGATGAAGATAGTGATAGCATTGTCTCGATTTCTTGCAGTAGCTTTTCCGCTTCAGTCCCCATTTCAAGCGCAGAGTAACCACTTAACACCGCGTTGCATGTATGATTAGTAATTTGTACTCCAACCTCTGGCATGTGGTTTAGGAGAATGTAACGAGCACGAGCCAAAGCTTTTTTATTTGATAAAAATTGTTTGCTGTTCTTTTTACGAGGCCGGCCCCGACGAAGCGAGGCATACTTGGCGTATGCACGCAAAAGAGAATCGTAACAAGGACTTGCGTCTTTTGGATCGAGGCATTTAATATTGCTGCCACTCTTGGCAGACTCATTCGATGAATCTGACAAATCAGTGGGAAGATTGCAACCCATCGCCCTGCTCAGCAACACATGTGCCTCTTCGGCACGACCCCAATGTGCCAGGGCATTCAAGACAGATCCAATGATACGTGGATCCCAAGCATCTATTTCCTTCTCCATTTCGTCAATGAACTCAAGGGCTACATTCACAGCCGCTTCTTCTGTCATGGAGGATTCTGCAGCAATCATGGTTGAAAATGATAACACATCTTTCTGGTAACAATCTGAATTGCAGTACGGACTACGTTTGTCCCTACACAGTCTCTTCAGTAGAAAGACAACATTCTTCAATCTGTCAACATCTTTTGAGTCTAGATATTGTTGCTGATTCCCCTGATACTTCCTCTTTCTACCGCTACTATACCGCCGCCTTTGAGATTTACGACTTTGACTGTTCTTTGTCAGTGCCGTCAGCACAGAGAATATATGTATCTTTTTCACAAATGTCCTCTTGTCAAAACGTTGGGCATCCTCCCATCGTTCGACTTCTGTTAGTATACGTTCCAGGATACGGAGACTCCATGACGATTTTTCTGCTGGGACGTGTCTTATTGAATTGCATAGACCAATCAAATCACGTTGTGTTAGATCTCCAACTGGCAATGAAAGAATTGTTTTGATGGAATTCTTTTGGTTGTTCGATTGTTGTTGCGTCTCCTGAAATGTTGCATCTTGTTCTTCCTTAGTCCGTTCTCTTTCGTGTTCCCCTCGTTGAGTATTACGCTCTCTCCGAAGTAGCTCAAGCTCCTTTACGTTGGAGCTGAGATCTGATTGTGTTGATTTCAGGTGAGAGGTGGTAATCAATTGTAATGATGGCGGATGAGTGAATGCATCAATCTGCGGTGCCATCAAGGTTGCCAGCACCAGTGCTGCAAGAAGATGATAAATTGGTATATGATGTGAACGTTGCATCATTATAGTAGCGAGCTTTGCTGCAGACTGAGCGGAAGCTACCACTCCAATCTGATTGTGGGAAGGCAAGCAATAGATGAAATAATATGGAAGGCTCGTTGAACCCCTTGCTTGCAAATGAAAAGTGCGTTTTGAATGTACGTAGGAATAGGTAGGAATAGTACGCTTTTGTGTTGTCCTTCTTGTAGGAGCATGTCCTTTTCACATAATTGTGATTTGGTTGGACTGCGGAGACCTGGTGCGATATTATAAACAGTAGGAAGTTTAGGGTTAGGTGGTAATTATGGACGCTCTTGGCGGCTACGGATCGTCAGATTTTTCTGATAACGACACAGGCGATGACAAACCAAAGAGTGCTCTTTCTGGTCTGTTGGCAAATTTATCAGATGCAAGTGATGATGATGACGATGTACACGCCGCCGAAGCAACAACTGACGGCAATGGAAATGAAGCAAATGAACCTCCCAAAAAGAAGATGTGCCGAAGTGGCGACGAAGTTGAAAACGATGACAGAGTATCTCGCCCTAAACATGTCCTACCACCACCATCACAGGTGATGTCGGCATCAAATAATGATACTATCGACACAGACGTTGCTCCGTTTCAGTCTCTGATACTCTCTACAAAAGACTACACGTCCGAATTACGTCAAACTCTAACACAACAATTACAATCTCAAACTAGTGAGATGTCTCAAAAACAGAAACGATTGGCCGAAAAGCTGAAACTCCTCCACGAGACATTTCAAAAGAAGAGTGATGATGGTACACAACCAACCGAACGATCCAGTAGTAGTGCACCCAACAACACAACGTCATCATCATCATTTGCTTCCCATCTCAAATCCAAGCAAGAGTTTGGCAATCCACATCTTCTCAAAGATATCATCGATCATTTTCAAATTACTCCATTGGATTCGAGGCAATTCAAACCATTTGAATTCTTTGATAGGTTGCAAGTATCAGAAGAGAAGGCGAGAATTGCTGCGGCAAACTACGGCGCTGGAAGTTGATAATGACTCAATACTAAACGAAAAAAATCTCATGCAGAGGTCTTTCCCTATAACATAATTTTACTATCAAACTACATCATTCCCCAGCGCACACACTCAATCCCTTTCATGCAACCTCTATCTCTACCACTACCACATCATGGCTGCAGCAATACCACAGACGGCAACACCGATAACTCCAGACATCATAGAACCAAATGCATTATTGGCAGCGGATCTCAACTCTAACTCATTCTTCTGGAGCTCGACTTCGATAGCAAACCGAGATTCCTGATCACCAGCAGCTTGCAATGCACGATTAGGGTCCCCTGCCAATTCAACAGCAAGGCGGCGACGACTTCCAGCAAGCTTGAGGAACACTACACCATTGATTTTGGCAGTCGAGGTCGATTCATAGCTGAAGAAATTGACAGGAATGATGGAAGCGACGTGGACAAGACTTTCATCTGGTAGCTTGGTCTTCGAAGAGAGGGAAGAGTCCTCAAGTTTATTTTCATTGACAATAACGAATGTCATGTCACTTCCATCCGCTTTTTCTTGAACCATCTGAAGACTTTTGAGATAGTCAATCCTCATTTCAGGATCACGAGATTTGATGCAAACGTTCAAAAAATCATTGGGACCAAGAATGTTGGTGTTGCAATCCTCCAAAATACCACCACAGGTGCAAGCCAAAATGTAGTCTTCCACATCCGCTGTAGTCTGTTCGCTATCGAGGATAATCTGTTCCAACTGTACTGGGCTTTCTGCTTCAAATGCAACTTCAAAGTTGAAGTCGATTGCAATATTACGCTGGAGTTCCTTGATAACACCGGTAGTTGGAGAAGTCAATTGAACCCTGACACACATCTCAATACCCTCCCTCTCAGAATTCCAGATGTTACTTTCGCTATCTGCTATGGTGTTCTTGTCAACGTCGACAAAGACCTCAAGCTGTTGAAGGTTAGGATCATCCTCAATGGGATAAACAGCCTTCGTGTGGTTGACAACTGCGCCAGTGATATTCGTCAACACAACCTTTCGCAAACAATTTGACGTTGTTGTCGCGGCCACTCCCGATCTTGTACTTGAGGGTGAGTTCACTTTCACTACCTTTTGTGAAGTTAGTGCTCATTGAGTCGAACATAAGGGACCAGTTGGGAATCCCCAAATCCAAATTGACAGATGTCGTGGGAGAAGGTGCCGGTGAAGCTGAAATAACGTAATTACGACAGTGAGAACAAGTTGTATATGAGGATTTGATCAGCGGTGATATGAATAATGAAACATTGGCAAGTGGCGCAAACATTATCAGTCATGTAGCAAAGGCATAGACAATACTTACGTGTAACACAAAATGTACTATCTTCCGACTCGGGCGAAGTTTTGACTTCACACCCTGAATCTTTGAACATATCTGTCGCAGAAGTATAGGGGAAGTTGTGTTCCTTCCACGCACTGAGATCCTGATTGAATTGTAATGCACCGTTGAACATGCCACTCATGTACGAAACATTAGAAACATCCCAATTCGAGATATCAATGTTGAACAATTCTGCGCTTTTGAACATATCTTCCATCGTGGTAGCAGAGGCAGTATTCCATAACGAGATATCTTGATTGAAGGCTTTCGCATTGTTGAACAAGCTGCCCATGTTTGTCACCTTCGATACATCCCAACCAGTAATATCCTGATTGAATTTGTGTGCTCCTTCAAACATGGCATACATGCTAGTCGCAGACGTTGTATCCCAGCCCGAAATATCGGCGTTGAAGTCTGCTTTAGTTAGGAACATTTGGTCAAACGAAGTGATTTTACTGGTACACCATTGTTCGATTGGGCCATACTCCTCTGTATCAGCGGCGTCCCAAGTGTTCGCAAAATATTTATTAAGAGCCATTTTGAGCGTAAGAGTGCCAACGGAAAGGTCAAATAAATCTTGATTGACAAAGCAGGTATAGTCGCTAGGAGCTTTTGAGCGGGTGCGCATGCGAGGGGGGAAGAAGATTTAGAAACAAATTTTATGAGTTGTCAGAAGAAGGGCAATAATGATGAAACAATATTATATACAAGGCAAAGATAAATCTTACGTGTTGCCGTCGGTGACGTATTTGAAGTGACAACACCAACACTTCCAAGAAGTAGGATGGCTTGTGAGAAGCGCATCGTGTGTATTATCTATTCTGTAGAGCAATCGTCACCGTTCGTTGACGCTTAGTGTGTGTTTGATTGAGCCGGGCTACGGAAATGGTAGAAAAGCGAGATGAAGATGATATAATGGTCAGATAAAGAATACTGACATAGACATGATGCACGGCTGCTAAGGTCCTTATCGTCTCAACCTGTATTTGGTCTTATCTCTCGTGGCGCTTTGGCTCAACGGCTGGTGTATAGCTGCAAGCAAATATTCATCGCTGCCGTCCGCTCTAAATTTTATTCATTCAATTCAATATCAATATCAATATCAGGCTATAGCGCCGCGTTGACACCACCACTCCACACACCACCACCGTGCTCACTTACTTACCACTGTTGCGATATTTATCCCTTCTTCGACTCATCTACTTACACAACCTCCTTATGCTTATGCCAACCTCATGCCTACTTACTCAGTAATATATATCTGCGAAGAAGTGAACGCGTGGTAACGTCAAAATTTGGGTCGTGGGTCTTTTGACGCGAAGGTCATTCTCTCTCACAAAATAGGCTGACGTGGCTTATGCACTTCACGGGCTTTTAGCGGTACTCTAGGTACCGCTAGGCCTCCTTTCGAGCACTTATGTCTATTGATTCCTGTGTACTTAGCAGAAATTTTAAAATCTCTCCATTCTCAGAAAAAAGAGGAGTAAAATTATTTGCCGCCGACCGCCGACCTCGCCAACACATCAACGTTGGCACCAAAAAATAGAAGAAAACAACGGCTAATCGAAGCCGTAGACACAGTAGTTGTTATCAACAGCACTGCTACCAATAAAAACAGCATAATGGATCCATCGTCTATTCCAAAATTCAAGCGGGGTGCCTTTCAGCCTCGTGGCGATCTCCAAAATCGCTCCCCTGAAGATGAAGATGATGCCAGCAATGCCGACGAACAATTACAACTCAAATCATTATCGTTGCCTCCATCCAACAAGAGCAAAAATACTACAACAACGACTGCAAAGAAGAAAACAAAGTATCTGCCTGTCAAATCGTCCGGCTATGGTCGTGCTTCTCCGTCCGTCAAAATTTCAAAAAAATGCAGCAACAATCGACCGCCGCAGCTGAGGCATGGCGATGGTAGTCTTGCTGGTGAATTATCGTTTGACAACAGTAAGAAGAAGTCACGAAGGTCATCCACTCCCCGACCATCGCTACTTGCGGCGGCACATGCAACAGCGCCGAACAAGAAAGTCAACAGTGTCAAGTCTCGACCACGCTCTGCCAGTCCGGCCGTGAGGGGTAATCCGACTAAGCGTCATCATAATGTTGACGATAATGACAAATTTGACGTCATGCCAGTTAAGAAACAAAAGAATCAAGACGTTTTGAAAAGTGAAGGAGAGAAAGGCATCTCTTCCAACTACTCATTTGCTTCGCCAGAATCATCATCTGATAATAACCAAATTGTCATGAAGAAGTATCATGAAGCAGACATTGATCCTACGCCCGTCAAGGCTGCCAAGAAATTACTATCAGATGCAAGGAAGCGTCCTGTAGTGATGGAGCATGCACCTCTTTCACCATTGATGCAGAGTCCTGTAATGGAAGAAGAAACAGTTGAATGTGCGGTGGTAGCGATGATGAAAGATACTGATCCATCGGCGCTATTAGCACTGTCGGTTCAACAACAACAGTCTAATACTGACAACAATTCGGCATTACCGACAGAAGATTCCGACAACAATACCATTTCATCAATATTCACCGAATTGCATCCAAGCATTAGCCAAACGCAATCTTTATCACACAACCTCTTCTCCATCCAATCTGGTATAGCATCCACTACCATATTGAGTCTCATCAAGAACAAGACAAAATCAAATAGTTCTACTACAGCTGCAGTAGTGGACTACAGGTCAACATCAATATCCGAACTACGAAAAAGATTGGAACGCAAAGAAGACGAATTGAAAACATTAAAAATTGTCTGTAATGATTTATTGCAGGGGAAGGATGAGTTTGTTTCCGGAGCTGTTGATATTGAATTGGCATTGCGTCAGAAAGCTTATATAGGTGTTCAAACTGCGTTTGCACATGCTTGGTATGGAGAGGGACTTATTGATGACACAATTGAATGATGCAACTGATACTGCTGAGAAGATGCAAGAGAAATTGGTATGTGTTGAGAATGAACGAGATTTGGCAATTGACAAGTGCAATGCTCTGCAGGAAGATTGTGAGGGTGTCAAGAGTAATCTTGAAACGTTGCAGCAGAATTATGCTGATAGTTGTGCCAAAGTGGCATTGTTAGAGACGGAGGTGGAAGAGACCAAGTCTAAATTGGATGAAGCTCATAGCCAAGTCATCGAGGCGCAATCATTCACAGAAAAGGCGGTTGATGAAATCAAGGTTGACATGTCCATGGAAATCAATATGTTGAAAGAGGAGAATAAGACATTGATAGCAATGATGAAGGCTAGAGAGATGGAGATTTGTAAAATGATGAATGTTGACTTGGAAGTGGTTGATTTTGATGATGACGGATCATCGCTTCTAAATGCTGTCCGATCCAAAGTTGAAGAGTATAGGAACGATGCTCGCATTATCAACGAAAGTCAGAATGAGTTGGAGAGGCTAAAAGCAGAATTGGAGCAGTCAAAGTCTGATCTTGGTGTGAGTAGTTTATTTCGTGTGTTGGTATGTATCAATTGTTTTATTTGATGTAAAAGCTCAATAACTCTTTGGTCTATGTTTACTCAGTGTGCATTGGAAAGAGCCGCAACAAAAGACAAAGACATGAGCGAATTGATGAAGAGTATAGGTGACATCCAACGAACGGCACAAGATCGTGAGCAAGAAGCCCAACAACTACGTAAAGTTGCTGAAGATCGAGCATTGGAGTTTGAGAAGAAGGTGGCTTCATTGATTGCTGAGAAGCAATCTCTTGAGAAAGTTATGGAAGACACAAAGGCGAACTGTGTATTACGCGAGAATTCCATTCAGGAGCTACTGCAGCAGATTTCGGAGTCAAAGATTGAGTCGACACAACTTACTTCTCAACTTCAATTGGAACGAGATTTACGTTCGAGGAGCGAAGAAAAGGAGAAGGAGGAACATAGCGAACGTGTTGCACTGTCCGCACAAATGCTGGCAATGTCAAAAGAATATGGTGGAAAGGAGACACAAATGCATGACAAGATAGAGAAGATCGAAGTTTCATGGTCTGAAAAGCATGCTGCAGCCGTGAGAGAGTCAATGAAGAAAGATGAGCGCCTACACAAGTGCCGAGAGGAAATCACCTCGCTCATTGAGAAAGAAGCGACTTTGAAGCAGGCGCTTTCTGATCAAAAGACAGCGCTCGAAGCCTCAAAAGAAGCTGAAAACAGGCGTCTCAGAGGAGAGATTGCATCACTTGAGGAACGTTTACAGTCAGAAGTTGATAGATTACAATCTGATGGTATTGTGAGTGCTCAGAGGGTTAGAGAACTTGAAGATACCATCAGAGAGAGCGAAGTTGAAAGGAAGCGCATGCACAACATTATCCAAGAGCTACGAGGGAATGTTCGTGTGTTCGCAAGGATTCGGCCCTTCCTTCCAAACGAAAATGACAATAATGTGCCTTTTGTCAGTCCATCGGGAGAGACAACATTGCAAGTTTTGAGGGGGGAACAACAGAGCAACTTTCAATTTGATCGTGTGTTCGCTCCAAGTGCTGGACAAGAGGCGGTGTTTGGCGAGGTGTCAGAGTTCGTGCAGTCTGCTCTTGATGGGTACAACGTTTGTCTTTTTTCGTACGGTCAGACTGGCTCTGGTAAAACTCACACTATGCAAGGATCGGGATCTGACCGTGGTTTGATTCCAAGATCTATTGAACAAATTGGGATCCACAAGAAAAAGCTTGAACAGGATGGGTGGGAGTTTGTCATGGATGTGTCTTTTCTGGAAATTTACAATGAAGCTATCCGGGATTTGTTGAGAGATGCAAAGTGTAGTGAGAGCAAGCATGATATCAAAGTTGACAGCGATGGACGTCGAAGCGTGACCAATCTCACTGTGAAGCGGATTGATCCGACTGATATTGACTGTTGTGACGTTCTCCTCTCTCTTGCAGCCAAGCGCAGATCAACTGCCTCAACCGACATGAATGCTGTAAGTAGCCGTTCGCATTCAGTTTTCACTCTCACCTTGACTGCAAAACACGTTGAAAAGAATAAGTTGCTTCGAGGTACTCTCAATTTGGTGGATCTTGCCGGCTCCGAACGATTGGATCGTTCGAAGGCCACAGGTCAGACTGCTAAGGAAGCAATGGCGATTAACAAGAGCCTCAGCAGCTTGACTGATGTCTTTGCAGCCATTGGAGAGAAATCGAGTCATGTCCCATTCCGCAACAGCAAGCTAACTTACTTACTTCAGCCATGCTTTTCCGGAGATGGTAAGACACTGATGGTTGTGAATATTAGCCCATCAGAAGAAAATGTTCAGGAATCGATGTGTTCTCTTCGATTCGCTTCTCACGTCAATAAATGTGAGCTGGGGAAAGCAAAAAGGACATGCACAAAAGTGCGATAGGATAGAAGTCTACCTTATTGATATATGCGTAACAAGTGAATAAAGCAAAAATCAATGAAATCATGGCGATACTACCACAAGACCCGTAGCACCTCCCCCCATAACCTTTTGCCATTCTTCGTCCAGCTTATCGAGACTCGAACTGGAGAACACTCTAGGTAAGATTCTGCCAGATCTGAACAGTGAGAACAAATAGACGAGATCATTTCTGAACGCCTCCTTCTCTTTCTGATAACAATCAAAAATATCATAATCTATGGCCATCCTATGGACACTGCTTCCTTTGATTTCCCAAACTGAGAAATAATCTTCTGTGGATTCACCCATAGGAACGAATTTCTTGTTACATGAGGTAGTGTTCATCCGCACAAACTTGCCACCAGACGCCATGACTTCGTAGAAATTTTGATAATTGTCAAAGTCACCAACCGTATCGACAATCACATCCATTCTACCGCTCCACTCTGCCTTCCATTCATTCTTCCTGAACAATGGATACCACTCTTTCACGCCCATTTCATGAATGTGTTGTTCGTGTGAGCTATGTGATAAGGCATACACTATTGCGCCAGCTTTCTTCGATAATTCAACCAACGCAAGTCCAACCGGGCTGCCAGCACCGTTAATCAACACGGAAGATCCAGACAGGGGGCCTCTAGGAGCAAAATCTTCATCATCTGGATCGAAACACATCAGATCAGTTGCACCACAGAAGGATTCGTCAATATCAGGTTGTGCACGTTCAAGACATTGATATGCCGGCATGTACGTGCTCAAAAGGTGAACCATATCTTGACTCGATGCAGAAAAATGGATCCCTGATAGATCTATCAAATCTTTTGAGTGCACGCGCACGTACCGGGAGCATCCACCACCATGAGGCAGCAGGGCTGCAACACGCTTGTGGAGCATATGTCCCGTATTACATCCTACCTGCTCAACCCGCCCAACGATCTCATGTCCTGGTACCCATGCGTCGTGTAATAAACTTTCAGTATTGTCACGACGAATCCTCTCAAGGCAATCTCTTGTGGAAAGTGTTGTTGCATGAACTCTAATGAGTACCTCGTCCTCTGATATTTCAGGCTTAGTGGACTTTCTCAACGCGAAACCGGATGATGGAGTGTAAGAAGCATCGCCGTGGCGTAGCTCTTCTGCAGTGACATTGCACATCTTCTCCGTAACAGTGGAATGGCATTCTGTGAAAGCTGAAAGGTCACAGTTTGATTCATCCGTATCTTTTCTAGTGAAGCCTGAGAAGGTATCGTCAAGGTTTTCCTTCACCGCATCAAGTTCTGCTTCGTGATGTGTGCTTTCAACAGGTGACAGTGATGTTATGTCAGCTGGAGAGTCGATCTCCAATTCAGCAATGAAATCTGCGACATCTTCGTCAATGGATCCATCTGCGGAATGTTTCACTATTGCGGCATCAACTTTTCTAACGGCGAGCACACCTTCTACCTCAAGTGCGCCCTCATTATTTTGGACTATGTGCAGCGATACCAGCCCAGCGTCGGATGATGTTGATGCATCGTCGGAATTGCTGTTCTCCTGGGGCGTTGCTTCGCTGCAGCCGTCAGTCTCCGTGTGAAAAAGAGTTGCCATGGTCTCTCAACAAATGTACTCAGTACTGCCCTCCATAATCTTTTTTACCAACAACCAACGAAGTAGCAAGTAAATCCGATTTGCAAGCACATCAAAACAGTCTTGTGAGTTTTGAAGAGCGGGAAATAAATTTGAAAGAAATCTCTTTTCTCATGATAGAGAAACACAAGTTCTTTGTCGATAGATGTACGTAGGAATTCGTAATGTCTTATCTGGGTTGAGACAGAAAAAGACATAAGTAAGAAGACGCGCCGTTTCAAATAATACATATATTGGAACGAGACAACCCTAACCCACCGTTCCTATCTGCCTACTCACCTATCTCACTCTCTATAGCTGTCTCATCTCCTCGACTCCGTCAAATTGATTCCTACGTATATGTCATACAAGATAGATAACGGCACTCCCTTTCCGCCGAAATTAGAAAAATAAAATATTTCACAAAAAATCCCGCCTCTTTTGCTCCATGCACGATTTCGCAGCAAAAACATCATCACACATCATGAGGAAGTGAACCAAAACACCATGTTGATGGCATAGCGGTAAAAATCGTATCTCCTGAAGTACACAGATTTGCATTTCGTGCTATATAACTGTATGCAGCTGAAGCTATGAGGAAACTTACTGGCTAGGCCACGTAATGCACTTTTTGGTACCCCATCTAAGCGTCACATGAGAAAAAGTCAACCAGAAGAAGCCGAATCTCCCGATGTGTCGTCCGATACTACGCCTGTAACACCTCGGAGATCGTCCTCTCTCCGCCAATTATCACCGCTACTTCTACATATAGACATCTAGTGTCGGTGTGGTTCATTGTTAGTGACTTCATATGGCCATAGCACTCCGTCGGGCACCAACATTGCTGCTACACATCACATCATCAATTACAAACAAATGTCACCCATTTCGTTGTTCTATTCCGACCTCTAATCATGACGAGACAACTAAACACGACAAATGAGCTCTCAATAATATGTAAGGATCGCTTTGTACCGTGAAGTTGACAATTGAGATCGATTTCACTGCCTACACCACCATCGGCGAACTCAGCCTTGGTATCACCATCGCCCAACACATGGCCATTCCTCGAACAAATTCCAATGGATTCGTTATTCAAATCAACATTACCATCTGACAACAATGACACAACAACTATTGTATTTGATTGAAGAGATAAGGTCGTAGCTGGGTGACTTAAAGCTCGATTAGGGTGGAATAGGTGCACATTTTGTCTCCGAAGAAGGCTATTGTTACGGCGCTACATTGCTCTGAATTGATCGGAGTGGAATCTTCAACGACTTGTTAAGGCCCTTTGGTTTCAATGAAGTAATGTTCGACGGATAGAGCTGCATATGATCACTACTGACATCATTGGAATGCACAAAGTGATTCTCTTGTAGTAGATGGATGTGCATACAGAAGTGTTTGTGTTGAATGACAAGGATCTGTGGGCCTCATAAATTATTATTACCGCATTAAAAAGATGCAAACATTCTTTTCATAACTCTACAAGCGTTATTTTAGCAGTGTTTGGTGTCGTTAGTGCCGAAATATTTGTTATAACACCATCGTTCATTGCTCATGAGAGTTGAGGATACACATTCATGTGCACAAATTGGCTTTTATTTTACATCATTTGTAAAAATTAGTACATATAAAGTTGCTACATGCAATCATATGTGTCTATATAAACGTCTCGAGCATTGTATCTTTTATATAACGGCACCACGCTTAGTACAGTACGCTACTCGGGCGGAAATCCCATGGTGGTGATGTGCTCGATGATCGTTGGCGCCACTTTGGTACCGCTTCTTGGACGATTCCTACGTAGACAGAAAAATCCACGTCATGGAGTCAAGGAGATGAGACAGCTATTCTCAGGAAAACGCACTACTTCACATAATACATCAACATTCAACATCCCTCACTAAGACACATTTTACTTTCACTCCTTCTTCCCAACATCATCCTCAGCAAGTGAACCTCATTTTCGGTTCATTACATGATACTACAACGCCGTCGACATTTCCACCTTTTAATGCTTTGTTCCATTCTTGCTGCACCGTGAAAAATCCGACGTGAGGGAATGCTCTTAGTTCAATCTTTCCAGAACGAAGAAGGTGAAATAGATAAGTGAGATCTTGTGCGAACAACTTCTTGTCTTCCTCGAAACTATCAAAGATGTCATAATCGATTGCCATTCTATTGATATGGTTTCCTTTGATACGCTTCAGCGGAGAACAGTAATGTCTGTCAACTCGCATTGGTATTGGAACAACATTCTCTCCGGATGATGTAATATTCATGCGCACGAACCTCCCATCAGATCCCAAGACATCGTAGAAAGAACTGTAGTTGCCATAATCGCCAACTGTATCGACAATCAAATCCATTTTGCCGCTCCACTTCGCCCCCCATTTTCCGTTCTGAGACAAGGGGTACCAGCTACCTTTTCTGAGGCCCATTTGCTCAATTTTTTGCTCATTTTCGCTGTGCGACAACGCATAGACAATTGCTCCAGCATGTCTTGCAACATCAACTAAAGCTAGTCCTACTGGACTACCAGCACCTGCGATCAACACGCTCTGTCCGAATAGAGAACTTCTCCTTCCGGCATTCGCACTTTCTCCTTCTTCGTCAAAAATAACTTCATGAACAACATCCAACAGATCCTGACATGATGTGATATCCACTTCTTCTACGGGTTGTTCGAGACATTGGTAGGCTGGGAGATATGACGACAAAATGTGCACTAAATCCTGGCTTGGGGCGCGTTCTGGCACAGCGATCAAGTTACTAATGTGACAGGGAACATAACGAGAGCACCCACCCCCATCTGGTAACAACGCAGCAACTCTTCT
The DNA here is from genome assembly GCA_037178625.1 of Skeletonema tropicum. Lineage (NCBI taxonomy): Eukaryota > Bacillariophyta > Thalassiosirophyceae > Thalassiosirales > Thalassiosiraceae > Skeletonema > Skeletonema tropicum. Next base: position 589,531 of record CM074134.1, on the reverse strand, counting down.
ATCCTTTAGGAACCTTGCCTCCCCTCCAACACGGACAACACGTCCAACAATCTCGTGTCCAGGCACCCAAGATTCACAACGCAGGTCCTCATCGTTATCTCGGCGAAGCCTTTCAAGACAATCTCTTGTAGATATGGTGGTAGCCTCGACTTTGATGAGCACCTCATCTTCACTTATCTCTGGCATCGAATCATACTCGGTAAGCTGAACTCCTAACCACGGGCTGTAAGAAACGTCGCCATGAGGTAACGCAGCAGCGTCTGGGAAAAAAATCGTTTTCCCTCCTCGTGATACTGACACAGCTGCTGAAAATGACGTCTTCCCTCCTCGTGAAATTCTTGTAACTTCAACTGTTTCTGACTCCTCGTCATCTTCCTGAAACTGCAACTGTTGAAATACTGCGCTTAGATGTTCTGAGTCATCCATTTGCGCTGACGCTGTGTCTATATCTTTGACGTCTTTGGTTAATTCTATGTCTGTCACCTGTACATCGCCAGGAGATCTTGCTGCGCTGGTCTCATCTCTCTGCTCAAACTGTGCACAGATGGCCACAGCTGCATCTTCGAATGACTTCACAACCTCATATCCAAAGAAAGGCACTATCTTCTCGCCACCCTGGCTGCTGAGCGTGCTTGGAATGGTAGACGCTGCTGTTGAATCATCTGACGCATTATTCTTGGTGGAACAGAAACAGAATATACTCTCCGTCGGTATACTGGGTTCCACAATACTGAAATGATCACTCTTGTTTCCCTCCGCTGAGATCATCCCAGCATAGATGTCCATTTGTTTTTTCTCCTCCTCTGCCACAAACAAGAGTCCACCTCCTTCGACAAATGAATTGCCTTCCTCGAAGACCATTCTCACTATTTGTTTGTTTTTCTAGCTTGATACGATCAATAGCAATAGCTCGCAGCCTCTATTTCCAAGGTTAAAGTGAAGTAAAGGGAGACTTTAATGATGCCTCATGATTTACTTGTTTGCGTTACGTTTTGTGGGAGATTGCAATTGAAATTCAGATCGGCTGAATGTTGGCTCGAAGAAGCCGACATTGTTGATAAGATTCGCAGATACACTGAAGTATTTTGTCTTCCATATCTAAGATAGCTTGTACCTTGTCATATCCTTCATTGCCTTTCGACCGCAAAGAGAACGACGCCTCCGTTCAATGCCAATGCGATCTTGAATGGCCTTCGCAAAAGACCCGGACATTGGAAGATATATAGATCTTGAATCTTGACTACAAGGCATCTACTCTTGTACCAATATTACAACTAAGTACATAACATATGATTGGCGCGCGGCGGCGGGGCAAGCTTCTCCCGGCCTTCAACTCTTGCTCATTATGACATGCACAATAGATGCAGAGGATTATGGATCGGGGCCATTTCGCCCCCTTTTGCCCGCTTTGGGCCCTCTTTGCAACCTTTTCAAAATGCGCGAAAATCACCCATGCGTTGAGAAATCACAACGGTCACAACTCGTGTGGTACCGCAACGGTCACAACAAAATCGCCCGCTGTCACAATCCTGTCAATACGATCACAAAACGTGTTGTGACTTTGTGACATGATAGTGATCGAAGTGACAGGTACTGACCTGGTACTGACCATGGCCGAGCCAAAGGCCAAAGCACATACATGCCTCTATGGATATTAGTTGAATGGCAGCCATGAACATCGATCGCTTCGAAAGGGCAGCAAACAAGCACTATCGGCCCTCCTACTCTCCTTAGAGCACAGTTGGTTGTGCTGTTTTGCCAGGTTGGCCATGTGAGGGCGCTTCTTCATCGTTCTTCAACTACAGTTATTTTGGCGATTTCCGCAGCACCATCACATCGGGGCCACCGCAAGGCTGCTGCATCATCTAACTGTGCTGGCTTTATTTTTGTCTCTTATTTTACGATAAAATAGCGGCGTCCTTCTTTGGTGGAGATAGCTTTTCTTTCCTTAACAACAACTACGATACCAAGATAGGAGTATGAGCAAAAAGCAGCATCTGCGGATTGTGCGATCGTTGTAGTTTTGGAAAAGAAAGCCGACCTCGAAGATAAAGAAAGTTACTTGAGAGGGGTAGAGGATGCATTATCACGACAAAATCAAGAGATCGAGACAGAAAACAAATCATTGCAACTGAGGAAGCACGCCTCCTGGATGAAAAATCTGCAACCGAACAAGAGAAATCTCCAGTCGCCATTGCTACGTTAGTTGTTATAGATGAGGAGAAATTGAACAGTGAAGATACTTGCACGATACATGAAGAAGCGTAATATCTTGCACAGAAGTTGTCTGCTGCTTCTAATAAGCAACGGGATGAAGCCTACGTTTCAACCAAGTTGCAGGACGATGCTACATTAGAGCAAAACGTCGTTGCGCTGTATCAAACGCGAAGTGTCACTACCACTTTCCAGTCAGTATCTCCAATTGCAACAACGCTACGCTCCCCGAAGAATAAAAGGCTTGATTTGAAGGCGAAGAAAATGATCAAGGCGATATGCCAAGTAGAGAACGACTGAAAATATGGACCGAAAAGATTATAGTAGTAGAAGAAATAGATGAACATGAAGAATAAATTACAGTGAACGTCCACATGCTGTCCTATCTTCACTTAGCAGGTTTATTTCTACATCGTTTATCCACATTCTTCTCGGTTCATTCACATGGCTATCGCGCGTTCTCTTGCTTCCTTGTTGCGGAACCATTCTCAAAATGGTTTTGCTAGTTGTCGTGGCCTCTCCATGATGCACTTCCTTGCAGAATTTCTTCTTAAAAATGATCTGTACTCAGTTCTTGTCTCCCATAAATCTTGCGGTATCGTTAATAGCACCGCACCACTTTCGACGTCTTTCTTCAGCAGTTCTTTTACCTGATGTTTGTGCTCGATAAGGCCGGACTTTTCAGGAATCAAATCATGCTCAAATTTTGCCCTCTGCCTCATTCTGAGTAACAATCTTCCAGTTCCAGTGTGTGCCTTTTCGTCAGAGCTTGCATTCTTGTAGTAGAAAAGATTCGAAGTCGTAACAACGAAATGCAGCATGAAACTGCCATATTCTGCGTACCAACATGTTCTCGATGCTAGTAACCTCAGGTTCCATTAGGATAATATTTCCCTTGGTATCATTATTTTTGGACAGTGGGTTCTGCGGATTCATGTTGTTATGCTTGTTCAAATGGCCCGTCTTCGCACTCAAATGATCCAAAAGAGCCATCTCCACCAAAGATGGATGCCACCATTTTATCGTGCAATAAAAGCCAGCAGCAGATGATGCGGAGGCCACCTTTGTTGTGAGTAATGAACGATGGTGTTATGACAAATATTTCAGCACTATCGACACCAAACACTGTTTAAATAGCGATTATAAAGTTATGTTATTAATGTGTGTATCTTTTTGTTGCATAATAATAATTTATGAGGCCCGCAGATCCCTGTAATTCAACACAAACACTTGTGTTTGAACATCCATCTCCTACAAGAGAATACGCTTTGGGCATTCCAACGATATCAGCAGTGACCATATGCAGCTTTATCCGTCGAATATTACTTCAATGAAACCGAAGATTCTTAACAAGTCGTTGAAGATTCCACTCCAATCATGCAGAAGCAATGTAGCGCAATAACAACAGCCTTCTTCGACTTCGAAGACAAACGTGCACTTATTCCACCCTAATCGAACTTCAAGTCACACAACTCCGACCCTGTATCTTCAACCAAATACAATAGTTGTTGTGTCGATGTTGTCGGATTGTAAGCTTGATATGAAGAACGAAACCATTGGAGTTTGTTCGAGGAATGGCCATGTGTAGGGCTATGCTGGTGATACCAAGGCTGAGTTCGGATCTCCTTAACAGCTCCACGGCACAAAGCGATTCTTACATATTATTGAGAGCTCTTCTATAGTGTTTAGTTGTCTTTTCATGATCAGAGGTCGGAATAGAGCAATGAAATGTGTGACATTTGTTTGTAATCGGTGATGTGATGTGCAGCAGCAACGTGGTGCCTGACGGAGTGCTATGGCCATATGAAGTCACTGACAATGAATCACACCGACACCCAAATCTATATGTATAAGCGGCGGCGAGGATTGGTGGAGAGAGGCCGATTATTCCATTCATAATGAGTGGAATTGGACGATGATGCTACGATCTACGATGATGGTAATTTGCGCTGCTATATAGCGGCAATTTTTGAGTTACGCCTCCAATCTTTAATAACTAAGTTGGGTAGGCTCGGATTTGGATTCCTTGTGTTCTAAGCTATCATTGGACTACCATACCCAACCACCTGTAGATGTAATGGAGGAGGTGCGAATTTTATATTATGGCACTTTTATGGCGGAAACGGTGCCATGGTGTGAGCATAGCGTGGTGGATTGTCGCGGTGGTGGAACTTTTTCGTTGTGGCCAAAAACACATTTGGGGGCTCTAGAATATACTTAGACTCTCTAGAAGATATAGCTGTCTCATCTCCTTGACTCCATGACGTGGATTTTTTTGTCTACGTAGGAATCGTCCAAGAAGCGGTACCAAAGTGGCGCCAACGATCATCGAGCACATCACCACCATGGGATTTCCGCCCGAGTAGCGTACTGTACTGAGCGTGGTGCCGTTATATAAAAGATACAATGCTCGAGACGTTTATATAGACACATATGATTGCATGTAGCAACTTTATATGTACTAATTTTTACAAATGATGTAAAATAAAAGCCAATTTGTGCACATGAATGTGTATCCTCAACTCTCATGAGCAATGAACGATGGTGTTATAACAAATATTTCGGCACTAACGACACCAAACACTGCTAAAATAACGCTTGTAGAGTTATGAAAAGAATGTTTGCATCTTTTTAATGCGGTAATAATAATTTATGAGGCCCACAGATCCTTGTCATTCAACACAAACACTTCTGTATGCACATCCATCTACTACAAGAGAATCACTTTGTGCATTCCAATGATGTCAGTAGTGATCATATGCAGCTCTATCCGTCGAACATTACTTCATTGAAACCAAAGGGCCTTAACAAGTCGTTGAAGATTCCACTCCGATCAATTCAGAGCAATGTAGCGCCGTAACAATAGCCTTCTTCGGAGACAAAATGTGCACCTATTCCACCCTAATCGAGCTTTAAGTCACCCAACTACGACCTTATCTCTTCAATCAAATACAATAGTTGCTGTGTCATTGTTGTCAGATGGTAATGTTGATTTGAATAACGAATCCATTGGAATTTGTTCGAGGAATGGCCATGTGTTGGGCGATGGTGATACCAAGGCTGAGTTCGCCGATGGTGGTGTAGGCAGTGAAATCGATCTCAATTGTCAACTTCACGGTACAAAGCGATCCTTACATATTATTGAGAGCTCATTTGTCGTGTTTAGTTGTCTCGTCATGATTAGAGGTCGGAATAGAACAACGAAATGGGTGACATTTGTTTGTAATTGATGATGTGATGTGTAGCAGCAATGTTGGTGACCGACGGAGTGCTATGGCCATATGAAGTCACTAACAATGAACCACACCGACACTAGATGTCTATATGTAGAAGTAGCGGTGATAATTGGCGGAGAGAGGACGATCTCCGAGGTGTTACAGGCGTAGTATCGGACGACACATCGGGAGATTCGGCTTCTTCTGGTTGACTTTTTCTCATGTGACGCTTAGATGGGGTAAAAAAAAGTGCATTACGTGGCCTAGCCAGTAAGTTTCCTCATAGCTTCAGCTGCATACAGTTATATAGCACGAAATGCAAATCTGTGTACTTCAGGAGATACGATTTTTACCGCTATGCCATCAACATGGTGTTTTGGTTCACTTCCTCATGATGTGTGATGATGTTTTTGCTGCGAAATCGTGCGTGGAGCAAAAGAGGCGGGATTTTTTGTGAAATATTTTATTTTTTTAATTTCGGCGGAAAGGGAGTGCCGTTATCTATCTTGTATGACATATACGTAGGAATCAATTTGACGGAGTCGAGGAGATGAGACAGCTATATAGGTAGAGTAAGTGGTTTGGGGCTGTCTTTGTCAAGTGCCGGATGGAGATACATACTATTCCTACAATGATAGCCGACCTGTTTTAAGAAAGATACCTAGTTACGTCTTCACATTAAATCCTATCTTTCGCATTCTTAGGAAAACGCAATACTTCACATAATATGTATACATCAACATTCAACATCCCTCACTAAGACACATTTTACTTTCACTCCTTCTTCCCAACATCATCCTCAGCAAGTGAACCTCATTTTCGGTTCATTACATGATACTACAACGACGTCGACATTTCTACCTTCAATGGTTTTGTTCCAATTTTGCTCCACCTTGAAAAATCCGACGTGAGGGAATGCTCTTCGTTCAATCTTTCCAGAACGAAGAAGTTGAAATAGATAAGTGAGATCTTGTGCGAACAACTTCTTGTCTTCCTCGAAACTATCAAAGATGTTATAATCGATTGCCATTCTATTGATATGACTTCCTTTGAAAAGATTCAGCGGAGAAAAGAAATGTGTGTCACCTCGCATTGGCATTGGAACAAAATTCTCTCCGGATGATGTAGTATTCATGCGCACAAACCTCCCATCAGATCCCAAGACATCGTAGAAAGAACTGTAGTTGCCATAATCGCCAACTGTATCGACAATCAAATCCATTTTGCCGCTCCACTTCGCCCCCCATTTTTCCTTCCGAGACAAGGGGTACCAGCTACCTTTTCTGACGCCCATTTCCTTAATTTTTTGCTCATTTTCGCTGTGCGACAACGCATACACAATTGCTCCAGCATGTCTTGCAACATCAACTAAAGCTAGTCCTACTGGACTGCCAGCACCTGCGATCAACACGCTCTGTCCGAATAGAGAACTTCTCCTTCCGGCATTCGCACTTTCTCCCTCTTCGTCAAAAATAACTTCTTCGAGAACATCGAACAGACCCTGACATGATGTGATTTCCACTTCTTCAACGGATTGTTCGAGACATTGGTAGGCTGGGAGATATGACGACAAAATGTGCACTATATCCTGGCTTGGGGCGCCGCGTTCTGGCACAGTGATCAAGTTACCAATGTGACAGGGAACATAACGAGAGCACCCACCCCCATCTGGTAACAGCGCAGCAACTCTTCTGTCCTTTAGGAACCTTGCCTCCCCTCCAACACGGACAACACGTCCAACAATCTCGTGTCCAGGCACCCAGGATTCACAACGCAGGTCCTCATCGTCATCTCGGCGAAGCCTTTCAAGACAATCTCTTGTAGATATGGTGGTAGCCTCGACTTTGATGAGCACCTCATCTTCACTTATATCTGGCATCGATTCATACTCCGTGAGCTGAACTCCTAACCATGGGCTGTAAGAAACGTCGGCATGAGGTAACGCAGCAGCGTCTGGGAAAAAAGTCGTTTTCTCTCCTCGTGATACAGCTGCTGAAAATATCGTCTTCCCTCTTCGTGAAATTCTTGTAACTTCAACTGATTCTGACTTCTCGTCATCTTCCTGAAACTGCGACTGTTGAGTTACTGCGCTTCTGCTGAGCTTGCTTGGGATGGTAGACGCTGCTGTTGAATCATCTGACGCATTATTCTTGATGCAACAACAACAGAATTTACTCTCCGTCGGTATAAAGGGATCCACAATACTGAAATGATCACTCTTGTTTCCCTCTGCTGAGATCATCCCAGCATAGATGTCCTTTTGTTGCTTCTCCTCCTCTGCCACAAACCAGAGTCCACCTCTGTCGACTCGTGGATTGCCTTCCTTGAAGACCATTCTCACTATTTGTTTGTTTTTCTAGCTTGATCTTGATACGATCAATAGCAATAGCGCGCAGCCTCTATTTCTTCCGGTTAAGTGAAGTAAAGGGTAGCTTTGATGATGCCTCGTGATTAACTTGTTTGCGTAACGATTTATGGGACGGATTGCAATTGATATCAGATCGGCTGAATATTGGCTCGAAGGAGCCGATTGGAAGAAAGAAGGTTCGCAGATGAAGATACCGAAGTTTTTTGTCTTCCATATCTAAGATAGCTTGTACCTTGTCATATGACAAATACTCGCTATCTTAAGATAGCTTGTACCTTGTCATATCCACGGTGGATTCGCCTTAGCATTTGTGATCGCTAACTATCGCTAACTGTGACATCCAAAAATCTGATGAGAAGCCCATCACAATGTCGATATCTTCCGTCAACTCGTTACTACTGTCTACTCTATCTATGCCATTATGCCGTTTCAATGCAAAAATGAAGACATATTTGGCTGCATCATTCTTCGCCTCATATGATTTGGTACTAATAATTATCGATTACCTAGGTTCGGCTTCAGCACAAAGAGTAACACCATGTGCCTCAAACATGTGAACCGCAAGTCTTGCACCTTGCTTGAAACTAATTTTCGCAAATTCGAATGCTGCAATTGTTTTCTCTGCACTCATTCTATTTTTATTCAATTCCTTCACTATGAAAGGCTTCGGGATAGTTTTCCTCTTTCTTATCGACGCATCAATCATCATATCTGGGTCGAAGTGTGCCATCTTAAGACAATCCATCCAACTACTAAACGTTCTCATCCGCAAGTTGCGTAGCCGTGTGGACTCTTCTACTGAATGATTCAATTGGGGTACGCATGCCACAATCATAGATTTAATACGAGGAAATGATGGCAACACAGCTAATGGTGCATTGTACTGCTTTGTATCTTTACTTTCAAAAGTCCACTTCATCAACATTCCTGTAACTCTCAAATCATTATCATTTGGATTCAACCCGTCTTTGCGCGATGTCTGCAATCGTTTCTCAAACAATTTAACCACATTGTTGGTAAGGTGGCCATCTTGGTCGAATAGTACAGGTGAAGTCCATTTCATCAACATTTGTGCAACTCTCAAATCATTGTCATTCGGGATCGAGTTTAATTTTGTCCGAAGCAATTCAACAGCATCATCTGTGAAGTGACCATCCTCGTCAAACATTATAGGCTGAGCATTACGTTGTTGCGTGCCATTATTTTGTTGCTTTTGCGCAGTCCTTCTTCGTTGCTTCTTCTTTTGGGGCTGTGTCACATTGGAATTATTATCCCCTTCTGCTGCTGATGCGTCTTCTTCAAAGAGCTCATGAAAATCAAAATATGCCTTTCTTTTTGATGCCTCCCGATGTGATTTATTGTTGAGGTCCCACGGCCGTTCGCACATTCGTTTGTCGGCACGTTTCTTCTTCTTTATTGCTTCGGTGAGGATTCCGTCTTTGGCTTCACCCAAGACCATCTTGCATTTAGAACATATCACTTTGAGGTGATCAATATTACTGGGATCAAGAGGGAAGTTGAAGCATGACACTGCTGTATCGCGACTACGGAATAATTGAGAAGGAGCGGTTAGCTTCATTGGGGCCGAGTTATTGTGACCTCTCGTTGAACGACGCTGTGGAGCCACCACAGTTGTTGCAGATTCTCTGCCACGTTTTGATGTTTTTGAAGATGATGGAGTAACAAATTGCCCGGATGAACCTGACACTGGAGTATACACCCCAGCCGGCGCATTTCGGCGGCTACCGCTATCTCTGTTGTGGCTAGAATTGGGGGTTGTTGCCATGGTTAGCAAGAATGAGTGCACAAGATGATGTGGAAATGACGCTTGGCGCAAAAAAAAAACTAGATTCCCCAAAATCCAATAATAGTTCTCATAATGATCTCACGCACAAAAACGTTAATACCGTTTGTATACACTAGATATTTTAGGGGTGAATGCTTTTGACAACCAACTAGTGAGACGGCAACACCCAGCATATTCTAACTCGCAAGAGTCTGGGGAACACGAATATGTTGGGTGTTGCCGTCTCAGGGGTGTTTTATTGGTCGAACTCACTAACTACCCTCTACGTAGGAATTAGTTCAAAGTCGGAGTCACACAAATGTCGTCTGCCGCGGTCTCGAATCCACCGTGTATCCTTCATTTCCTTTGACCGAATAGAGAAAGACGCCCCCGGTCAATGCCAATGAGACTTCGTTGACCTTCGCAAAGACCTTGGATATTGGATGATCTTGGCACTTGGCATTGCATCGGCTGATCCTCAGCTAGCCATCCACTTTAAGTTGGGACAAGCAGAAACTGTCTTTCACGTCACTATGACTTTTACTGATGAAAGGCCTTTCCCTTCTAGAGCTCCTCTCTTTCACTCTTCCCCGTCAACAGCCGAAGAGGAGGGGTGATCCCGTACGTAGAACCATACTAATTCCTAAATGTAACAGATTTGTCCGCCGGCTTGATTTGGATTTTTACCCGTGTAACAGCTGCCGCGAGTTCTACTGCCGCCAGTTGAATTCCGCTTGTTACCCGTGTAACAATCTCACGGACACAGCTTGGTGATGATAGTGGGAGAGATAAGGAGAGACACCAATCCGAAACGAATCTGTGACATGACACAATTGTCCGTGAGATTGTTACCGTAACAGATTTCTCGTAGGTCTGGTATGTTTCTACGTAGGAACGCCGCCGCCGCCAGAGATGTGAATGTTACCAGTGTAACATCTCACGGACGGGTTCTGATCACCCCTCCTCTATACCTCCTCTGCCGAAGATAGACAAAAGCAAAGACGTTACTTTTAGTTTTTAGTTTCTTCTTGTCCCAACTCCCAACTTCCTCAATTACATCGAGGCACGAACAGGCACGAACGACAGTCCGGTAGAGGACAACTGCAGTATTCGAGGAGAAGAATACCGAAGAACAAGCAAGGTAGTTACAAGTCTTAATATTTAAATCCTATCTTTGGCGTTCTTAGGAAAACGCCATACTTCCATAACGCATCAACATTCAACATCCCTCACTGAGACACATTTTACTTTCACTCCTTCTTCCCAACATCATCCTCAGCAAATGAACCTCATTTTCGGCTCATTACATGATACTACAACGACGTCGACATTTCTACCTTCAAATGTTTTGTTCCATTCTTGTTCCACCATGAAAAATCCGACGTGAGGGAATGCTCTTCGTTCAATCTTTCCAGAACGAAGAAGGTGAAATAGATAAGTGAGATCTTGTGCGAACAACTTCTTGTCTTCCTCGAAACTATCAAAGACGTTATAATCGATTGCCATTCTATTGATATGGCTTCCTTTGAAATGCTTCAGCGGAGAAAAGAAATGTGTGTCACCTCGCATTGACATTGGAACAAAATTCTCTCCGGATGATGTAGTATTCATGCGCACAAACCTCCCATCAGATCCCAAGACATCGTAGAAAGAACTGTAGTTGCCATAATCGCCAACTGTATCGACAATCAAATCCATTTTGCCGCTCCACTTCGCCCCCCATTTTTCCTTCCGAGACAAGGGGTACCAGCTACCTTTTCTGACGCCCATTTCCTTAATTTTTTGCTCATTTTCGCTGTGCGACAACGCATACACAATTGCTCCAGCATGTCTTGCAACATCAACTAAAGCTAGTCCTACTGGACTGCCAGCACCTACGATCAACACGCTCTGTCCGAATAGAGAACTTCTCCTTCCGGCATTCGCACTTTCTCCCTCTTCGTCAAAAATAACTTCTTCAAGAACATCGAACAGACCCTGACATGATGTGATTTCCACTTCTTCAACGGATTGTTCGAGACATTGGTAGGCTGGGAGATATGACGACAAAATGTGCACTATATCCTGGCTTGGGGCGCGTTCTGGAACAGCCAACAAGTTACTAATGTGACAGGGAACATAACGAGAGCACCCACCCCCATCTGGTAACAGCGCAGCAACTCTTCTGTCCTTTAGGAACCTTGCCTCCCCTCCAACACGGACAACACGTCCAACAATCTCGTGTCCAGGCACCCAGGATTCACAACGCAAGTCCTCATCGTCATCTCGGCGAAGCCTTTCAAGACAATCTCTTGTAGATATGGTGGTAGCCTCGACTTTAATGAGCACCTCATCTTCACTTATCTCTGGCATCGATTCATACTCCGTGAGCTGAACTCCTAACCATGGGCTGTAAGAAACGTCGGCATGAGGTAACGCAGCAGCGTCTGGGAAAAAAGTTGTTTTCTCTCCTCGTGACACAGCTGCTGATAATGTCGTCTTCCCTCCTCGTGAAATTCTTGTAACTTCAACTGACTCGTCAACTTCCTGAAACTGCGACTGTTGAGTTACTACGCTTAGATGTTCTGAGCCATCCATTTGCGCTGACGCTGTGTCTATATCTTTGGCGTCTTTGGTTACAGTACCTTCAGCCGAGGTTTTTGTTTCGACAGATGTTGTCAGAACCAACTCTTCATTTGTCACATTGTCCAACTCCGTGTCACCTTCGACGGTATTCTTGGCCTCTTCTTCTGCTTCCCTGGCAGGAGCAGTCGACTCCGTTTCATCCTCGGGTTCTTTTGTTGAATCATCCAATTCTGAAATCGTAACTAGCGCAGAACTCCTCAATTCCTTGTTTGTCACGACTTCCGCTTCTGATACTGCTGTAGCTTCTGGACAGGCTCCATCTGTCGCCTCAGCTGCATCTTCGAATGACTCCACAACCAAATCTCCAAACAAAGGCACTATCGTGTCGCCACCCTGGCTGCTGAGCATGCTTAGAATGGTATTCGCTGCTGTTGACGCTGCTGTTGACGCTGCTGTTGAATCATCTGACGCATTATTCTTGATGGGAAAGAATTTACTGTCCGTCGGTATAAAGGGATCCACAATACTGAAATGATCACTCTCGGTTACCTCAGCTGAAATCATCCCAGCATATTCTGAGATCATCCCAGCATAAATGTCCATTTGTTTTTTCTCCTCCTCTGCCACAAACAAGAGTCCATCTCCGTCGACAAGTGGGTTGCCTTCCTCGAAGATCATTCTCACTCTGTGTGTGTTTTTCTAGCTTGATGCGATCAAAATGGCCAGTAGCCTCTATTTCTTCACGGTTAAAGTGAAGCAAAGGGTGACTTTAATGATGCCGCTTGATTAACTTGTTTGTTTTTGTGTAACGTTTGCGAAGTTAAATTTCAGATCGGCTGAATATTGGCTTTCAGTGACCAAATTTGTCGAAAGCTGCCGATTGCATTGGGAGGGATTCCAGATTGGAAGAAAGGATTCGCAGATACTTGAAGTTTTTGTCTTAATAAATCTAAGATAGCTTGTACTTTTGACCGAGTTGAGAAAAACGCCCACGGTATGCCAATGCGTCTTCATTGACCTTCGCAAAAGAGCCTTGGATACCTATTACCTACTCACTTACTTTTAACTCTTGGACATTGCATCTATTTTAGCATAAGATAGACGAAGTCGAAAAGCAAATCCAAACTTGTATGTAGCTGGCTCCTGATTCTTTCCTTTTGCGCATCTACATATATGTATATGTACCCATTGCTCTGAACTGATTCTTTTTCTTTTGGGCATCACCCCATTCTATGTTCAACGTCGCTTTCTGCTCCTGAAAGAATCGTTTCGGTCAGTAATTCTTGCGACCTGAGAATGAGAGCCAGAGCCAGATTGGCGTGAAAGAGCTCCCGTTCTCACCCGATCAAAGAGGCTTCCGAATAAGTGTAAGTAAGCTTCCCAAAATGCGGCGGAGAAGAATAAATTCGTAGTGCAAAGGCAAAGCATATTAATATTAGCTTATGCAGTGTAAAAAGATTTAGCTATTACCTATGGATGCAAGCTGAGATCTCAAATCTGGCTTCCAAGGTGTGGTAAAAACTAAAATTGCACTGCAGCCATTTCTAGTTCTATGATGTAAGTCCTTTTAATCTTTACACGGCAGTACAATTACAACTCCATTAGCCCCTCCTCCCATTACCTTCTGCCATTCCTCCTGCAACTCATCGAAGCCTACGCTGGAGAATATTTTAGGCTCAATCTTGCCAATTCGAAGCAAATGATATAAGTAAGCTAGATCCTCAGTAAACATTTCTTGATCGTCATCAAAGCTATTGAAGACATCGTAGTCAATTGCTGTGCTGTTGATACGAGATCCTTTGTAATCCTTCAATGCAGAAAACACCTTAACCTGCTCTCCTAGAATTGGCACATACTTCTTCCCGCAAGAGGTAGTGTTCATCCGCACAAATCTGCCGCCAGACGCCATGACTTCGTAAAATAAGGGGTAGTTATCATAATCCCCGACTGTGTCAATGATCAAATTCATTTTGCCCGTCCATTCTGCCTTCCATTCTTGCTTTTTAAACAATGGAAACCACCCTTTCACGCCGAATTCTTTAACACTTTTTTCGTGTGAGCTATGTGACAGAGCGTACACAGTTGCTCCAGCATTTTTTGCAATATCGACCAATGCAAGCCCAACCGGGTGGCCAGCACCGGTTATCAAAACGCATGATCCAGACAAAGGGCTTTTCTTTTGGGCTGTGACTTCAGTCGCTGAAGACTTGTCGTCTGGTTTCATAACATTCCCGGAGACGGAAGTGACAGGATCGATGCCATTTTGTCGGTGTAGTACTTCCAGACATTGATAAGCTGCCATGTACGTCGACAGCAGTACAACCATTTCATTGCTATCTGCTGTTTCAGGTATTGAAATGAGGTTCTTTGCATGAATGCATACATACCGAGAACACCCACCCCCATGTGACAACAAGGCAGCAACTTTCCTATCTAACAAGAACTTAGCTTTCTTTCCAGCACGCACGACACGTCCAACAATCTCATGCCCCGGTACCCACGACTTAATCTTTAAGTTCTCATTTTTGTGGCGGCGGATTCGTTCGAGACAATCTCTTGTGGAAATGGTGCTAGCTTCTACTCTAATTAGCACCTCATCCTCTGATACCTCAGGAAGATCTTCTTCCTTCCTCAATTCAAATCCTAAAGATGGGCAGTACGAAGCATCGATTTGTGGCAATTTACAGGCAGCTTCGTCGGCTATAGTTTGATCTGCCCTTACACTAATCGTGTCGCATTCGTCATTTTCCACGCCGTCAAGAGCACTTTCAGTCTTTGATGCGACCTTTCCGTCATTGGACTCGCCCACACTCAAGTTGTCGGAAATATCCGCATCAGCGTTGTCTAAGCATACTTGTTCATCTGTTTCAGTTTCAGATGAAAATTCTGGTGAATCATTTTGTGGCGATTGCAGCCATGGGAGGTTCGCATCCATAGTTTCTTCTTCGGGCTCAAACACATGTTCTACTGGCGTAATATTCTTCTTTCGAGCCCAATCAAAAGATTTAGTGCTTAGGTCAGGAACATTTGAGAAGAAGTCATCGTTTGTTTCATCATGAAAAGCTGGGTCTCCATATGGATCAAGCTCGTTAAAAGAAGATGGCACTCCTTCAAGATCCAATGCATCATGCTCAGTAGGTTGAGCTTCTTCAGAAGATGGTACACCATCGAGATCCAATGCATCATACCCAGTTGGTTGAACTTCTTCAACTATTTCACCTTGGGCAACCTCGTTGAACTCTTCTGACAGGAATTCATTCGACACATTATCCTCGCTGTCACCATCAGAAATTGTGTTTGCAAAAATCTCAATGACTACGTCATCATGTTTGATTTCAACATTTTTCATATTTAGCTTCTTTGCGTTCATTGCAACAAAATTATCCAGCCACTCCTCATTTGCAGAAGAGGAATGATATAAACACGCTGCTGATCCTTTAAAAAATGTTAACGTGACTTCGGCATCAGTATTGTCAACAATTGGCTGCATAACAGCTTCATCAAAGTTCATACCACTAACTCGACGTTCTCCTACGGCTACCAACTGATATCCTAACCGGATAGAACCATCAGCAGCGGCACTAAACTTGTGGTCAATGTCAGCAACGAATACACCGCCATAATTGTAATCGTTTTCTTCAAACCGAATGCCGATTGGTTTGGGTAGACTAACGGATATGTAACTGTCAACATTCATAGAGTCCACCGCTGGTCGTTGTTGTAACTGACAATGATTTCTGTCATCATGTATGTTGTAAGCGCTCCTCATCTTCTCTGGTACTATCTCCCCTAAGATTTCCCCTTCATCATCGAAGACTATTGGTGCGTCGGTTGGTGCGCCGCATAAAGATGGAAGAGAGTCCATGACGTAGCAAAAGTTGAAGCGGCTACGGCTGCCCTTGTCGGGGGAAACAACATTTCGTTCTTTTTGTTGAAATGCATCAAAACTACTTTCTTCATCAATTGAAACGTAGCCGCTGCCAACGCCTGGAATATTATTGTTGTAGGGTTTGCTCACATTTAGCTGCATCATCTACCAATATATATAGTGATAATAACTAGAACCTCTGATAGATGACTTTTCTCTAATTACTTGTGCAAACTGCATCTTAATTAAAATATAGCATAACCGTCTCGACCCTCAGAAAACACAGCAAAAACACGGACCGTTCCGAGCAAGAAAGCAGTGAAGTATTTTGGACAAAAATTCAAACGGCGCGCGCGGGATTAGAAATCATCTTCTCCACTATTTCTGAGACCGTCTCAATGTCAAGAATACTCAATTTTAGAGAAAAGGGTTCAGAACTCCGTTGCCGTAAAATTGGACCTCTCCGATATAGAGCAGATACAACAAAATGTAGACAGCTGTAGCATATATAATATAGCTTCTACAGACACAATCCGTCTGGGCACTGCTAATATGCTTGTCTAGAGTATCGCCACAGACTATAATGGGCCACTAGAAGCGGCTCATGCGAATATCGACGACGATGGATACCATACAATATGGTACAATGAGGTGATGCGGGCCCGCCACAATTGGACCTCTCAGATCAGCTACGCGGCTTTAACATAGCTTCTACAGACACAATCCGTCTGGGCAGTGCTAACGTGCTTGTATAGGCCGTAGCATGACCTCTTCGAGTGCTATCTCTCTTTGCAGTGCTAGTGCGCTTCTTTTACGTTAGGAGTAAGTATCCTTCAGGAACGCTCAAGCATCGAAAGCGCTGTTACCGTCGTCGTGGTTGATACACTTGATATACTCGCAGCAGTATACAGGTCGCCATTGGTGTCAGTGGTAGCAGCAGCGACAATACCTACGTCAATGGCAACAAATAAAATTTCCATACGATATGGATTATTGTGGTGCAGCCGGCCAGCTTTAATTGGATTTCTCAGATCAGCTACGTCGCAGTAGCAACGCATGTAAGTCTGCAAACCGTCTGCGCAGTTCAAATGAGCTTGTATAGTATCGCCGGCAAGTATAATGGGCCACTAGAAGCGGCTCATGCACATATTGACGACGATAGATACGGTATGGCTTATTGTGGTGCAGCCGGCCAGCTTTAATTGGACCTCTCAGATCAGCTACGTCGCAGTAGCAACGCTTGTAAGTCTGCAAACCGTCTGCGCAGTTCAAATGAGCTTGTATAGTATCGCCGGCAAGTATAATGGGCCACTAGAAGCGGCTCATGCACATATTGACGACGATAGATACGATATGGCTTATTGTGGTGCAGCCGGCCAGCTTTAATTGGATTTCTCAGATCAGCTACGTCGCAGTAGCAACGCTTGTAAGTCTGCAAACCGTCTGCGCAGTTCAAATGAGCTTGTATAGTATCGCCGGCAAGTATAATGGTCCACTAGAAGCGGCTCATGCACATATTGACGACGATAGATACGATATGGCTTATTGTGGTGCAGCCGGCCAGCTTTAATTGGATTTCTCAGATCTGCTACGTCGCAGTAGCATCGCTTCTAACAAAGCAATCCGTCTGCGCAGTTCAAATGAGCTTGTATAGTATCGCCGGCAAGTATAATGGGCCACTAGAAGCGACTCATGCACATATTGACGACGATAGAAACGATATGGTTTATTGTGGTGCTGCCAGGCCAGCTCCAATTGGACCTCTCAGATCAGCTACGTCGCAGTAGCATCGCTTCTAACAAAGCAATCCGTCTGCGCAGTTCAAATGAGCTTGTATAGTATCGCCGGCAAGTATAATGGGCCACTAGAAGCGGCTCATGCACATATTGACGACGATAGATACGGTATGGCTTATTGTGGTGCAGCCGACCAGCTCCAATTGGACCTCTCAGATCAGCTACGTCGCAGTAGCAACGCTTGTAAGTCTGCAAACCGTCTGCGCAGTTCAAATGAGCTTGTATAGTATCGCCGGCAAGTATAATGGTCCACTAGAAGCGGCTCATGCACATATTGACGACGATAGATACGATATGGCTTATTGTGGTGCAGCCGGCCAGCTTTAATTGGATTTCTCAGATCTGCTACGTCGCAGTAGCATCGCTTCTAACAAAGCAATACGTCTGCGCAGTTCAAATGAGCTTGTATAGTATCGCCGGCATTTATAATGGGCCACTAGAAGCGACTCATGCACATATTGACGACGATAGAAACATATGGTTTATTGTGGTGCTGCCAGGCCAGCTCCAAGTGGACCTCTCAGATCAGCTACGTCGCAGTATCATCGCTTCTAACAAAGCAATCCGTCTGCGCAGTTCAAATGAGCTTGTATAGTATCGCCGGCAAGTATAATGGGCCACTAGAAGCGGCTCATGCACATATTGACGACGATAGATACGGTATGGCTTATTGTGGTGCAGCCGACCAGCTCCAATTGGACCTCTCAGATCAGCTACGTCGCAGTAGCAACGCTTGTAAGTCTGCAAACCGTCTGCGCAGTTCAAATGAGCTTGTATAGTATCGCCGGCAAGTGTAATGGGCCACTAGAAGCGGCTCATGCACATATTGACGACGATAGAAACGATATGGCTTATTGTGGTGCAGCCGGCCAGCTTTAATTGGATTTCTCAGATCAGTTTCGTCGCAGTAGCAACGCTTGTAAGTCTGCAAACCGTCTGCGCAGTTCAAAAGAGCTTTGAGTCGCCGTTTGATACGATTTGGTAGAATATGTTGCTGCCAGGTCAGCCCAAATTGGACGTGTAAGATCAGCTATGTGGTCGTAGCATCGCTTTTACGAGAGCTATCCGTCTGTGCAGTGCTAATTTGCTTCATTCACGTTAGGAGCTAGTATAATGGGCCACTAGAAGCGGCTCATGCGCACGCATATTGACGACGATAGATACGATTTGGTAGAATGTGTTGCTGCCAGGCCAGTCCAAATTGGACCTCTAACATTAGAAGTAGCTAGGTGGTCGTAGCATCGCTTCTACGAGCGCTATCCGTCTGTGCAGTGATAATGTGCTTTTTTTACGTTAGGAGTAAGTACAATGGGCCACTAGAAGCGGCTCATGCACATATCGACGACGATGGATACAATGTTGAACAATGAGGTGGTGCGGGCCAGCCCAAATTGGACCTGTAAGATCAGCTAGGTGGTCGTAGCATGGCTTCTACGAGCGCTATCCGTCTGTGCAGTGATAATTTGCTTGTAATGTATTGCCGCCATGTATAATGGGCAACTAGAAGCGGCTCATGCGAATATCAACGCCATTTGATACGATTTGGTAGTATGTGTTGCTGCCGGCCATCCCAAATTGGATTAGCCAGGTGGTCGTAGCATCGCTTCTACGAGCGCTTTCCGTCTGTGCAGTGATAATTTGCTTGTAATGTATTGCCGCCATGTATAATGGGCAACTAGAAGCGGCTCATGCGAATATCAACGCCATTTGATACGATTTGGTAGAATGTGTTGCTGCCGGCCATCCCAAATTTCCAAATTGGATCAGCTAGGTGGTCGTAGCATCGCTTCTACGAGCGCTATCTGCAAGCAATCACGGATCTGGTTTATCAAGGAGATAATGAGAAAGGAACGTTCATGTATCGAAAGCGCTGTTACCGTCGATGAGTCGACGTGATACAGGTCTTCCTATCGATATTGGTGTCAGTGGTAGCAGCAGCGACAATACTAACGTCAATGGCAAAAAAATATAACTCTTCGCCAAAAATCAACAAGTCTTAAGAAGCTCTGAAAGCCTGACTTAAATCGCATGCAGATATATCGGGACCATCTGAGGTTACGAAGTGGGTCGTCTCGGGGGTCTCTATATTTCAAAATCAGCAATGAAGATGAAGAATGCTCCTAAAATAAAAGTGCTGCTTGATTTTAACGATTAACACAGTACAAAAGGAAAGTCAATGGGCCAGTTACTTGACTTACCTAATCAAGCTTGTTGCAATAGGAGTCTCAAAAGGATTATAATATGTTGGATCCTACCTAAAGACTCTGTTAAATTTGTTTTTACATGACTACACTTTTACTCTGTAGAGAGACACATATTGCCCAGATCCCTTTCTCGATATCGAACAAATATGACCAGGATCCAATTAAGAGCGTATTATGCTAACATCATGTTAGCGGCCAATGTGGATGCAGCGCCCAAGGCAGCCAAAGTCGAACCCCGTTTCATCGGCACTTCTTCAAGCTCCCCTATGTAATCATCTGGCTCCGACCACACCGAAGAAACAGCACTGTCGTCATCTATTGACTCTTCGGTACTAACAGGATCTGACTCAAACGTTTTGATTTCATCTACACCCTTTGGAGAATACCGAGACTCCTTCAAAATGCCCTTGGTGCCATTACTGGTATCTGCCGCCAATGCAGCTTCCTTCACTTCAACAGCTTTCTTGCAACGTGCCTCCAAATCTGCTGTGGGTTCATCAACCATGTCAACTGCGTCCACTTCGCGATTGGAAACGATCTGGTTCTCAGGATTGGCAAGATATTTGTCGAGCCAGTCCTTGCTTGCTTTATTGACTGCATTGTTCAACATTGGAGTTTCTGCCTCTGAAATAGCATCGCATGCGCCGTCTTCTCCGCTGTCGGCATTATCTTCAACGGTTGCTAATGCATCGGCTTCATTATCGACTTGGGAATCGCGTTCGATTACTTCATCTTTATCACCTTCATCATCAATTACTAAATCTTCAGTTGTGTCTTCAGCATCGCATTCGACAGCTTCAGCAGCAACTACTTCATCCTCAACAGCAACTGAAGTTTCCTCTGCCTTTGCTTCGACGTCTTCTTTTTCGTCATGAGACTCTGCATCCAAAAGTGTTTGGCATGCGGTAGAAGAGGTCTCGTCAACAACTTCCTTGCATTCGTCAACTTCAGCAGCAACTACGTCATCCTCATCAGCAACTGAACTTTCCTCTGCCCTTGCTGCGACGTCTTCCTTTTCGACATGAGACTCTGCATCCAAAAGTGTTTGGCATGCGGTAGAAGAGGTCTCGTCAACAACTTCCTTGCATTCGTCAACTTCAGCAGCAACTACGTCATCCTCATCAGCAACTGAACTTTCCTCTGCCCTTGCTGCGACGTCTTCCTTTTCGACATGAGACTCTGCATCCAAAAGTGTTTGGCATGCGGTAGAAGAGGTCTCGTCAACAACTTCCTTGCATTCGTCAACTTCAGCAGCAACTACTTCATCCTCAACAGCAACTGAACTTTCCTCTGCCCTTGCTGCGACGTCTTCCTTTTCGACATGAGACTCTGCATCCGAAAGTGTTTGGCATGCGGTAGAGAAGGTCTCGTCATCAACTTCCTTGCATTCGTCAACTTCAGCAGCAACTACGTCATCCTCAACAGCTGTCTCGACATCTACATCCTTGCATTCGACAGCATCAGCAGCAACCACGTCATTCTCAACAGCTACTGAAGTTTCCCCTGCCTTTGCTGCAACGTCTTCTCCTTCGTCATGAGACTCTGCATTCAAAAGTGTTTGGCATGCTGTAGAAGAGGTCTCGTCTACTACATCCTTGCATTCGTCAACATCAGCAGCAACCGCGTTATCCTCAACAGCTACTGAAGTTTCCTCTGCCTTTGCTGCGATGTCTGCTCCTTCTATATGAGACTCTGCATTCAAAAGTGTTTGACATGCTGTAAAAAAGGTCTCGTCAACTACATCTCCATTTAATGCTGCAGCAGCAAGAGCAACATCATCCGGCACAACATGATGCGATGAAACATGTTCAACATCTGGCGATGCCTCACTTCCACTGTCTTCCACCAAAGCAGCCTCCTCTCCTCTTTCCGCTACAAACTCATCCAGCCACTCGACACTTGCCCCAGAAGGTCCGTACAAACTTTCTGCTGGGCCTCTGAAGAGTGACAACTTAAATTTCATTTCTACACTGTCACTAATAAGTTTCATAACTTCATCAAAGTCCATACCGCTGACTCTCTTCTCTCCGATTGCTACCAGCTGGTCTCCGCGACAGATTGATCCATCGGCTGCCGCACTACATCCTTCATTGATTTCTGCAACGAAGGCACCTCCATACTGGTCATCATGATTCTCTTCAAAGAGAATACCCATCGGTTTTGTTAAATGGGCAACAAGGTAGTTCTTCACATCCATTGGATCGACCGGATCTAATAATGTTTCCTCATCGGCGGCATCATCTTTGCCAAGCTCTTTCAATGACAGCTCGGCTTCATTCTCTGGATCTGGAACTGACGCTGCCGGACCGCCGCAGAGTAAGGTGCATTTATCAAGAAAATCGAACATATTGGTGTCTAGACATACAGCGCCAACCACACAACGATCAATGAATAAATCAAGCAAGCTGATACGGCCGAAGCAGATGAGCAATGAACATGACAGCGAATGAGCTGAATAAAACCTGTGGACTGTCTCTAGTCGATTGATATCTACAGCAGCTCTAGCAAGAGAATTGAGCACGGACAGGAAATTGAGACAGGCGCCAATTTGAATTCAAAACCGAAGTTGTGTACACAAGACCAAAATGTTGAGAAAGTGGACAAAAGAAGAAATCTTGTATAGAAGAAAGACTATCGAACTCACTGTAAAACATAACCCCTCCCCTACCCCTCCCTCTCCTCGCTCATATCAGTGGGTAGGCGTTTAGATGCTCCAGTAGGCTCGCAGTCCTCTAGAGATCGTGCGCAGTTTGGCTGGACTGCGATAATAGCGATACGTTGTTATAATAGATTAGAATCTGCATAATATGCATTATTTGCTCAATCCAACAAGTGAGCGTAGGAGCAGTCTCTTGTGCAAGCTCACATGAAAATTTGTCATCGGTTTAAACATACGATACAACAATATTCAACAATTACTGAAGATTCTTCTGATGCGTCTTATTCCTTTTCGAGATCTGCGGTTTCAACTACTTTCTCATCTGCATTACTTAATTCTCAACAACAACTACGGCTTCCTTTCTTGCGTTGGCTCTTTTCTCTTTATCGGTCTCGACCGCACCTCTTACATCCGCTGTATATAACTGCTCCCACTGCTATGCTGGCTTCTGTCTACGTTCATCTCCTTCGTCTTCTGTGGCAACGTCATTATCAAGAACTATGGCTTCCTCCCGATACCTCTGCTGCTGTACTTTCTGGAATTGCGTCGGAATTTACCACTTCTTCCACCTCAACTTCGTCCTCAACAATCACTAACTTCTCCTCTATTGCGGATTCCTCCTCGACATAAGCCTCGCATCCACAAGCTTTTCATCAGCTTTATCCTTCCTCAATATGAAACGAATGGCCAAACGCCTTTCCAATTGAGAGTACTACATTATGCTCACATAATGTTAGCTACTTATTTACCCTTGGTTAGCTATCAATGTGGACGCAGCGCCCAAGGCAGCCAAAGCCGAAACCTGTTTCATCGGCACTTCTTCAAGCTCCCCTAAGTCATCTGACTCCGACCAAATTGACGAAACAGCACTTTCGTCATCATTAAATTCTTCGATACTAACAGGATATGACTCGTGCAAATCTACGAAACCATTCATTTCATCTACACCCTTTGGAGAATAACAAGATTCCGTCAAAATGCCTTTGGTGCCATAACTGTTATCACTTTCGACGACTGCAGCCAATGCAGCTTCCTTCACTTCAACAGCTTTCTTGCAACGTGCCTCCAAATCTGCTGTGGGTTCATCAACCATGTCAACTGCGTCCACTTCGCGATTGGAAACAATCTGGTTCTCTGGATTGGCAAGATATTTGTCAAGCCAGTCCTTGCTTGCTTTGACTGCATTGTTCAACATTGGAGTTTCTGCCTCTCGAATAGCATCGCATGCGCCGTCTTCTCCGCTGTCGGCATTATCTTCAACGGTTGCTAATGCATCTGCTTCATTATCGACTTGGAAAACGCGTTCGATTTCTTCATCTATATCACCTTCATCATCATTTACTAAATCTTCAGTTGTGTCTTCAGCATCGCATTCGACAGCTTCAGCAGCAACTACTTCATCCTCAACAGCTACTGAAGTTTCCTCTGCCTTTGTCGCGGCATCTTCTCTTTCGACATTAGACTTTGCATCCAAAAATGTTTGACATGCTGTAAAAAAGGTCTCGTCAACTACATCTCTTAATGCTGCAGCAGCAAGAGCAACATCATCCAACACATTATGATGCGCCTGAGCATGTCCAACATCTGGCGATGCCTCACTTTCATTTTCTCTTCCTCTTTCTGCTACAAACTCATCCAGCCACTCGACACTTACCCCAGAAGGTCCGTACAAACTTTCCGCTGGGCCTCTGAAGAACGTCAGCTTAGTTTCCGTCTCTACGCTGTCAAAAATAAGTTTCATAACTTCGAAGTCCATACCACTGACTCTCTTCGTTCCAACTGCTATCAGCTGGTATCCGCTGCAGATAGATCCGTCGGCTGCCGCATTACATCCTTCATTGATGTCTGCAACGAAGGCACCTCCATACTGATCATCATGATTCTCTTCAAAGAGAATACCTATGGGTCTCGTAAGATGCACAGTAAGGTAATTCTTCACATCCATTGGATCGACCGGATCTAATAATGTTCCCTTACCGGCGGTATCATCTTTGCCATGCTCTTTCAATGGCAACTTGGCTTCATTCCCTGGATCTGGAACTGGCGCTACAGGACCGCCGCAGAATAAGCTGCATTTATCAAGACAATCAAACATGCTGGTGCTCGTGATGTTGCCTTATATGACCTTTTCTAGACATAAAGCGACTTTGTAATGAAGAACAATGATATAAAGCAAGCAATTACAATTAGTATCGGCCAAGCGCTTCAACGGAGATTCTATCTTCAACAACAACGTTGTATCTTCGTTCGAGCAACAAATTTGTGAGTGGACATACCACCGGTCGAAGCGAGAAGAAACGCGAGACAGAATAGCAAGACCAAAATACTTTTGAGAAAGAGACACCCAAAAGAAGAAAGAGTATCGCACTAAATTGTCTGCACCAGTTTGGTGTTTTAAACATTGCTTGGATGTGTTCTGTGTCGAATAGAATAGAATCTACATCATATTCATACCATATGCATTATCTGTCTATTACATGCACTACATTAATTACAAATTCTTCACTATCTCGAATCTCAAAACCTTTACATTACATCATGTCACGTCAAATCAATATGTTCAACGACATTGCCTCTCAGATATAAGTTGCTTTTGAGGGGTCATACATAGCATTTGAACAATGTGATTCCTTCACGCATTCTTCTCGAAATCAGAGGCCAATGCAGTGGAAACTGGCTCGCTTGCCGTATCATCCAACAAGTCATTGTTTGCGGTATTGATCGCATTGAGTGTAGGAGCAGTCTCTTGTGCAAGCTCACATGAAAGTTCTTCATCACCTTCAACTTCATGCTCCACAATCACTAAAGATTCCTCTGATGAGACTGATTTTCTTTCGTGATCAGCTGTGTCATCTACTTTTTCATCTGCACCTACTTCACTCTCGACAACTTTTAACGCTTCATTCGTTGCGTTGGTTCCTTTCTCTTCATCGGTCTCGACCAAAGCTCCTACATCCGCCCCAACTTCATTCTCAATAACAACTAAAGCTTCATCTGCATCTGCATCTGCATCACTATCTTTCTCTAGATCAGCTTCACATTCGGTTTTCCCATCCAATTCAACTTCGTCCTCTGCGAGAACTTCAGTCTCCGAATGAACGTTACGTTCATCTCCTTCATTCTCTGCAACTACGTCATTATCAAGAACTACGACTTCCTCTACCTCTGTGGCTGTACTTTCTGGAACAGCTTCGGAATTATTCCCTTCTGCCACCGCAACTTCATCCTCAACAACAACTAACTTATCCTCTGTTGCAGGTTCCTCCTCGACATCAGCCTCTGCATCCACAAGCTTTTCACCTTCTTCCACCGCAACTACATCCTCGACAATCACTAATTTCTCCTCTGTTGTAGATTCCTCCTCAACATCAGCCTCTGCATCCAAAAGCTTTTCACCTGCTTCCACCTCAACTTCATCCTCAACAACAACTAACTTATCCTCTGTTGCGAATTCCTCATCGACATTAGTTTCTACATCCGCAAGCTTTTCATCAGCTTTATCCATGTTTCCAACTTCATCTTCGATTTTCCCATCCAATTCAACTTCGTCCTCTACAGGAACTGCTCCCTCTGCTAAGTTGGCTTCTGTCTCCGAATGAATGTTACGGTCATCTCCTTCTTCTTCTGTAGCAACATCATCTTCCTCTGCCTCTGTGGCTGTACTTTCTGGAATTGCTTCGGAATTTACCACTTCTTCCACCTCAACTTCATCCTCAACAACAACTAAATTCTCCTCTGTTGCGGATTCCTCCTCGGTATTAGGCTGTGCATCTACAAGCTTTTCATCAGCGTTATCCATGCTTCTAACTTCATCAAGCACAGCAGCTGCTACGTCATTAAATAACTCGGCTTTTACTGTCTCACTAACCACATCGAACACTTCTGCAGCGGAGGCAGCACGAAGCAATTCAGCTTCTTCCCCTCTTTCCGCTACAAACTCATCCAGCCACTCTACATTTGCCAAAGGACCGTACAAACTTCCCGCTGGGCCTCGGAATATCGTCAATTTGATCTTGCTATCACTCTCCTCGATTATTTTCATAATTTCGTCAAAGTCCATACCGCTGACTCTTCTCGTTCCAATGGCTACGAGTTGATCACCGGGACAGATCAATCCGTCGACTGCCGCACTACACCCTTCCATGATTCTTGCAATAAAGGCGCCACCATGGTTGTCATCAAGATTCTCCTCAAAGAGAATACCCATCGGTCTCGTAAGATGGACAACAAGGTAGTTGCTCGCATCCATTGGATCGACTGCATCTACTATTGCCTTGGTAACAGCGTCATATATGCCATGCTCTTGATGTGTCGACTCGGCTTCATTTTCTAGAACAAATAATGCCTCTGATGCCGGAGCACTCACCGCAGCTGAATCAGTTTGTGCTTTGACTACCTCAGCTGAAGGAGTTTGTGCTTTGACCTCCTCGCCTGCGCAAAATGAGGTACATGAATCAAGGAAGGAGAACATTGCAGATGGCTACCGTTGCTTTGATATTATGTCATGAGCCAGTCTGTAAAACTTTGTTGTTTGCAACAGATTGACTGTACTTCTTAACTGGCCTAACTCGTTTATGATTTTATCAAAAATTGGCCAGGGTACTTAGTACTTATTGGCTCTTTGTCGGATCTTTTCTCATTGGTAAGAATTCTGCCTCTGATAGATATCCCATTCGATTACTAATACTAATTCCTACTTTGAATTTTGAGAAACACATATGCAAGATAAGGTCAAGATTTAGATGGTGTCTGTCTCTGCCGCTGAGCTTCTTTGACTGCAAGGAGTGCACATGATTTCATTCATCCTGCCTGTGTAGAGATACAACATACATGCACAAGTTCATTTTCCATCTCATCTGGTGGCGATGCACACTAAAGTACTACATATCATAATCCTCTACCCGTACTAATGCAATTGACTATTGCAATTGACTAATGCAATTGACTAATTCAATTCCTACCACTTGCTGATATGGAAAGGAAACAGAAAACCGAAAAGTTGATTCTAGTTTGACTATAGTTTTAGATTCATTAGACGATTTAATCTGCACTGCAGGGCAATTGTAATCGACTTCGCACATAATTATAATACATATAACATCACTCGTACAAACAAACACATTTCTTTAAGCTGAAAGTTGTGATGTTGAGTACCCATGCCGAAGCAGCACTTAGCAACCTCAACACGAGTATCTCAATTGAATGACATCAAATCCAAATCATCCTGTTCGTCATCAGAAACCAGTGCTGGATAATCTAACAAGTCCCCAATCTTGCTTGCATTAGTGACTGATCCAAGAGGCATTGGATTTACATTTGTATCATGATAATCAAACAAGTCCACTGATTCATGAGGCAGTGGAGTTTCAGCCTCTGGTGTGCCTTCGCCTACACAATCTTCAATGATGTTAGCCTCATCCTCAACTACGACTAGATCGGTACTATCAGCATCTTTTTTCTCATCAAATGACTCAGTGATATCAACAGGAGCTGGAGCTGGACTCGTTTCGAACTTCTCCAGCCCCATCTGAACAGTGGGCGTTTCCAAAATGCCATTGCTTGGTGGCGTAGCTTCGCTTGGAAATTCTCCATCAGCATTAACATCATCTTCGACCGTAGATTCAACTCCTTCATCAGTTAACAGCTCTTCTTCAACGGCGTCAGCTTCTTCCTCTAGACCATCTTCGACCGTAGATTCAACTCCTGCATCACTTGCCAGCACTTCTTCAACGGCTGCAGCTTCTTCCTCTAGACCATCTTCGACCGTACATTTAACTCCTGCATCAATTGCGAGTACTTCTTCAACAGCGTCAGCTTCTTCCTCTACACCATCTTCGGCCGTAGATTCAACTCCTGCATCAATTCCTGCATCAATTGCGAGTACTTCTTCAACGACGTCAGCTTCTTCCTCTACACCATCTTCTTCCACAGATTCAACTCCTGCATCAATTGCGAGTACTTCTTCAACGGCGTCAGCTTCTTCCTCTAGACCATCTTCGACCGTAGATTCAACTCCTGCATCAATTGTGAGTACTTCTTCAACGACGTCAGCTTCTTCCTCTACACCATCTTCGGCCGTAGATTCAACTCCTGCATCACTTGCCAGCACTTCTTCAACAGCGTCAGCTTCTTCCTCTACACCATCTTCGGCCGTAGATTCAACTCCTGCATCACTTGCCAGCACTTCTTCAACAGCGTCAGCTTCTTCCTCTACACCATCCTCGGCCGTAGATTCAACTCCTGCATCACTTGCCAGCACTTCTTCAACGACGTCAGCTTCTTCTTTTAGACCATCTTTTTCCACAGATTCAACTCCTGCATCACTTGCCAGCACTTCTTCAACAGCGTCAGCTTCTTCCTCTACACCATCTTCTTCCACAGATTCAACTCCTGCATCAATTGCGAGTACTTCTTCAACAGCGTCAGCTTCTTCCTCTAGACCATCTTTTTCCACAGATTCAACTCCTGCATCACTTGCCAGTACTTCTTCAACAGCGTCAGCTTCTTCCTCTACACCATCTTCATTGGTATCAACTCCTATAACCGCATCGGCATTAACATCATTCCTTTCATAAGCTTCACCTTCATCCCCCGCATCTGGGACTTCCACTTCCTCTACTGCGGTGGGCTTCAAAGCCTCTGCATCTCCAAGTCCAAGCGTTACGTCAGCTTTGTTCTCTTCATCGACTGCATCAAGTACTGCAGTTGTCGCAGCACCAAATAAGTCGGCTTTCACTGCGCCAAATGCAACTCCATCTACTGGTGAAACTGCACGAGAATCGTCCTTGACGGGTAGATACGCAGTATAATCTGGGAAAGCAAAACTGTCAACTTGACCTTCATACAGCGCAGCCACTTCCCCTCTTTCTGCTACAAACGTATCTATCCAATCTACACTAGCCCAAGGACTGTACAAACTTTCCGCTGGGCCTCGGAACACTGTCAACTTGATCTTCGTAGCACTCCCCTCGATGATTTTCATCACTTCATCAAAATCCATACCGCTGATTCTCTTCGTTCCAATTGCTACCAGCTGATCTCCGCGATGGATGGATCCGTCGGCTGCCGCAATAGAACCATCTTTCACTTCGGCAATGAAGGCGCCGCCAAATACATGGACGTCATCAAGATTCTCTTCAAAGAGAATACCCATTGGTCTCGTAAGATGGGCAACAAGGTAGTTGCCTGCATCCATTGGATCGACAAAAGGGCCGAAGCTGCTCTTGGTTTTCAACCCTGTCGAATCGGCAACAACTTCTTCTTTCTTTGGATCTGCTCCTGCTGCGGCCGTGCTCTCTGGAGGATTCTCCGGAGCAGAAGTGGCTACTTGGGCCTCACCGCCACAAAATTGGGTGAATGACTCGAGAATGTCAAACATTTTTACATGAAATATACTATTGTACGTCGATTTGATTGGATCCTTATTTTTAATCACAACAGGAATTTAAACGACCTACGGTACTGTGGTACTTCCATCAACGAAATTATGAATGTTGCAGGTTGCAGGCGCAAATGACATGATTTTGATTTTGATTTTGAAATATTTTATGCCGCCTATTTTGCCTTGTAGGACCCGACAGTCTCGGGTCTCGGACATTTGAATTGAATTCGGGTTCTCTTTCTTCTAATCTGGAGGTTTTCCAGGCATGGCCTTGATGCCAATCTGACGAGATTGTCGCATTAGCTCTCACACACACAAATTCAAATGTGTTTACTCGGTTCTTATTTTCATTTCCAGTACAATACCAGTGATACTACTTAGTTTCCCTAGCACAGTATAGCTGTCTCATCTCCTCGACTCCGTCAAATTGATTCCTACGTATATGTCATACAAGATAGATAACGGCACTCCCTTTCCGCCGAAATTAGAAAAATAAAATATTTCACAAAAAATCCCGCCTCTTTTGCTCCATGCACGATTTCGCAGCAAAAACATCATCACACATCATGAGGAAGTGAACCAAAACACCATGTTGATGGCATAGCGGTAAAAATCGTATCTCCTGAAGTACACAGATTTGCATTTCGTGCTATATAACTGTATGCAGCTGAAGCTATGAGGAAACTTACTGGCTAGGCCACGTAATGCACTTTTTGGTACCCCATCTAAGCGTCACATGAGAAAAAGTCAACCAGAAGAAGCCGAATCTCCCGATGTGTCGTCCGATACTACGCCTGTAACACCTCGGAGATCGTCCTCTCTCCGCCAATTATCACCGCTACTTCTACATATAGACATCCAGTGTCGGTGTGGTTCATTGTTAGTGACTTCATATGGCCATAGCACTCCGTCGGGCACCAACATTGCTGCTACACATCACATCATCAATTACAAACAAATGTCACCCATTTCGTTGTTCTATTCCGACCTCTAATCATGACGAGACAACTAAACACGACAAATGAGCTCTCAATAATATGTAAGGATCGCTTTGTACCGTGAAGTTGACAATTGAGATCGATTTCACTGCCTACACCACCATCGGCGAACTCAGCCTTGGTATCACCATCGCCCAACACATGGCCATTCCTCGAACAAATTCCAATGGATTCGTTATTCAAATCAACATTACCATCTGACAACAATGACACAACAACTATTGTATTTGATTGAAGAGATAAGGTCGTAGTTGGGTGACTTAAAGCTCGATTAGGGTGGAATAGGTGCACATTTTGTCTCCGAAGAAGGCTATTGTTACGGCGCTACATTGCTCTGAATTGATCGGAGTGGAATCTTCAACGACTTGTTAAGGCCCTTTGGTTTCAATGAAGTAATGTTCGACGGATAGAGCTGCATATGATCACTACTGACATCATTGGAATGCACAAAGTGATTCTCTTGTAGTAGATGGATGTGCATACAGAAGTGTTTGTGTTGAATGACAAGGATCTGTGGGCCTCATAAATTATTATTACCGCATTAAAAAGATGCAAACATTCTTTTCATAACTCTACAAGCGTTATTTTAGCAGTGTTTGGTGTCGTTAGTGCCGAAATATTTGTTATAACACCATCGTTCATTGCTCATGAGAGTTGAGGATACACATTCATGTGCACAAATTGGCTTTTATTTTACATCATTTGTAAAAATTAGTACATATAAAGTTGCTACATGCAATCATATGTGTCTATATATAAACGTCTCGAGCATTGTATCTTTTATATAACGGCACCACGCTCAGTACAGTACGCTACTCGGGCGGAAATCCCATGGTGGTGATGTGCTCGATGATCGTTGGCGCCACTTTGGTACCGCTTCTTGAACGATTCCTACGTAGACAAAAAAATCCACGTCATGGAGTCAAGGAGATGAGACAGCTATAAATAACCAAGCCCCAAGCCCCAAGCCCCAAGCCCCAAGCCCCAAGCCCCAAGCTCCACGCTCCACGCGCTCCACGCTCCACATCACCACTGGCAGCAATTTGACTCGACTCAAATGTACATACAATTCCTACGTAGAAGTCAAAAATCGTCGTAGAACTCATTTCTCTCACATTTTGAGAGCTCGTCGAGTACATATTTACTACACATAAGACCGGAGATGGTCAAGATGATTACATTAGAACATCAATAGAACATATATTATCATTCTATAAAGTTGCGCCGCCTCTCAATACAACTCAACCACATTTTCCTCGATTGCTTTCAGCAATACTTCATGTCGTTTCTCCTCCTTGATATGCATCTGAACCATCTTGACTGTAGGCCCCTTCTTCTTCCTCTTTCCCTTAAATCTTTTAGTTAACAATTCTCTCCTCATGACAACTTGTGGATTCCTTGCTCTTTGCTCACATCGTGCGCGAATCACTGCCTGCTTCTCCAAATTTCCTACCCTACTGAAGCAAAAATCATAGCGGAAGCCGTCTTGGTGATATTTCTCAATCCAATCCTCTCCAAGCTTTGAAATCCCACCAGGAATCGTTCTCATCTGATGAACTGCATGGTACTGCGATCCATGAACTTTAGGAGTGATGCTTATTTCCATCTTGCGAAGTTGTGCAACTGCCATATCAATCAGTGTTTGTGTGCTGTCGCAATCTTCGGAAGTCGGATCAACCTTGCGTAGCTTTGAAAATGCGTTGTCCCATAGTCCTAACGCCATTGCAATATCGGCACACTTTGCATTTATCATATCCACTTTTGCAGGCGCCTTTTCAATGAGATATACTCGGATTCTACCAGTTGGGCCAAATAGATGATCAGCTTTGTCCATGATAGTACGTAGGTTCACACCGTTGAACTTGCGGCCGAAGTGAGCCGCTCGGTTTGCATCTTCATCTTGGAATATTCTATCCACTCCAGTGTAGTAGGAATCCTCTTGAGTGCGTCTCGCCTTCGTGCACTCCCGTAATTTCTCCTTCAGTGCAACTCATAGTTCTCAGTTGGCAATTGTGTTGGCGGTAGTTTCAAGTCATCATGCGGCAGTTGCTCTTTCCATTTATCAAGCAGTCCATGTTTCTTAAACACAGCCATCAAATCGTCTTGGAGTTGTTGCTGCGACATATCTCTTAGGTCTTTCGCTCCTTTCATTTCTGTGTCACGAGGAGGGGTTGCCGCAGTGTTACCCTTCTTTCTCGGCGGTGACTTCGTTGCTGTATCCTTTGGAGGTTTATTTTTCTTAACATACGTTTTTTTGAAGAACTGGGGAGGATCGACCATCCATTGTGCTACATTCCTTGCGTCATTGCGCATCTTTTCATCAAAATATGCCTTCGATAAAAGAGGACGAATCTTGCTATGGTAGCGAGTAAGAACCGACCTCATTCTCCAGCTGAACTTTGGCCTGGCACCACGGCTATTAATAGCTTTTTGCGCGACAGGTGGCTTCCCTCCAGGTTGTGGTTTTCCAATTCGAAGTGTTAGTAACTCGGCAGCTTGTGTTGCGCTAACTTTTGGAGCATTTGCCGGCCTATTCTCTTTCAATGCACCCTCATAAATTTTTCCATCCGAGACATAACAATAACTATTAGACTCTCTCTCTCTGCCATTAAATTGCTGTTCTCCAGCATCGCCTTCAGCGTGTCTCGGTGAACTTCGACCTTGTTGTGCATCTGTTTTGATTCGATCACCGACACAACGCCAGATCCAATTAGTGTGTAAGCGTAGTCCATAGGGGTTTGTTCGGTAATTTGGGACAACCCCTTCCAGTCATTTGTCTGTAGTAGTACAACGGATGACTCGGCAATGTGTTTGGCTGCTCCAGATAGGAGGTCGCAGAGGGCACCTTGCCAAAGGTGGGTAAGGTCATCATCATCGTCATTGTTGCACGTGGGAGGCAAAAAGGTGACTGCTGCTGCCGAAGCGCGGGTGGTCCTCATCTGTTCCTCCTTTTGCAGAACTTAATTGATACAGGTAGTTGCGGCGGCGTTTGCACCAAAAGGAGAAGCAGATCCAATGTATTGTTGTTGTTATGTAACCTCGCCGCTGGTATGCACTCGGTATGCTTCATCAATGAAATTGAAAGTTGCATTATGACGAACGCGTGTTGTGCAAACAGTCGAGTCAAAATAAGTTTTGAGAATGGTATTCTTAGATTTTGAGTTTCACAGGCCTTCACCGGCACTGCCTAGTATCATCTAAGTAGGAATTCATTTTGTACGACAAAATCACCTCCTGCCACCACAGCACCAGCACCAGCAATACTTGCAGAATAGGTATGTACTTGCATATCAGGACAAGGTAGGTATCAGGATCCCTCTCTAGAGAGAGGCTCTTACTGCAGAATAGATATATGACATATAGATTATTGTAGAAAATATGGACAAGGAATTCGTACAATCTTTCTTTCCATTTGTCACGTCTTATGTATCATCGTCTGACAGAGCTCCCGCTGTCATTCTTCGTGCGTGGAATTTCATTTTCTCAGACCAATCTTGTGATCATCAACATTATCATGACACATCGTCAATGCTACAACTACAGAGACCATGTCTAGCAATGGCTGCTGCTCTCGGTGCCTACATTGGCATACGATATGGAAGAGGGATCACAAATAATCTTAATCATCAGAAACACGATGACCTCCTGTTAGCAGATATTATCAACGAATCTTGGTTGAAGTCATCCACCTTCTTTGGTTGCATGAATATATCAGCGTTAGTGCATCACTGTATTTTTCCAAACAACGCGTTGTGGTTCTTGGACTGTGCCTTCACTGGTGCTTCTTCATTGAATCTATTTACTACATCCATTCTACTTTGGATTTTGTATGGATTGGAGTTTTCGGAGCGGTTTCAAAAGATAATGGACAACAAAACTATTGAATCAATTGAGCAGTACATTAGAATACTGGAGAGGGCTACGAAAGTTATTGTTGCAATCATGATCCACACTGCGATGGTTGTCATGGGAGACAGGGACAGTGAGGTCGAATTGTCCTTAGCAGCAGCTTCCAATGCCACAGAATTATTTTACTTTGTTCCTCTCGTGATGGCGATATTTGTTCTCTTTCCAATTACACTCATTGGCGGTCTATGCCAAAACAACAAAGCATCGTATAGAGGCCCATTGGTTGCATTGCTAGGTGGTGCTTTGATTGCAGTTGCACCCTCACTGGTACAGTCAATATGCCGGTTTGTTTCTGACTACATGCCGGGTGTCAACGATTCTAGTTTAATTTACGATTGCTATCATTTACCAACTATGGGCTTTCTCGGTTGCGACATTGCATTTTATGGCTTGGCAATTTGGATAAGAGACTTGACAGCGAAGAGAAGACAGAGAAGAAAAGATTAAATTTATGACCCTACCGGCCCTACGTGGAATAACGCCGCAGTTAAATAGGCGCCCGCTGGAAAACTTGCAGGACTTTGAGTATGACAAGGAGCTGCCCCGTTCACTCGCAACAAAGTTACTCTTCTCTTTGCTGAAAGACCCGCACCATTGACCATGTTCAAAAAGTACTGCCCTCCATCTTTTTGTGTCATAGCGGCTGAGCAAGTGCAAGTTAACAACAGTCCACCTTTTCCCCTATTGATCAAATTCATTGCGTCGCGATTCAGAGCATGATACTTCCTCGATGCTTTGTCCAATGTGGATAGATTTGGTGCTAGTTTTGGGGGATCTAGAACAATAACATCAAATTCTTCTTCTTCATTCATTGCACTTTTCATGTAGGCCGCAATATCCTCTCGTACAAAGGAAATCTTTGCTGGATCGAAATCATTTTCCTTTGCATTAGCGGTTGCGGCATCGACAGCATCCTGGGAAGAATCAACTCCGATAGCTTGGGAGGCGCCTTGCACCATTGCATTCAGAGCAAAGCCACCGTTGTAGCAACAAAGATCTAGGACTCGTTTGTCTTTGCAGTACTCAGCAACCATGAGACGATTGTCGCGTTGATCACAGTAAAAGCCAGTTTTCTGTCCATTAGAATAGGGGTACGTCAGGTACTTCACAGCAGACTCCGTGGCTATGACAACTGTGTCATCTTCTTCGGACCCTTCATTCTCAAAGGACAATTCATAACCATCTTGTTTCAACCTACTCGGTGTATTGCGCCAGATAATTTCAATATCGGCACCATCATAACTTGGGTGATCTTTCAATAAACCTTCCAAGACGGCAACAATTGCTTCCTTGTGCACTTCGCACCACGCAGCTGATGACATGACGATAGCAGTACTCCCACCGATGATGTCAACGGCAAGGCCACTGCATCCGTCACCTTCCCCATTCACTAATCGATACGTATCCGTAGATTCTGAAGGTAAATTCATCGCAAGTCGCAGATTCATAGCATCTGACATTTTCCTCTCAAGAATAGATTTGAGTATTTCACTGTCATGGTCTTCCACACGTTGTTTTTGTTTTCTTTTGGACTCTTTCGCCAGAACGGGGTGTTGCGTTGCATGACAAAGAATTCTTACTCGATACATACTGTGAGGATTGTAAACGCCATATCCAATCAGCTGCGAGTTGTTTATAGTAGAATGGTATTCTGCTGCTTCGGAAGAATCGTAGTTGGTGTGAGTGTAAACCGGTTCATTGCTTGGCTTGGTTTTCTTGTACTTCTTCCCTTTATTCTTTTGTGCGTCATCTCTGCTTACATATACAGCCACGAGAGAACCAAGCGGAATCGAATCATCGTATCCGTTTTCACTAAACGTAGCAGCGATTGAATTTCCGAAGATGAGAGGGGCACCTTCACGGAAGTGCTGCGATTGTCGGTTGCGCTTGACCATCACAGTGTGCAATGAGCTACTTCTTGGACTTGATGACGCGGTTCCTTCAGAGATGATGTCAGCAGTGGAAGCTGTAACGCGCCTAAGTGTCTTGATCTTACTCCTATTACGGAAGCTGCTGCTGATGTCCCGTGTAGCAGAGGTCGATGCAAATGCCATTCTAACAGTTCGTCGTGATGCAGCCGAAGCTGATATCATCTGCAAGGCCATCATTGTAAACACAAATTTCAACTTATCCATCATTAGCATGCTTTTCAAATTACGATTCATTGAATACATCCATATGCACACCAATACCATCAACTACCATGGGGCAAAGTGAAAGTGATGCTACCATCGCCGTTCCAGCCATCTCATGATGCCAGCTTGGCCATTGGCCGGCCATCAAATTTTTTTCCAGACAACATCAATAAAAGAGCGGGAACGGCGACAGACCCAGATGGGAGCCAGATAGATGGGGTATGATTAGATAGGGATAGGGCAAGGGTAAATACTTGCTACTGGCGGGAACTAAATCGTACCTCGCCGCGGTACGATTTATCAAATTTTACGCACAAAACACTAACAACATGAAAAGAGTCATAAATTCGGCCATGCTACTCGACGAAAATACATAGAGCGGTCTAAAAATAGAATCCCAAACAGTATATATACATGATATGATGCAGAAGAGACTATAGTTCGTCGAGATGGAGCACCTATCGACAAATTTGGGACCAATAACTGCTATTTCGATCTAGAATGACGCATGTCTACGGCATATCTGCATGCCTGTGCTGCTGCTGCTATGCGAGTATACTACCTACAACGTTGACCAGTGGTTCTATCGAAAGCTACTTGTCTATACTATCATATTATGGTCGATTATTTGGGATAGGCGTTGACATGGAGGCTCAGAACCATGATATTAGGGTGTAGAATGCGTCGTTTTTGTGTTTTGTTAGTGATTTGTGTGGAGATGTCTCCGTGGTACGATTTATTTCCGGTACGATTTAGTTCCCGCCAGTAGCTTGAGATAGGGTACGATACAAAAGTTTAGCTAGAGCTCTAGCGCCTTACACTCCTATGAGGGGGAAATATTAGCAAATGCATAAGTAGCTATGGGCTTTGGTGTAGGCTTCGGTCAAGCGTTGACATCTCTCTCAGTTCTAGATCGCAATCAATGTCCTAACCGTGTTTTGTGGTCGTCTCTCTCGCGGTAAGCTATCCTGAAGTATCCTACGTATTTCGCATTGATAAATTCAGTCTGACAGTTAATATAAGGTCTCTATTGGCTATGGGTGTATATTATGAGCTATCGCTCTTTCCATTCCGACACTTTCTTCGTAGAGAATCTCATCAAGCAGTGCTTCAATCTTCGTCAAAGGAGGCCCAAAGATAGGTTCTCCTCTCAAGTATTCTATCAAAGCAGCTGTGTTATCGAACTTGCCGTAAGTGATGTGATTATTGAAGCCGTGATTTGATTCCCGCTGACTGAGGTAAGACTGTTCATATTTGTTGCCTCGAGTTATTTTGGTCTCCTCTGAAAGGAGATCTTTGAATACAAAATCGTAAACTTGGTACATTGATCTCCCTGGCTGATGAATAAAGTCATCCATCGAAATTGTCTTCACTTCCATATCACCATTGACATGATTTGGATTTGAAGCTTTGACTAATTCCCGTACTCGCTTGAACTGTATCAAATCAACTGCCATTAGTACAATATTGTTTATTTTGTCAGCTGTGGCCATTCGAAGTCCTTCTGTTGAGTCAAGCTCTCTTAGATGCTCATAAAAAGTTGCATTCTCCATTCCGGGTTTTGTTTGGTACAATGAAGAGCAGTCATCTGCAATAGCATTAAAGTCTTCGCGTTTCATTATGGGTTGTATTCTAGGCAATTGTCCTCGTACTCGGATCTTTATTTTGGGTTGTGTGAGTAAAGGTGCAGTAAGATCTTTCAGACGATACTTTCCTACCCCATTCGCATGGCAGGGATTTTTCCAATTCACAAATGGTTCTGGAGTTGGATCTTGTCTGTGATAGTTATAATTTGACACTGCCATGGTGAATGGATTCCTCACTAAATGTATCACTTTGACTCCCCATTTGGGCTGCTTAGGATCAGGGTGGCTTAGTAGGATATCTTTCAATTGCTCTGTACTACAATGTAGTTCTGGACCCCCAATCACAGTTATCGTCCCTGGTGCAAAGGACATCTCGCTACATTTCGTCTGGGAGTTGAAATTTCCTCGTGGCTGTACTTTCATCTGTTTTAACGGTCGTCCGAATTGGTTCAGATTGCTGTTTATATGCTTTACTAAAATGCCGGATAGAGCATGACCTGACTTGTGGTAGTTGACAATTATATAGGCATACTTCCAGAAGTGTGGAGTTGGAGGAGTCTTGTCAGCTACTGACTTTGGATCTCTAAATTGAGTGATGATGCCGCGTAATGAGAGTTGACGACGGTAGTCATTATCAACAGATAGCACCGGGCGAGATGTGAAAACGACTGCAATTGACACTGCTACAGCGGCAAGTATGAATCCGAGGAGAGTCACTTCATGCAGTCTCTTCGGACATTTCATCTCATCGATGCGTACCTATGTTGTGGGCTCTAGAGTAGACTTGTGATGCAGCAGAGCGCAGCGACGGCTGATAAACAACGAAACTATCCTAGTTTTGGTTTTGACCTCTTATCCCAAGACTGTGTTTACTCCATTTCCATGTGTCCAGGAGTCATTAGTCATTACTATGATCAAGAGGAAGTTGAAGAAGGAGCTCGACCAAATTCCAATCAGAGGATCTAAGCTGAGTACAAAAACTAAGCTAAGCACATACTAATTCCTATGTAAAATTCCGGCTGTAGACGAATGCTGGAGAACGATTTTGCAGAAAACAATCATGATGGCCGCTGTTTCCCCTACGTTTCCACTAGTATTTCGATGTCAATAATACCACCTCCACATCGATACCATGGCGCAAAACTCTCACAAAAAGAAATCCGACGCAGCATGGCTAAAACAATGAAAGAGTTCGCACTATTTAGAGTGAGGAGGAGCTCCTCGCAAAGGAGACACAACATGGTACACAATAGGTACACAATCTACAAAAAGATTCTTAAATGCCCAATCAGAGTAGAGAAACAGCTCAGCGCTGGTGGATCTACACTCGTATTTGTCAAACTACTGCCATGTACTTGTGGCTATAATCACACTCTGCACGAACATCTGCCGCATTCAAGAGTGTGTCGTTTGATGAGTCGCTACAGCTCTAAAATGAATTGGCAGGCCGTACTGGAATTGATATGAGTTCAAGAAGGTATATCTATGAGAGACTGCTTCAAGAAGCAGCTGGTAAAGAGTACGAAGCTTGGCGTCTGGGGTTGATCCAGGATCCAGGATGCATATATTGCCGGAACGACTGTGCCTCCACTTCACCGTGTGGGTTTTGAAAGTGCAAAAGCATTGGCAAATAACATCATGAAAGCTGTAGGGAACGCGCCTTTGAGATGTGGAACCATCGATGAAATGAGCCAACAATTTGCTACCCAAGTGCAATCTCTGTTAGATAGCACTACCCGTAAAGAAAGAATGTCTTGACTTTCAACGCGGTGGAATGGGGGCCGCCATCGGTGCTACCTCTCTCTCTGTGTGTGTATGTTCCTGCTGCTGCGATGGGTAGACAAGTGGTTGAAGCTCCGACATTGGGACAAGTAACAAACGAAGTAAGAGACGAATTGGCAACAAAGCCGTCACCCAAAAAGAAAAGAAGAACTAATGTACCAAAAGTTATTGATCCGGTATTGGAAAGTAGAAGAGAGGCTGCTACACCTAACAATGCGTCAGAAAGGGAGTTACACAAGAACAAATCATTGAAAATAGGATACGATGCCAAGTCTGCTTCACGCTGCTGGAGTTTCAGTATCAAAACGTGGGAAGTGTATGAAAGGCTCAAATTTGAATGGTTATCGACCACGAATTGTACCACAATTAAGGTAAAAAACGAGATGAAAGTAAAAGTGATTATATAAGGCAGGCAAATAGTGCATAATAATCAAAGAAGGAGCAATTGCATCATCATCTTTTCTCTTTTCGTAGGAGTAGATTCTATATGGGGCTTGAGGCTCGCTTCGCTCGCCTTTCTTCCCCTCTTTTTCCCCCGCTTTTTCCCTCTCTTTTCCCCCGACCCGAGGAGGTGGCTGATGAGAGGAAGGCAAAAGTAACAAGGCAAAAGTGCCAAATCAAATTGGAATCTACGTAGGAATAAGTAACAATTTGAGCGGGCAGAAATCCTTGACTTCCACTGATTTTATGCCCACACATCTTTCATTTGGAGATCGACCATCGACCATGTCCACCGAAACAGCAGCCGTCCAAATTCCAGTATGCCGAGTGGCCATCGTCGGCGCACAACGTCAGCGAGTGGCCAGAGTGGCTGCGATCTTACATGCAGATGAGTCGCTTGCAAGCGTTGATACTGGCTCATCTCGCGACCCATCATCACCGAATAAAAATACATCACTTGTACAGCAGCTTCCATCAGGCGTGCCTCCTCGAGTAACAATCGAATATCTCCCATGCGTAGCTACATTTGATTCGTATGAAGTTGAGGATGGTGAATCTATTAGATACCTGGCTAAATTGGAATATCACGGAACAAATGGGACACTTGTCAATGGAAAGACGCTGGCCCCATTCTTCGATGATCAAAACGAGTCTGCTGATGATGGCAGCAATGATGAAACTCAACATCCATTTCCAGGAA
This sequence comes from Skeletonema tropicum, assembly GCA_037178625.1. NCBI lineage: Eukaryota > Bacillariophyta > Thalassiosirophyceae > Thalassiosirales > Thalassiosiraceae > Skeletonema > Skeletonema tropicum. The sequence goes on along the minus strand of CM074134.1, from coordinate 547,924 downwards.
TAGCTGGAGTTGCAATAGGATGCGGGGTTGATACAGACGATGATTTTGCCAAAGTGAAAACGTTCATGGATGCACTTTCGTCTTCATGTATATCAGAGGCTACAGATATTGGTATGAACATGATTATAGAGTGCATTCAACTCAACCCGGAATTCTCGTCAATGAAAGAAGAAAATGACTCCTTTCGGGACATGAGTGATGATATGAAGAGAGAAGCAGTAATGAAAAGAACAATTGGACCAGGAAAAATGGCGAAGTTTGCGTATGAAGTTGCAGAGAAAGCTGTGCAACAGAAGTGGGGAAAGGAATTATTGACCGACAACAGTCCAGAAACTGATACTCAAGACGTTGCTCAAACTAATGGAGACGAAGAAGCGCCTGAACTGGTGGAGATTGAGCCAACACCACACATCATTGATCCAGAGAAAACTCGGTATGCATGTAAACGATGTCGTTCAGTACTAATCTCCATTGACGATTTGGAAGATCCGCCACACGCGCAATCACTGCATAATTTTCGTCGGAAGGGTCAAACATCTAGCCAAGGAATGTGTCAAAATCTGTGTATTGCCGATCCTCTCCCTTGGATGAATGGATGCAATGAAATGGAAGGGAAATTGCACTGTCCTAAATGTCAAACAAAAGTTGGGCATTATTCGTGGACTGGTGCTCAATGTTCGTGTGGAACGTGGGTCACTCCTGCAATAATGGTCCCGCTTAGTAAGGTCGATGAAATGAAGCCAGCATCCCAAAATGTCATAGCAACAAGCGGGCCATTTCTGTTTGCTCAGCCACATACTATGGTCGTGCAAAACCAATCATCAACATTAGATTTATGATGTAAAAATGAAAATATGATCATGATCAAAGTGTATTGTGTCACTGCAGCTTGTATGCTAATTATGCCCAATCGTGTCCTGCACAAAATGGGCAAGTTCAGATCCATCTTGCCCAGTAAAAAGTTCCTGAATACCAGTTCCTGAATACCATCCTAAACTAATATTTATATTTATAACCTAACAGAGAATTGTACTTCATATGCTCATTGTTATTGTGTGCTCGTTCCAATTTGTTCGGTGTTGTTGCCTTGAGGCAGATTTGGCTGTGCCTCTTGAAATCAGGCACATTCAGTGCCGTTCTACCACAATATTGACACTCCAATGGTGAGTTATCCAACACATCTTGCGCCCTCTGCGAACGAACATACACCGAAACCGAGTCTACAAATGCGCTCTCCAAGTGATTTTCCACTTCATCTGCCGAAACGAAGAAATCCGATGTAAATGATACGATATGCTTCCGCGTAGTAATACAATGAGAGTCGAGATCTTTAGAGATAATGTGTAGATGGAGCGGGTGTAGGCTGGGGATGGCATGATATCCAATCTTGAAGGAGTTTGATCCGGCGTCTCCGCTGATTTCAGCTACGATGCTCTTTGCCAGGTTGTGAAACTCTCGCAGCTCATCTAGGTGTCCTTTCGTCAAATCATTCAAAGACTTCACATTCATGAGGCAACTCGGGTTGGTGGAATAATTCCTACACATTAATAGCAAGTGGTATTTTGCTTTCGGAAACTTGTCGTAAGTGCACACAAACTTCGGTTGTCTAAGCAAAATGATCGCGTTGTCGTCTTCAACGTTTGTCTCAACACTTGAAAGAATATCATACAGAGCATTGCGCCAGGAAGATGATTGCAGAGGAAACTGATCCTTCCTTGGAGCGACGTAGGGCAATCCTAATTGGATGTCCATCGCCGAACGCCGAACGCCGAACGCCGCTACTCAACTATGTGGCAACGATGGGAATGTGAAGCATATGAATATTCAATAAAAAATTCGGGCCAAAAATAAGGGGTTCGTGTTCGTGGAAGGTTCGTGGATAGAATGGAAGAGGAGATGGCAGTTTTGAAGGTGTGATTGGATAGCGGGCGCTTTTTTACCCTCTTGCGGGCGTTGCCCGCAGGGAGGCCAACATCTTTGGATAATTGGGTATAAATGATGTTTAAACACCCGTATTGTAGTTAAATATACCCCTAATTGACCATAAATGTCCTGGAAACCTCTCATCAAAGCAATCCAAACTTGGGCACGCCCACAAACCCGCTATCCCATTACAAATCTTCAACGATTTGATTGAAATCATCGATGACTTTGAAATCGCTGTTGAACTTACGCTATCATAGGCAGCTTTCTGGCGCACTCTAGAGAGAGTGGGCGATGGTGATCATTTTAGCCATTGATTCTAATAAGTATATCTCTTTTAATTTCAACACGCCGTCATCATGAATCAACACAACTCTATTCAAGAGGAAGTTGCCGAAGCGCAATCGATGTTTCCAGCCGTGAATGTTCCCACGTCAACGCCATCATTCTTGATTGCAACCTATCAAAGGTCTCCCTACACTCGCATCAAGATGACCATGACCTTTCCGGATGGTTACCCAACACAGCATCCATTAATTGTCAACATTGATCAAGACGCAGTTGTTCCGCCGGGGTTGAAGAAAAAGCTGGAGAAGGAGTTGAATACTGTTGCAAGTGAACAACCGACACAACAAGTAAGGGCAGTTTGGGAACGTCTCGTTTCATTTGTGGATACAAATCTCTTTGTGCCATGTTGGAAGGAACTGAGACAGTGTGTAGAGATGGTTCAAAAGTCGGATACTAATACAACTGCAGCAGCAGCTACTTCAAAATCAACGACTGGTAACAACAAGAAGTCGAAGAAGCAAACAAAACAGTCGACAATTACCTTGTATGAATCCAAAGGGAAAATCAAACTCTCACTGCACAATGAAGCATACTACATCAATGTTGACATCACCATAGATCCAGCCTATCCAGACTTTTCTGCCGCCACTGGTGGAAAATCTTGCCTCCTCGAGCTCAAATCCACAAACTTTCCAAAACCAATCACTGACATGATGATGACACAAGCTCAAGACATTGTCCGACGAATGCAAGAAGGTCTATCGTCAGATCGGGCAATGAATCTGAGTAATCCAGTCAAAGTACCCAAGAATTTTCACTTGAATATAGACGAGATGAAGGAAAAGTACAAGTCTCGCTTAACAAAAGATACCATTTCCAATATCAAACATGACACTGAAGCATTGAAGAAGGTGACGGACTTGCGCAATAAGGAAGCATCCTCTGTCCGTGCACCTGGTGACAATGGCTATGTCGATTACAAGGCACTGGCAAAAGAACGGAAGGATGCTCGACGTGCCATTCACAAATTGACAGAGGAGGAAAAGGCGGCCGATCAACAATTGGAAGAGAAGGAACTTGCCTGGAAGTTGGAAGAGCAGAAACGGAATGCAGGGTATTATGATGTTTATATTCCAACTGGAGGGACGATTGAACCACAACCAAGTTTATACGTGTTGGTAACATTTCTGATTCAAAAGGTGAAAGGGTTGGTCGTTGAAAAGTGTCCTTGTTGCAATAAACGCGTATTGCCAGTATGTCCGGATGATTTGAAGTCCATCTATTCAAGTTCTTCTTCTAGCAGCAACAAAGCGTCAAAGGAACTAAAAAAGATGAAACCATACCGCACCTATTGCGGATGTTGGTATCACAAATCCTGCCTGAACAAGTTCCTTACAGAGCCTCCGTTTGGGGTAGAGTGCCCGAATGCAACGTGTGGAAGGAGAGTATTCCACCCGGAATGGCCTGGAGATGTGAAGCAGCTTGAGAGGGAGTGGGCTGCGAAGCAAGCTCGATTGAGAGATATTGAGGATGCAATGTGTTTTTTATGAGAAGAGTAAGTTAATCGTATATTATCTTACACTAATAAGAAGATACGTGTGTTACATTTTTATTCTTTTGCTACTTATTGCTCATCAGTCAATTCGTATCTTCGCTACTACCGTCTACCCTTTCGCTTCTTTCCTCCCTTTCCACCACCACGCTCGTCACCACCACCACCACCACCTCGTTTACCATTCTTGGCATGAAACTTCTTCAACGTCCGTTGTGCCATCTTCAACGTCGCAGCATTTCCCATCCCACTCATCGTCGAGGCACCATGTTGACCCTTCTTCCCACCACGCTTTCCACTCTTTTTCTTTGGCATGTTACTCTTCACTTTCTCCATGAAGGTATTCACATCCGCGGCCCGTTTTTGTTCCGTGTCGACATGATCTTTTCCGTGTTTGATCCGTTTGTAGAAATCAATGGAATCATTATCGTCGTCGTCGTCATCAGAGGGGATGCCATAGGTTGTAGTGACTGAGACTAGTCCACCGAATTGAGTTGTGGTGTGTTCATCTTGGAATGTCGATAGTTCCTTTTGTTGTTGCTGCTGCTGCTGTTGTTGTTTGTTTATTGACCCATCATCATTATCCGAACCATCATTATCATCATCTCCATCCTCATTCTCCAACAGTCCCCTCCTCAACGCCCTCTTATTCCGTTCAATATCTTCAATCTTATCCAACTGTGCCTCCCTCCGCTCCTTCCGTTCTTCTACCTTGGCCTCACGATCTTTCACCTTTTGCATGGCCAGTCCAAAGGCACGACGTTCCTTCTTACGTTTGGAAAAGCCCGTGAGGTATTCGTGTCGATCGGTGGCGTTGAAGGAAACTTCAACCTTTTTGTGGTGTCGTGAGGAGGAGGAGGGGTTGAAGGTGGGTTTGCCCTTGTGATGGTGGCGGCCTCCTCCTCCTCCTCTTTTGTTGTTCGTCATGTTCTTTCCCATGGTGTTTGTCTACTATTACTATCTCAGTATGCAACAGCTTATCACGGGTTCCCGTGAGCTTATGCTTATGGCATGCATGTTAATTGTGGGTGGCGTATTTATTTTTTGATTGGTCGTGCGATCTGAGCTCTTCCTTAGATTAGGTTGGACCCAATTATATGCTATCTTGCTGTTGATGCCGCTAATAAAAATCTGGCATAGCATCCGATATTTCAGTGTAGGTTGCCCCCAAAATAGTTGGCAGTCGAGTCGAGAGTCGCGAGTCCCATCTATTGACGCGACGTTGTTCGCTCTTTCATTTTTCACTCTTCTTCCATGGGCTTCGTTCGATAGTAGCGTCTGCTCATATACTCATCTGTCTTCACTCAACACCAATCCATAAAACATCTCATCATGTGGGGCTTCATGGGAGGAGGCAGCGCAGGCCTCCCAACAAAATTCGAGGAACAATACCACTGCTACTCCGCCGCCCTAGCCGACAAGACGCACCTCGAACAGGGTGATAAAATTCTCTTACCACCATCGGCATTCGACGTCCTTGCCCGTCTACAGGTGGACTACCCCATGCTCTTTCAACTTCAAAATCCCAATAGGGGGACAATGACTCATTGCGGAGTACTCGAATTCACAGCCGAGGAGGGGTCCTGTGTCATTCCCTTTTGGATGATGCAAAACTTATTAATCGAAGAGGGGGGTGTCCTAACCGTTACCAACGTTAGTCTCCCCAAGGCCAACTTTGTCAAATTCCAAGCCCAGCACGTGGACTTTCTTGAAATTTCCAACCCCCGTGCCGTATTGGAACATGCCCTTCGGAACTTTTCATGTATTACCAAGGGTGATGTTATTTGTGTCCCCTATAACAGTAAGAATTATCATTTTGAAATTAAGGAGGTCAAGCCGCAAGATGCCGCGTGTATTATTGAGACTGATTGTAATGTCGATTTTGATGCTCCGGTGGGGTACAAGGACCCGTCCACTACTAGTAGTGTGGCTGGAGGGAGTTCGGCACCATCATCGGGGAATGCTGCGTCATCCATGGCTTCCAATAGTTTGGCGAATTTACCAAAACAAAGTGCCTATGCACCAGCAGAACATAGAACGAGTAATTGTCCGAGTCCAACTCCATCTAGTTTGTCGGCTGCGTCTGGTACAAGGAAAGATGACGAAGGAGGAGGAGGATCTACTACTACTACTACTGCTGGAGGAATTAAAATTGTCGATGGGAAAATTGTACGACCAGATGAAGAAAGTGCTTCGTCATCTACACAACAACAACCTGCACCCGACATGATGGCAACACAAACCGGTGCAACAGGAGTACAACGCAATGCCGCCATTGCCATCCAATCCCCCAAAATTGATTATTGGGCCTTATCTGCCGGGGGTGGATCACGATTGGACGGGAAGGAACCCACTCCACTCAAGGACAAGGCTACGGGTATGGAAGTGGATGTACGTAAGATTCGTGCCGAGGCTGCGGCACGAAGAGCAGCCGAATTGGCCAAGGCTACTGCGTCATTACCTACGACTGGAATGACGATTAAGGGGGAGGAAGTCAAGGTGGAGAATAATGGTGGTGGTGCAGCGGGAGGAGGAGGAGCTTCTTCGTCAGCGGGAAGTGCTGTTGCTGGACGGGGGGTTCCCGTGAGGAGGAATAAAAGTCGGGTGGGTGGTAAATTCTCCAAACTGAAAAATGCTACTGCCTTTCAGGGAAATTCGAATCAAATGTAAGATGAGTATATTATATAGATGATCATATGAGCCTGGTGATTTTTAATTAGGATGAGCAAATATTGCGTGTGGAAGTATTATTTATAGTATGTCATTGTTCCATTCCAATAACCCCAGTCAATTTTTATCGTGCACAAGTCATCATTTTGGTTTCGGTACAATACCTGGATGTCCTTTGTGTAAGTCCTGGATACCGGCAATCAATTGTTCCGGGGCTTGGGACGGAGCAGAGGGGCATCTTGCACAGATTATATACAATCATAATTACACGCAATCCAGCATTGCTTCTTGGGGAACAGAGGGCACACCTTCAACGACTACGATCCTATCTTAACTAAGCACTCTAAGAGACATGTTTTTTAAGGTGAAATGAACTGAGGCATCCTAAAATTTGAAAATTACTGAAGCTTGTGGATTGAATTACCTCCTATACACACACAAACAAACATTACATAGTCCAACAAGTTTTTTAACTAAGGTCTCCGCCCTGGAAGACAGGCTCCTCAAGGTCGGTCTTCTTCGCCTTCTTGGCCTGCACCGCCTTATTACCAGCCGGCGGCAACAGCAGCAATAACGGCAATGACAGCGATGACAATACCAGCGATGGCACCACCTGAAAGAGAATACTGTTGACCGAACAATTGTTGGAAGGTTTCTCCGTTGAAGGGGTTGGTCCATGCCCTGTTTGCCAAGTTGGCTTCAAGCTGAAGAATTTCCCCACACACATCGGCAACATCTTCACTGTAAATCATATCGTAGCCTTCAGGGTAGGCACTGTTTCCGTATTGGTTTCCGTTAGCGTTGTATTCGTATTGGTTACCGTTGTTGGCCTGTCCTTCCTCGTTGTACATGTTGGCCATGCAATCACTCTTGGAGACGGCGTTTTCGTAAAGGTTCTCGCAGGCTTCACTGGGATCCTGTAATGACGGAAGATGGAATATGAATAAGTTAGAAGAAGGAAGCACGAGGCGCATTGAATACAAAAAGAGCAGGATATAAACTTACCGCACCGTCGTAGCTCCTTACGGCACCCGTTGAGCAAGAGTATTCATCAGAGAACATCTCGGTGACCATGTTCATGTAACCATATGCGAGGTCATCAGGGTTCCAGTCGTAATCCTGTTGACCATCGCCATCAGCATCACCATTGCCGTAGGTCATAGCCACGGCCTGTTGATACAAGGAGTACGCATTCTGCTCGCCAGACATGTACATGCAGTTCTCATCGGTGAACAGGGCAAGTTCGATGGACTTACCATCACTTCCACAAGTGTGACCGATGTAGCCCCCGTTACCGGACTCAACACACATGGCTTCCTCGAAAAGCTTCTCCATCTCCTCGTAGTACTCCTTAGATTGCTCAATTTCATCCTCGTCGACACACTTCTCTTCACAAGTGTTGCAGATGGTCTGAAGAGACTCAAAGAGACGACGTCCTCCTCCATTATTGTAGTTACCGTAATTGTAGGCAGCGTAGGCGCCATTTTCATAATTTTCCATCTCCTCTTCGGCCTTCTCCTGTTGCTCTTGCTGCTGCTGCTGGTATTCTTGCTGCTGCTGCTCGTATTCATCCTCGAGATTTTGAATGTATTGTTCGAACTCATCTTCGTCCATGTTGGCAAAGTAAGACCTTTCATCTTCAGACATTTCGCTGTAGAGTAGGGAGAGCAAAAAAGATACACATCATGTGTCAGACAACAACTACATGGCATGTCAATACCACAAGACAAATTAGAAAGAATAATATAATACATACTCACCAGAAATTTTCCATAAGCTCACAGTCTTCGCACAACTGAGCCCTCTCTTCGGCCCAACTGGTACCAATGGCCTGGAGGTAAGCAGACAAAGTAGTCATGTACTCATCGTTGTTGCCGTAGAGATAATCGTATCCGCCGTTGTTGGCGTCGGTGGCACCAACGAAGGAGAGGTAGGACACGGTAGGCTTCGCCTGGAAGTAATTTCCATTGGCGTTGGCATTGTTGGCATCGCCATTGTTGTTGTTGTTGTTGTTGTTGCCGTCGTAGACAGTGGCGGTAACACACATGTAAGGTTGAATGATGGTCTCAGCGGTGACTTCCTGATCAGCATACTCGTAATTCATGTTTTGTTGTTGCCCATCAAGACGACGGGTGAAACCACCGAAAGCCTTCTTGTTGACGGTGTCGGTGAACTTTTGCATGAGAGCCATTGTCTTGAGAGTTTTGGCGGCGTCTCCGCGGGTGGAGGCGGCGTTGGCAGCTGCGAGAGCGCCTGCGATGGTGAGCATGGAGAACTTCATTGTAGACGGAGGTTGTTGAGGATGGTTACAATGCAACAGGTTGTGTTGATGTTTGTCTTGTGAAATTATGAGAGTAGCAAAGCACTTCCAAATCTTTCACCAATGCTGCGTTGACGCTGAGCACCATGCGCATTTCTTGCCAGTCTTGACAAACTCGGCGAACACAATTCCAATGGCGCCTTAACATGAGCCAATGCTCTACTGATTCCAACGTATGTGAGGGCGTTTCATTGATTATTCTTAAATTTTATCAACGTGGGAATTAAGTATGACCGGGACATCATGGGAAAATCTTAATATGAGCAGGGTCTGCTTCCTTACATGTCTAATATTTCACATCATTACATTATCATTGCTGACCTTGCTTATTTACGTACGAACAGGACAAGACAATGGCTCTATACTGAGGAATTCACTACAAAAACGAGAGTTAGGAAATATTTCAAACCCTCCATTCTTTCCCATAAGATTATTCAAAGATCAATTCCTTTGAACGGATGGATCTGCGCCAGCCACGCCCGCGAACCCACTTCTCGCCAACGGACGGATGCGATCGCCAAACAAGTTGATGGAAGTAGATGGAAGTGGACATGAACGTGGTGAAAAATGCCGGAAGGTACAATACCATACGATCCCGCTACAACGCATCAACCTGCCCACGCTGCACACGATTTGCCCTCGCTCTGCTGCATCAGAAGTTCCTGCTTGACGACACACACATATAAGTACTTACTTAGTAACAGGGTGGCGATTTGGAAGCTTCATTTCACATGATATTGAGTCGAAGACTTCACAAAGAGAATGCATTGTCCAATAGGAGTAAGTACGATGCCAATGACAGGCAAGATGTACTAGTTGATGGTGAAGATATGAGGGATACGTAGTACGACTGAACTGAAGCAACGTACATATGTCAGATCAAGTATACACGAGTGGCTGCATTTGCTCTACAGTATACATATAACAGTCACGAGACAGCGCGAGCTATGAGGGAGGAAAGGTGCTATTCCGTGCCAATTATTAACTATAAAACATTGATAAACATAAGTAGTACCAATTATTAGAGTGATAATAATGCTTTGACTTGGTTTGGATCGTGTTCCAAGAATGATAGATCCGTATATCCTCCTCTTTCACTTGCCAATGCCCCGAAGACTTCTTGATACACATCAATGACTATTTGCTGCAGTTCTAGATCGCGCAATCTTTCTCAATTGGACATCTTTAATTTCATCTTCAAATGTTGGGATTGGAGGTGAGAAGAGCGACGAATAGAACTTTTTCATGGCCACTTCTACCTCAGTTCTGGATAGTCCCGGATGAGATGATATGGTCATTCCATCGATGTACACTCTCTCCATATCTTTGATTCCTGATCTGATTGCACCTAAGCCACATTCTTCCAATAAGATCTCTGCTTCAGAGCCAACCAGTACCTCCACGAGATTCTGTTCTTTTTCATCAATTAGTGACATCCATTTGTTTGTTTCTTCTGAGTCCAACCCACTTTTTGACGCGGCCTTTACTGCCATTTTTAGTGCATTCGTATCATCAAGCGTTTTCAGATGTGTCATTGCAGCATCCACCATTGTACTCACGAGGAATGAGAGTGAAAGCTGTTTGGAAACAAGATCGTCTTCTGCATTGTCCAAAGACAGTGCATCGTCTGCAAATCCAGGAGAAGCCACTCGTTCGTTGGCTATAAGCGTTATTGCGCGCTGGGCCAAATGCGCTTCTGATTGTGACAAAGTTAAAGAGTGACTCCCTAACATTGCACCATATGCTCGAAGTGATGCAACATAGCAGTCTGCGGCTTCTGATAGACATTCATCACACGTTGTAAGGAGTGGACTCTCAGTAATCACTTCATTTTCAGCTTGGGCCTTTTCTAATGCCTTTTCAATTGCAGAACAATAGAATCGTAATAGACCGCTTACAGAGAATATTGCCACGAGCCGATTAAGCGAAGAAGAGGAATCTTCCTCGTCACTGGACTGCATAGCTGCCGCCCCGCTTCCCCCGTCAGTCATAGACCCCCCTTGAGATGCCAAAGACATGATGACCTGCGAGAGGCGAGTTTTTAATGGTCTTGAAAGCCCTCCCATACTTTGGGCCAGCAATTCGGAAGCACTCATTGGCCTACTATCATCTGCAGTATCGTCATAATCCTCCTCCTCATCATCTTGTCCCTTCTCTTCGTCGTTTTCGTCATTCTCTTTATCGGACAAAAACAAAGTCTTGACCAACTCACCCTCCACCCTAAATGCTCGAAATGCAAATGCAAGCATATCACCCACATACCCCACTGGATCGTGCGCCCTCATCTCCAATGGAGCCATGCCCCCATATCCAGACGTAAGAGCCAACAGAAATCGCCTCGTCACCTCCGTTCGACGACTTGACGCAATCAACTCCAACGCATGAACATGATGTGCAGGAGAGTGTCGTAGAACCCATAACGCCCTACGAATGACTGGATGACCAAACGCCTCGTCCATATCATCACCATCCTGAAATCGTCCCAGTGCTCCAAATTGAGACGACTCTGCAGAAAATGCTCTTCCCGCATCATTGGAGGATGTGGGTACATTATGATGTGTATTTGGTGTTGCGGATCCAATCCCCAAGAAGAATTGGAGGAATGTGTAGAGGCGTTCGTAGGCACGTTCTTGCCGTGCAGCCAATTGTTCCATCATGCGCAATGCCGAATTGGTCCCCAATTGACCAGAGGATGATCGGTTTCCAATATTATCATTCTTTTCCTCGTCAAATGATAATGACTCATCCGCACTGGTAGTATCACTTGTGCCAAACGTCTTGCTCAACTCCCTCCGAATCACCACCAACCGTTCCAACGCATTAAAAAAACTGGTAACATCCTCCATAGTCTCCCCCGATGGATTTGGATTGATATACAATGCCGCGCTCGGATGACACCATGGATTGTTGTTAGTACCACCATCCTCGTCATACTCGTAGTCTCCTCCTCCCGAGAGTAGAAAGCCTTGGAAATTGTAATGATCTAACAATCGTGCCTCATTATCACCCAAATCGAATTTATCAAGAAAGGCATCCACAGCTATTTGACGATGAGTGGCATCCACATAAGATTTGTGAGCGGCGTGTAATTTCGATGCAAGTGTCCGTTCCATTTCCCACGGTGAAGCATTATTCGAGGTGGTAGTTGTAGTAGTAGTCATGTTGTGCTCCATACCACCGCCACCAGCAGCATCATCTCCATTCAACAACAAGTCCACCTCCTCCTGACTAATAATTCGCTTATCAACAATGGTACCAATCTGCACTGCCACCCTGGACACATGATCCACACGCTCACGTAATGTGGTTGCATCACGTGCCAATTTTTGCAATTCGGTTTGAAATTGCAGTGCTCGTTTGAGTGCGTCACTTTCGATTGCGGCGCGGACTGATTTGGCGTCGATTATTCCTCCTCCGTCGCTACTGTTGTTGTTGTTGTTAGAGGTAGCTGCATTACTTGATGGACCATTGTTGTTGGTGGTGGTGGAAGAAGAGGATGAGGGTAGAGTGGCCAAGGCAGAAAGGGCGGCTTTGAAGGCGGGTGTGTCTGTGCGAAGATGGAGGGCGCGGTTCACTTTGTCGGAGAGGACGTTGGTGGATTTCATTATGTGTATGTAATATGGCAGTGTCAAAAGTAGTTAGTCTCGCTATAATGGTCGAGGATCATGGTAACATCTTCTTTGGCAAAGTCTTTGGCATAATTATGGTCATCGGAGTACCTACTACTTATCAACAGCAACAGTGATCTAAATGATCTGGATCTTTTTTTCCATAGGTTTATTTGCTACGCACGTGTGGGTTACCGGTAGGGATATCTATGAGGAAAGTGTTGGGTGAATTTTAGTGGGTATTATCATAAGTACTGTTGTTCTAGAACGAAAGACGGAAGCTCCATTCAATTCTTGTACTACTCCTATCAATAATGACCAGCGTCGAAGTGCTAGAATCCATATCATATCTGCTGGGACTGATCGATGCCCGTGAATGGGAGTTATTCGCTCCTACTACGCCCTTGAACCAAGTCCAGCACACTTCCGAGCTCGGTCAAACATTATCGTGCGCAGATTCCCGAATTCAATTGCATGACGTTACTTTACGCTGTACGAAATTGCGAATGCGACCCTCCACCGGAGCTTGTTCTCGACATGGTCGAGATTTGTCCCAACCTAATAGCGACCAGTGATTGTCTCGGTCGGACTCCACTTCACGTAGCTGCGCTGGATCAGCTGTGGCTCCGATAGGTTGATCAAGATCCTTGCTCTTGTCTACCCTGATGCATGTGATGTTCAAAACGTAGATGGAAAGACTCCAATGCACTTTGCATGTGATAGCTCATCTGTGCTGTTCGAAGAAAACGACGATGAAACTGATGAAGCCGCGAAAACCCAACCAATAAGTCACGATGCCATAATATGTGCTCTTCTGTCAGAGTCTCTTGCTGCAGCTACAATAGAAGATGAAGACGAAATGAGCCCGTTGGAGCATGCTATAATGTGTAATGCATCGTTGAGAACTGTCAAGCTACTGCAGCACGCAGCAGCGCAACAATTGTAGAAGATAGCTCTCCGTCCATGTGTCCGGGGCCCACCACAGTGTCACGAAGAAGTAGAAGAGTTGTATCTCTGGCGAACAGCGACACTTCTTGTTAAAGTGAATGGAAGATGATTGGAATGAATTTCTGTACATAATGAATGTAATTAGTTGTACACGAATCATGAATTGCGAAGGCGAAGGAGCTTACTGAAAACAGAAACAAAAAGCAAACAGAGTTCTATATTCGTTCGAATTTCGGTGATGGCAACGAAATGGTTACAAAATAACGAGAGAGCCCCATAAAATGTGCTAGAAGAGAGAAGAGATAAGCAGTGTAGGCGCCTGCATGCACGGCAGCTTAAAGGAGGCGGTACATAACCGCAGGAAGTCAGGGCGATCTGTAGTGTTACCCTATCCAATAAATCGCCAATTATTAGTTCTCTTCCGCCACATGGGAGTAACCTACCCTTGCTTAAAACTTTAAAGGTGCTTAAAATGCTGCTCTCGGTGAGCTGAGTTCGAATCCGTGGTGTATGCAATTTTATGAAAAAAATTTGTTAGCCCCACTTCTAGCTTGACTTAAGGGTTAACCCCAAAAGGGGTCCCCTCTTCCAGTTTCCTTGGGTCTTTGGCTCCTTATCACACATTCATTCCATCATGATGACATTCTCTAGTTGAAAAAGAAACCAATGATATAAGGGCCTGACACGTGGAAATCTGAATATAATGTGCTGACATTCTCTAGTACGGGAAAAAAATGATGCCTGATCCGACATAAAGAAAAGGGCTAAATAAGGCCAAATAATATAAGGTGCTGGAATATAAGGTGCTGGCTACAAAACGGTCATCATGATGCCAAAAGTACCTCACATACACACCGGATTTGAACTCAGCTCACCGAGAGGATTTCAGAACTGTGCTCACCTTTATCATAGCACCAATATTCGAAGAGAACTAATCTGCTGGATAGGCTAACACTACAGATCGCCTCAGGCATCATCGATTTTCGAGCGCCGACCCCTGCCTGCGAAAGGCAGGCTATGGGGTCGGCGGCAGATTCGTCTCACTACAATTACAATACTCTACGTTGACGTTGCTATTAAAAGCTATCATTCTTTTCTTTCGCATTGCTAGCAGTTTCATTGCTTAAGCGGGCAGCATTGCTTTATTCGATCAATCGAATTGATCTTGACAAGGATGATCCCTTGTCTTGGGATGCGATCTGGGAATATATAGCTATTGCAGCACATGTTCGTTATCAGTTACCATAGATAATGTCGCCTCTGAGAGGGCCCACCGAACTGTTACATTAGTAGCCGCATTGCTATGCAAAATAAAGATGACCTCGTCATATTAAGTTTCTCTTAAGTTGTTCAACTATTCTACTGTAAAATTTCTGTTATATATCTCCTAAAAGTGTCCTGATTCCCTTTTCAAAATAGCCACACGGCTAGCTGTTGCTGGTGCTGTTGGATGAACGAATCTCGTTAAGCTTAGGCAGTTCAGGGCCCATCATCCGCGCTCTCTTCAGCGTCCTTCGTCCAAGACTGCATCACGGTGTAGCTTGCCCAGCCTTCGTGCTCTTAACGTGGCCCTCCTTGTCTGTGCCAAAGAGGAAAGTGCGATAGCATCCCACCTGAACCTCAACGAAGTAGATAGAGATTGATCAGCCATCTGCCTTGCGCCTTGCTTGCTCTTCGAGAACACCAGCGACACATCGCGCTCTGCAAGTCCTCACCTCGAGCATTGATGCACGTGTGAGTAGGTGTTCGATGCCTACGCAATCCGAACGGATACTCTGAAGCCCAGCTTCAGCTTCAGCTTGGGGTAAGGGCGATTCTTCATTCTCGTCTCCAACGCCTGCAGCATCGCTCACTTGTGATGCCCTCTGCCTCCGCCACAATTCGAAGACAGATTCCCTGACAGCAAGAGCCATGCGGTCATACTCAGCTGGGGTGTACCAGAGGTCTTCACAAGCTACGCTTTTGCCATCGCTGTCTTTAGAATGCTCGAAGATGAGCATCTGTGCGTTGTCCGCAAATTGTACGCTCATTATTTGGCGTCGGTTGTGGAAAGGGGGCAGCCTTCGCTTGGCAACTTTGTCTCTTTGTTCTTCGTGGGAGCCTGGTTTGGTGGTTGTGTCGGTGGTTATGTTTGTGAGTCCTCACTGTTACTCTTTCACCTTCTTTACGTACTTAGTGAGTATCATTTTCACTTTTCAGAACATCAGCCAGCTGTTAATTTCTCGAGGAATTCTTACTAAAGCTAAACAGAGTTCAACGTAGGAATTAGTACAACAGGTACATCGTCCCTCCCTCGAGATGGCGTTGAGGCCCCGTAGTAAGAGTTTTTCCGCACCAAGATACTCACTTGACAGTGGGGGACAATGCTCCACACCGTCTCTATCGATTCGTCTTGGTGAGGAGATCATCGTGGAATTTTCAACCGTGGATTTATGTCGCCGACTGCCGGAGACGGACCCGATTGAAATTCTGGCCACAAACAACACAATTTCACCTCCCCATCACCACATTATTGAATGCTCCACACCGTCTCTATCGATTCGTCTTGGTGAGGAGATCATCGTGGAATTTTCAACCGTGGATTTATGTCGCTGACTGCCGGAGACGGACCCGATTGAAATTCTGGCCACAAACAACACAATTTCACCTCCCCATCACCACATTATTGATCCCAACAAAACAATTGAATTATCTCCTTTGGTGCAAATCATCTTCTACTGTTATCATGTCTCCCGGAAAGAACAACCGTACTAACAAAGCCTTTACTGCCTCTACCAAGAGTATCCTCAAAGGACAATCTCTTGCCTCCACTCCTGCCTCTGCAGCTGCATCTTCTGGAAAAACGGCCACTGCCCCTATCGTCGGCGGAACCAAGAAGTCAACCCTATCCTCCTCCAACTCTACGGAACCTCCTCTTGCTCCTATTTTTGGGACCACCAAGAAGCGTAACAAGAAGAGCCGTGGATCTCCCAAACGTGGAGAACGGCGCCCTATCGGAGGCATCAGCGCTACTCCTCCTCGTCAATCGAGCCAACCTGCCAAGCCTTCTGCTACTGCCACCTCCACTAAGCCTCCATCTGTGGCCTTAAAGCATACCGATGCTGCGGAATCTGCTAGAAGCCCTCTTCCTTGACTTCCACTGGTGACAAGCAACATCGTCCCAGTAAAACAGCCAAAACTGGAGCGGGAGAGGAAAAGTCGGGTGAAAATGTGAACATTCCTACATCTGATGTCACCATGTCAGAAAGTGTTCCTGACGCGTCTGCTGGAAAGAAGTCTCCTGTCACTCTTACTGGCGGTGATAAGGGTACAGCAGGAGATCCTGACGAAGTGGAAGTCTGTCCAATGGATACATCGGATTCTGCAGCCAAGGGTCCGACATCTCCAAACGTTTCCCCGGCATCTGGAAAAAGTGACATGGATAAGGAGACAGATCAGGTTTGCGTGCGCTTTGGCAACGATGAACTCCATTCTTACGATAACGCCTCCGCCCCGAATGTTTCCAATATCACTCCGGAGAAAGAAGCTGGTCAAGACAACGACAAGCCCAAATCATCTCCATCCGTTTCTGCCTCTCAGACAGAAAACGAATTTGAAGTGACTGAGGATGATGACGTAATTAATAATGCCTTTCAGAAGCTTCTCGGAGACAAAGCATGCTTTCTTGATATTGGTTCACGCCTCCCAAGGTTTGACAATTTAAGTGAAAGGACAACTTGGAAACGTAGGGTACAATGTCATCGGGGATTTACTGTCATGTATGATCCCATAATCATCCCAGGAAAAAGACATCCTTCGCCATAATCCTTCTGCACCTTCAACAGCTGATGACGAATAACCTCAGGAATCTTAACACATATTTTGCCTTAAAATGGACTCTGCTCAAGCCCTAAAAGTTGCGCCGAACACGGCCAAATCCCCGAACAGTCTGCTCTTATGTTCAGACCTAACGGAAGATGGTAGGATGGGTTTACCATTGCGGTTCTAAGGAGCCAAAGAAACACAAAAGAGATGTGTACTTGTCTAGTATAGAGAGTAATTTTCTAAATAAGCTTTAAGCTCAGAACATCAGCCAGCTGTTAGGTACTCCCTCTGTCCCAAAAAAAAGTAGCTATTTGAAGTTAATCGTAGTCCCAAAAAAAGTAGCTATTTAGGTATTAATTCCTACAGTCCAATCCTACACAAGTGTCCGAGAGGCCCTTTTTTCACTCATCAGTTTCGAATTAGTGTTAGATTTAAGGTTAATTTAATGTCCTTTATCATAATATCATCACAAATAGCCGCTTAACAACCTCCTACCTCGATTCCATTGTAACCGCCGTGAAATAAGATTTCCAACGATCACGCTGATTCACCGCGCTAGTAAATCGCGATTTTATGCTAGCTTCTATGTGCACTATTTCTTACCTTAAGTTAGCTACCGTACCCTTACACAAGCTACCGTGCATCAAAAAGCCATCATGACCATGGCATCCGACAGCGTAGACGCCGTCGCCTATATCTCAACTAATAAATACCAAGTCCCTAATTAAGTTTGATAGATTAAATCGCTTCTATTAATATGTAATAACAAGATTATTTGGTCAGAACATTAGTAATTCCGACGAGAGGCCGTTCGGATAGGGGGTCAAATGTTGTGATGATGCGTCGATGTTTGACCGCAAGGCAGTGCTTTGAGAGACTTGGGGGGTGGCTGTGGCAATGATACATTCAAATAAATATATTGTATCGATCAGCCAAGTGTCATCGCTGTAGACATCCTCGAAAACCCTTTCATGGACCGACATGGTGCAGGAATTCGGCGTCGTCACCTGTGTGCTGAAAATGCGCTCTAGCTCTCTCAATATAGCTTATGATCACGGAACTAATGGCCTAAATCGATTGCTATGATGTTTATGAAGACAATAAGGCCGTTAGTTCCGTGATGATAAGCACTTCCTAAGGTACTAGGGTACGCCGAATAATCACCATGGAGGTGGTTTTTTTGTGCGGTGTGTATGTAGGTATGTAGATAAGAAATATTACCATCCAACTTTACAGTACCACCACTTTCACTTAAAATCGCGCTGTGAATCAGCGTGCGATGTGCGATAGCATTTTCCTCGACGAAAATTGATGAAGTTTAAGCCATTCTAATTCAAATCGCTACTTTTTTGTGGGACAGAGGGAGTATGTTTGAGGCGGAATCAGTGACTTGGTATATGTAAAACCTGGTACGGAAGCAGGTTAGGTTAAACCGGTAATCGGGGTACCGGATGAGGGACTTCGAACCCCGTAGATAGATACTGTACGAATGGTTTCAATGGGCCAGCCGAAATCTTCGAGGTTGCAAAGCTCAGCTTCCAGAAGGAATTTTCAAATATTCTTCCTGCTACGCCACGCGCCGGAATTAGTAGCGTGGCGTAGCAGAGCCCGAATTTTTATTTTTTATAGTATGTTTTCGTTGACCTTTGCGAGCTCGAATGAATTTCAGGTAAATAGGGTTAAATAAGGATAGACAAAATTAGTCTTGAGTAATCGTCAGAAAGCGGCACCCAAATATGAATTCCTACGTATGAGGAATATTAATTGACTCGACTCCCAAAAATGGTAATCTAAAGACACATTCACCATGGTGAAATCAGCTCCCTAAGTACGACCTGCCATAAGTATCTCGGCAACTACATGGGCGTTGACCCTAATTCGAAGCGTCAATGTTATTATTTTGGTCCTTAGAAGCTCATTGATACCTTACTTGTCCACTAACTCCCGCGATTGACGGAAAAGTGTCCCATTGAACCCATTCGTACAGTACTCCTATCCTGTAGAGGTAAGTAGATAGATAGATAAGCAAGGGTAAATAAGCAGGGTTGGCGACGACGGTTCCCGCCAAAATTTTACCTAGTAAAAAAGCTGAGTACCGTTACCGTCTCGTCAGCAAGTTCGATTGAGAAAGTCAGTGCCGGTCCGAAAATGATGATCCGCACCACCACGCCGCGCCGGTTGGCGCCGGCCGTGATCAGGCAAGGCAACCATGGTCGAGTTGCCGCCGCTGAATTAGACCAAGTTAACAGCCGTATTATGGGGTGATTGGTGGCTGACGGTTACTATGGATTACTATGTTGGTGTTGAAGCCCTCGCCGCTGCCAAATCCCCTGAGGGAAGGCAGCATTGAGGCAATATTAGACGATGACGTCCGGCGAGCGCCGCCCACTGAACAGTGCTTTCACTATGTTATAGGCTGTTACAGATGTACGTGCCGAAAATCTCATGGTTCGGCTGACATTTCGGCTGACATTTTGTCTACGGGGGGCTTTTGTACTGCAACCTACGTAGGAATTCTGACGGACCATTTTGCGTCCACCACACAAAATCGCATGAAGTTCATCTATGACGTTGAGGTGGTTCTTTATGGTATGATGGTCTGTATAGGCAAACTTAAGCCCTTCAGACAGTTTACAAAGGGATTGCGTCTTCGGTGGGTGCCGTGGTAATGAAGGGCAATATGTAATATTGCCCCAAAGAGGCCTGACATTCGACAATTTTGGGTGGACGCAAAATGGTTTTTGACTTGTACCCTTGTAGATAAGTACTTCTAGAGAGTTTAGGAATACTCCTATAAATAAGTAGGGATAAACCCGAATTGGCGTGCGGCGGCCGGGCAAGCTTCTCTGCCGGCTGTCCGCTGTCCTTGCCCTGGCTGTCCTGCTACTTATTAAATAAAGCACCCAAGGAAGCCCATAAATTTGACTTTGAGTTAATTACTGACTAGAGGGTGCACCGTGTGCGAGTAAAAAAGAAGAGATAAAGCAGTACATTAGAGTGGTTTTATTTGGTTCGGAACGCTGTTTTTGTGCGCATTGCGCGCGAGTGGTGACGTCAGGTGTGACAAATTAGCGTGCGACCCGTTTGCGTTCCGAACGAGTTGGGCACGCAAACGGGCCGCAAACGACCTCGTTTGCGGCCCGTTTGCGTGCCCAACATTTCACGTAGGAATTGGTACAGATTAGATTTTCGATCGAAAGCTATGGAAAGATGAGCATGGAGGATCTTTTGTAGGAGTAATCAACTAGAGGCAAACTTGTAAACTATTGTAATAACAATATCATCATGTCTTCAGATCCCTCTATGGACGGCAACAGTGGCCGCCTTGCTGTAGGCAACGGTGGCGGCAGTGGCGGCAGCGGCGGCGACCATGCGTCGGCCGGTACATCCGGCAGGAACAACAGCACCAATGGTGGTGGCGTCAACACACCTCTCCGGAACAACACAACTGCCTCTGATGGCAGAGCAAGAGCAAATTTACCCAGTCTAGCCAATGTCAAGCGGAATCATGGCATTCAGTATCAAATTGTTACGCAAATTCTTCAAACAAGGCCTCATGTAATTGTTGGCCAAACCCTTCTCATTGTTGGTGCGGAGATTGATGTGTCCTGTACCTACTCGGATTTCACCATTGAACTGGCTGAGGCGGAACCCTTGAAACAAATCATGAAGTTGCCCTTTGTCGAAGTGGGTCATCTTCAATGCCTCACGATCATTTTCTATTGTGGCAATTCGCAAATGTGTTCGCGGTCGATGTTGACGTGGTACGTCCAATTCATGTTGAGGAATATCAAATAAATGGTGATCCATCCAAAAGATACGACGTATCTGTCCGGCATAAACCTGCATAGCACGTACAATAGCATTCAGATAATGCCCTATAGCCCGCCTTAGTTGCGGTTGATTGCCTACTGCATATTGAAGTGTTTGGCCCAGAATCTGAACCCGCAGCAATGTCATTGAAAACACCTGCAGACGATTCCACACCAAATGAAGTGTCCGTCGAAAGGAGACCATCCCAGAGTGTAGATGCATCCATCTGTCATTTTTATCAGCTTCCCGAAGTGGTCTGCGCCTTGCTGCACCTGTGGAACGACGAACAAAACGTTGTCGGGCCATGGTACCTCTTGTGTCATGTGATGTGAAAATGTTGTGAGATGTGAGTGATGACAAACACCACAGCTTTCATCGCCTTTTTGTCGCCTTTCCATCGCCTCCTCATCGCCCCAGCGACCGGCCCGGATAAAACCACCAGAACGCAAAAAAGCAGAACCAATGATCCGGCACCCATGACGTCACCAAACGACAGATCAGCGTGCAGCGTTCCGAACCAAATAAAACCACTCTATTAGGCGCATGCACGTAGCTGAGGCTGAACAATGAGCGGCAACCTCAGGAAGTCAAGAGGCAGGCGATGGGGTCAGCGGCAGATTCTTCTCACTACTCACTAAATTGAGATATGCAATAAAATCCTTTTTTCTAGCATTGCCTCTAGCCGTATCATAGCCTATGCGGGCAGCATTACTACTTATTCGATCAAACCAAAGATGTAAGATGCCAAAAGAATCGCTGTAACATTTGTGTGACGATTCGAACTTTGGGGTAACAAAATGTAACAAAGACTAACCCTAACAAAATTCCTTCCCGCAATCATATAAACACAACAGAAGACTTCAATGTGTTGGTGGTGCATCATGGTAGAGTTTAATATCAGATATACTGTGTTATTATTTGTGGTATTTTATGTAAATTATAAAATAAGTAATACTTGATCAATATATGCTATTCCCCTCAACAAACATTATTAATGTTGCTTCCATGGATGTATACTATCATAAGAATGATATATCAATGCTTCTTCAATCGATATCCACGCCGTTTTCATTAAATTGTCAGTTGATTGTTGTTTTCGACGGAAACGACAATTTGTGTATATTTTTGCACCGCGTAGGCAACGTTGTACAGCCTTTCCTTCCGCTCCAGAGTGCCAAGCCGTCGTCTATAATGATATTAGAGTCGAGGGATCGGGTTGGTTACCTTTGGAAATGGTTTATTGCCCCTCTTTGCTGCGCAGTAGCGTTGATGTAAAAAATTATTTGAAATTTGTTGACATCAAGTAACCGACGTTCCGGACGACGTAATCGGGCGAAGCAGCAGCTACCAAGACACCGATGCCTCCCTATGGATGTATAGTATCGATTGTTGCGTCGTGGTGGCATCGTAAATGGTGGTAATGATGATTACCTAAGGCAGTGATCCACAGCATCAGTTGCATCAACCAATTTCCGTTACGTCGCGGGGAAAAATAGTTTCCCCTAGGATTTGTCGAACCATAGGGTACTTTTTCGAAGGGGATCTACAAATTGGCTCCTCCGCCTCCAACTTCAAAAGTACCCTATGGTACAGTGTCGATTTTGCACTACTAGGCAGTCCACAATGGCATCATGGTGGTTGTGCTGTGGTTGTGTATTTGGCCGTTTATCGCGGTGAAAAAGTGTGAGACAGTGCAGTCCGAAGTCGTTGGGCGAGGTGGTGCGTGACTTAAAACGGCCGTTTTTGAGTTCGCATGAGGATATACCAATTCCTATTGTAGCCCTACCAGCCCATTTTGCCTAACAAACGGCCAACTTTTATTAGCGTTTTTTTACTTGTGTTCGACCTTAAGGATTGCCCCCTTTAAGGATTTCCCGCCATTTCACCCACAACATGCGATTCGACAGATAGATTTCGATTTGAGCGCTTCGTGGGTCCCTCCCCATTCCGCGAATATTGGGCTGCCTTTGCGAAGAATTCGGGGGATGGTGTGGCATTCTAACCAGGCAGACGTTTCAACATTGAGCTCCTCGCTCCTCGCTCCTCAGATTTCTGGGGTAACAGCCTAAAAACCTTTGATTTTTCACGTACATTGTTTCTCCTCCACTGTGACCCATCGATCGCATGTGTACACGCTTGATCCTATGCGGCGCTCTTTCTCTTTCTGTGCATCACTTACTCTATTATTCTCTTCTTTATCTCCAAATGCTTGTAATTTGTAACAGCTTTTTCCGTTTCCGGTGCTGTTCTTCAGTCTGTTCCGACTATATACGACTACCGACTACTGACTACCGACTCTTTCCATAGATTTGCTTCCTCTTGCTTTTTTACCAGTATTGCACAGCGCTGCTGCTGTGAAGCCTTCCATTCCATCCAGCCCAAGTGTCCAGGTTGCTTTGTTGGTTCACTCCTCTGTTGGCATTGGTCTCGTAGGTTTGCCGGTTCGCGCCTTCTTTGATTGCGCACTTTAGCCAAATTCAAGCTTCTTCTTGTCCGTGCTTCGTTCAAGCTTGAGCTTTTTGTCCAAGCTTCGTTCAAAGCTTGAGCTTGTTTAAATGGGTTAGTCGAGCGAAGCAGAGCTTACCGGTCATTTCGCTTGAAATTCCTGTCCGTCCGTCCGTCGTGGACAAAAATCAAACCCTCTGACAATTTGGTGGGAAGGCCAACCCAAAATCAAACCACCTGAAATTTGGCGCGACATCAGTCCGAAAAGAATAGATGAGAAATGAGAAATAAGACAGGCGCAAATAAAATGAGCTAGGGTAATTTAAAAATATCTAGCGCCAAGCCTGCAGAACAAAATTTACCCTAGCACATTTTGTTTGCGCCGGTCTTAAATGAGAAGATGGAATAGAGAAGCAATAGCATGTTGTGAATAGAGGGATTAAAGATATATAATGCTTATGACATGGACAACGGTGTATCGCTTGCAGATATAAGGAGAGAAGCAACACTCAAAGCGAATTGTGATACTTATGCGCAGAAGATGTTGTTACGCTGTACTTCAAAGATGGAGAAGATGTATCAAAAGTGACCAAGGAAATTCAATTCAGCCACCGTCTCATTAAAGCAGAGACATAATAGTAATATAGCTCATCACCGTTTACACAAGTTGTGTCTTTACGAAGCTTGAGCTGCTGCGTACAATTGGTTTAGTCGAGCGAAGCGCAGAGCTCACCCGTCATTTCGTTCGAAATTCCTGTCCGTCCGTGTGTCCGTCCGTCGTGGACAAAAACCAAACCCTCGGAAATTTGGCGCAAGAGCCACAAAGAAGGCGCGAACCCGCAAACCTACCAATGCCAGCAGAGGACGGAGTGAACCAAAAGCAACCTGGACGTACGCACGGACTGGATGGAAGGCTTCACAGCAGCAGCTATGTGCAATACTGGTGAAAAAGCACGAGGAAGCAAATCTGTAGAAAGAGTCGGAAGTCGGAACAGACTGATGAACAGCACTGGAAAGAGCTGTTACAAATTACAAGCACTCGAGTAAGTGCTCAGAAAGAGAATGAGCGCGGGATCAAGCGTGTTGATAGGGTCACAGTGAAGGAGAAACAATGTAGGTACATAGGTGCAGTACAAGTACAAGTGAACAGAGAGGTTGGAGAGTCAAATAGATATAGTCTGATGAGACTGAGATGCCTAGAAGAAGAAAGAAAGTCATTCACGAAGCTTGAGCTGCTGCGTATATAAAATTTCCGAGGGTTTGATTTTTGTCCACGACGGACACACGGACAGGAATTTTGAACGAGAGAGCCCTAAATGTGCTAGAAGAGAGAAGAGATAAGCAGTATAGGCGCCTGCACGCCAGCTGAAAGAGAGGCGGTAACCCCAGGAAGTCAGGCATCATCGATTTTCGAGCGCCGACCCCATGCCTGAGAAAGGCAGGCGATGGGGTCGGCGGCAGATTCGTCTCACTGCAATACTCTATGTTGCTATTTAAAGCTATAATTCTTTTCTTTCGCATTGCTAGCCGTTTCATTGCTTAAGCGGGCAGCGCATTGCTTTATTCTTTATTCGATCAATCGAATGATTGCTTTTGTAGTATGCCTGTGCGACGCGAAACGATTGTAACATTTGTAACGATTCGAACTTTTTGGGTAACAAAATGTAACAATGACGTAACACGCTAGATAAATTTAAAATTCATTCGAAGATTATTAAGCCGTTCGCGGACAACATGAATCGACAGGTCCGTTCGCTATGGTAGTTCCCAGATTTTTTTTTCAGGCGCTCGCGGGTCCCTCCCCGCACGCGTCGGTCTTTCGACGCCATCGGCCACACTACAGGTCTCGCTCTACAGAAACATTCAGAAGGTTGGTTAGGTTAAAGAAGTGCTGTTAGTGAAGAAGGGGTGTCAAATGGGTGCATTTGATGGTGATTTGTGGTACTAGTATGTACGATTATGGTACTTTATGGTATGTAGGGGGAATGTTTTCTGTAGAAGCTCTAAGAACTGAAGCACCTTGAGAACCCGATCGTAGCGTAATGGAATTTCACCATTTTTGGAGGGGGTTGAAAATTGCAGGTTGAAATTTCAGAAATTTCAGAAATTTCAAGGGATTAAATTTCACTCTAGCTTATCCTGAGATAGTCGTAATACTTTGCACTCTGCAGTCAACACATCACTCTAAGAGAGACTGTCAGCAAGCTTCTTTCCAAGCATCTTCTTCGCATCCATGATATGACGGAGGTTTTCCTTCCCTCGAAGAAGTGCAACACCAGTTGGATCCTTCATCCTATTCCTATCCTTCACAAGAATGCTGTTCTTCAGAGGTTTGGCCCTACGCTCACAATCCATCGATCCGACAGTTCCCATAGACATTAGAGGCTTAGCAACCAATCGATAGAAGTCAGATGATCCTGCATAACATTCAAACCACGTGATGCGACCAGAAATAGCACCAGTTGATTCCACATACTGTACCACATTTTTGATACTAAAAGACTTGTTGTTCTGTTGCAGCTGTTCCAAAGATGGAAGCGATGGAAGTGGAACGTCAAAAGAATGAAACCAGTCATTGTTTTGAGTATCAAAGTCCTCAAAATCCTTTTTAACTCTCCTCCGCATCTCATCAGAACCATCTTCACCCAAAGGCACATACCACTCGATCATCTTCCTTACGAGCGCAGCCTTGTTAGTCTGCAGGTAGAACAACTCCCTCCACACACGAGAGTTTGGGTCACAGAGGAAACACATCAAGTGATGCTCATCGAGTAAACCAACCTTCAGTCCGCTGGGATCAACACCATCCATATTGAAACGTTCACGGATCATACCAGCAACTTCTGCTCTTGAGCCCTGACCAAGAAGTTCATCAAACTCGGGAGTGAGACACTTGTTAATATCATTGCGCAGCGCTTGAACCAAGAGGGGGTAAGCACTAAGTGGCAAGGTACTGCATTGTTAGTCGCCAGCATTTTGGTGAAGAGTTACTCTCCGCTGAGTTGACAAACTCATCATCTGGATGGTGCGTGGTGTTCTTTGGGGTTTGGTGGTTGGTGGAATGAAGGGTCTTAGGTTATTTTTGTGCTACGTGTTGGTTCAGTACCATCCGTTCGCGCCAGAATTTTTGTGAAATTTCATTGTTGGCCAAAATTGGTGCAACTTTCACCCTGTAAATTTCACGAAAGTTGCAGTAGTGAAATTTCACCCTTTTGAAATTCCATTACGCTACCCGATCGAATAATCGTAAATAACACCGGTCCGGCCGTCAATCACCAGACCGCAACCATGGTGCCCACACTGCCGCTGCCGAAATAGACCAACTTATTCGCCGACCTATGGGCCAATCGATGGCCAATCATTAGTATGGACTATTAAGTTAGTGCCGAAGCCCTCGCCGCAGCCAAATCCCCAAAGAGAAGGCAGAATGGTGACGATGATTTATCACGGCGTGTTCGGCGCTCGCCGGCCAACGAACAGTGCTTTTCGAACATCCCAATCAAGCACGATAACATGTTCATAATAGTCTATACTAATGATTGGCCATCGATCGGCCCATAGGTCGGCGATTAAGTTGGTCTATTTCGGCAGCGGCACCATGGTTACGGTGTGTTGCGGTTTGGTGATGGACGGTCGGGCCGGTGTTATTTACGATTATTCAATCGGGTTCTCAAGGTGCTTGAGTTCTTAGTTAGAGGTTATCTCGAAGTCTCAGTTCATACATACATCAAAGTAGATAGATAGATAGATTATTTTATTCACTACTCCCTAGACATGATGTACATAATCATAGATACCACCTACACAAATCACTTGCTTTCACCCCATCATCCCAAACATACCACCATCAACCAACCTTCGCTGAGTAGAGATAACCGAGACCTGTAGTGTGCCATCGGCGTAATTCACAGGGGGGGTTAGGCGATTCGAACTAGTTATTTGTTCGAACGAAACGACGGGTAAGCTCTGCTTCGCTCGACTATTAAACAACTTTAAAGAAGCTCAAGCTCGACCGAAGCTTGGACAGTCAGGTCTGCCGCAGTGAAGCATAAAATCACTTGTTTGTGTCCCGCACGGACGGTGTTCGAAAACGACGCCGCGCAATTCACACTAAGCAGACCTTTATTGTCCGGGATTCATGAAGCCCGGATTTCTGGGCGGGCAAGTAAGTAGGACGGCGGGCAACTTCGGTGGACTCACTGTAATTATTGGTCACGCACTCAATTTGTCTAAATGCCTCTTATTTCCCTTATTACATATTTTCATTATTGGGTTTTTTGATTTTTGGTCGTTGCTCGAGGTATGTAAGTATGCTCGAGACATGAGACAGATGACAGATCAAGCAAAGATCGAAGACACGCGCTACACTGGTACTTCTCTAGTTGGATACGGTTGGAGCTAGTCACGGGCCTATGTGACTAGCAAGGTGACTAGCTGAAAAGGCCCCTTATACGACCCTGCCTATTGTGCACAAGACCCGTCAGAATGTCCTAATAGAGGACACCGACCCCTTCGACAATATATAGTCTGGGCAGGCCGCCCATCCAGGGTTTGCATTGATATTGGTTGAAAGGTGCCTTTCAAGAGGGCACTATGATGCCCTTGAGTCTTGTGTGGAATTTGTTTTGCCGTAGAAATATGTACCAAAACTCTACGGTAGGAATTCAAAAAACCCTTCAACTTCGAGGAACTTCGACCTCCAAAAACCAATGACACCCCAACCATGGCGACCAATTTGCTCCCCTTTCCATTGTAATGTCGGAAGCTATCCCCGTTATCGTATCGTCGACTCCCATTGGTTCATATGAGAACGTTTATGCAGTGGAAGTGCGTTCGAAGCGGTCGTATCGATCAAATAGTACTGTTTTTCATGTAGCTAGTCGGCCGCCCACCAGATGGGCCGAGATAGTCGGCACATATTATCACAACAACAATTGGTTGGGAGAGGCAATCCAGCGATAATTATTACTCCGCACGTCTATCATGATTGGAATGATCGGTTGGTGAGGTGGAAGTGCGTATATATTGCGATTGTGTCCGCCAATGCTGCCTTTTTATATCTTGTGTTGTCATGACACAACACGCCTCTCTCACCTATGACGGTCTTTACTGCATCAAATGAGTAGCATTAATAAATGCGGCATGCGTAGGTAACAATCATAAAGTTTATGATAGGATGCTGCAACAATCGCCGCTGAGGATGAGCCGTCTATGATCGTAGGCCTTCGTTAGTACAGAAACTTCGGTTTGGTGGTTCACAAAAGATCGGCCTTATCCTTCGTGTGTCATGGCAATGGAATGTCTATTCAACAATAAACTGGGCACAATATCGTGTCATTACGATTCAATAAGCGGTGTCCGCGTGGGGGGGTGCTGTTGACTTCATGCACTAAAGAGAGAGTGTGTTGACCCGACTTTTGAGTGATGGAACACAAGTTTTTCACATCAGTGCTTCCGAACATTAAAACACACAACAATGTACAGCAAGCATGTTGCACCGCCGCATCGACCCGAACAGCAGTAGAAAACAAGATGCAAAAATCCTATACCTTCGTATGCAACAGGACGATGACGTTCATTGATCTTGGACGATCCATCGATGATAATTGGTGTACAGAATTTGCAATTATTAATGATTGTACACTATGCAGGTGCTAAAATAATGGCCCATGTTGTCAACCATGACTGTATCGACGTACTGAGTCGATAATATTGTTCAAACAGCTTTGTCCATGCAATAGAAGCGCCCGTAGGGAGCGGAATGCCATGGGCCATGTTGTGGGCAATTTTGTTATGGTATTGGCAATCTTGTGATATATATTGAGTTCCTTTGTTAAGAAGACGGAACGACATCTAAATTGGATTATTAGCACCGTGACTAGCTTGTGACTAGCTGTGTAGAAATCTACATGGGAATCAGTACGTTTTGTAGCTAGTCGACTAGCGACTAGCTCCAACCAATCCAACTCTAGAGGCTATAGAGAGCCTCTTCGACCGACTACCTCTACCTCTACCCCTACAATACTTACAATAGCTTACAATCTTCTATTCTCGACCCCGATGGTTGGTAGTGACTCTCAAGTGCACATATTCTTTTGTAAATCAATTCAAATATGAGCCGATTGTTTGCGTGGCTCAGCGGTGGTGGCGGTGGCGACAATCACAGTGCGGTTGATCCCGAAGATTCCATACACTCTGCTGACGATGACTCGAGTAATGAAGAAGAAGAAGAACATGTTGCTGATTGTGTTGCTGTCGGCGAACACAGCGGTGGCTCTGCAACGAGTCAAAACAATGGTGGTGGCGTCAGCGATGGGGCAGGTGATGTTGACGCGGATGCTGCTAATCAAGATTTCAGTGATCACAATAATGACAATAAATCACCACCACAATGTGAATGCGATAATGACTCTGAAAGACAGCATGATATTATTACGGAACAGGACGGGAATATAAAATCGCAAAGTTTAGAAGATGAAGCCGTGGTGGTAGATGACAAACCCTGCCATAATTTGGATGAAATCATTCAGCCTTCCACAGCTGATGAGAACCAAAAGGATGATTCATCATTGACTGGGGAGGTAGATAATGCTCAATTTGCAGAGAAAAAGGAAGAGCTAGTAGTATCAGCAATGATCCCAACAGCAGAGGGAGTAACAAGAGATGACCTTACTTCAGAAGTGGTAAAAATAGACGAAGAGAAAAAAGACGAAACAACAGCAAAAGATGTGGACAAAGAGGATGATGTCATCGATGATTCCTTCCCCAAAGCACGAGAATTCCTATCTGAAACAATCAACGAGGATGATGATGAAACTACACTAAACCATCGTGATGATGATATTACCATCGACTCAATATCCAGAACACATAAAGCAGCCGAAATTGTCGAAGGATTCGATGAATACAACGATTACAATAATAACGCAGACGACTCCAAGACAATTGCCACCACTCGCACAAGTGTGTCACGAGTGCAACCAGTCTCGGCAGCATTCAAATCGGCATCGCAGGAGGTTGCCAAAAAGAAGAATGCACATCCCCATCAGTCTATATTTGATATTTTGGAAAAGAACTTTGAAGAGTTGGGGGAAGGTGGTGGGAGCAGCAGCAGGTTTGGAAAAAAGATTAAGATTGCGTATCAAGATGTCAAGTTGTGCTTTGTTGCATTTGTAGCTGTGTTCAGTTTAACTGAACCAGTTTTTGCGAATCCAGTTTATTCGGAAACAAATAGTGCAGATGCATTGGGAGAATCAAATTGTGACGACGTAGAGCAGTTGGAGAACGGGAACCATATCAAGTCAACAACAAACAGTGATGCACATCGAGCAAATGGCAACGGTGTTGATCATGAATTTGAGTCTAGAAAAAAATCAGCAGCTCGACCAAGCGTCCCTTTGTCAGTTGCGTTTGCGCTCTGGAACAAAGTTTTGCAACAGTCTCATGGAACTGAAAATGACTTTACACATGACAACCTGTCGTATATCCGTAGCACTCTGGTCCTTTTGGGGCTATTGGAACTAAAGTCACTTGAGCGAGATAGAGATGATGATGTTGTGCAGCCATCACTGTCCAATCGATTAGCGGGTTACTCCTCAAATCGATCAATTGAGTGTCTCTCAGTTCATGATGAAATACATCAACAATATGGGGAGTACTTGGCGTGGGGAAACCAGGATGGCTCTCTTAGATCATACGTAGAAGGACATGAGCAGCGATGGAATGAGGCTGTCATGAATGCGTCCAATCAAATTGGCTACAATCAATACACTTTGAGAATGCTCCCATTGAATACGATGCGTGCAAATAATATGCAAGATGCGTTTGACCTGTTGAAAGACAAAACATTTGTCCGACGTAGAATGCGTGGTTTGGGAGCATCGGGAGCTGCCAAAGCTCATGTAGGAGACGTGGATGAGATTCTTACCTTGATTGAGAAACGTGTATCAAAAGGTGGTAGTGCAGATGCTGAACCTATTGACGAGCAAGCGGCCCTATTGAGTGCTTATCTTCAGCTGAAGAAGTATTGCCTTCATGAAGCAGAAGAGCTCACGAAGCCGTATAAAGGCGAGGACGGAAGTATCAAGTTAGGAAAGGCAATGATGCCCAAAATGGCCGATCTGGGCGACGCCGTGCACTTAATGGGTGCGTCGTTAGGTGGTTATGGTTTTTACGACGAAGAAATGGAGTATTACGAAGAGGCTTTGAGGTTGAAAAGGATTGCTGTGAACGGTAATATTTTGAAATCCGTGAGTGCCGCAGAGACGTTGCATTGCATGGGTTTCTCATTGGACAATGTGGGAAAAGGTGAAGATGCTTTGGAATGTTACGATCAGGCGCTAGATATTCGGCTGAATTGTCTCGGTGATAACGATCTCCGTGTTGCAGACACATTCCATAACAAGGGGGCATTATTGTGCGAGGAAGATCGATCTGATGAAGCGATGGAGTGTTTAGAGGAGGCACTTCGTATTAGGGAGCTTCATTATGGGGAAGAGCATGTTTCGTGTGCAGATACTATGGTGAGTTTCCATCTGCAAGCTGTAAGCAGATACTTTTGTCAACGCACTAACGTGTTCAATGTATTTTTCTTTTTGTGAAAGCAATGGATGGGTAACCTGCTGCGAAAACACGGAGATCCTTCCGATGCATTGGATTACTTCAAATTTGCTTTGCGCATCAAGCAGGCCACTCTTGGGAATGATGACATCGATGTCGCCAACACACTGTTCAATACCGCAGTCCTGCTCGATGATCTCGAAAAATTTGAGCTGAGTTTAGTAGCATATCGGGAAGCTTTGAGGATAAGAAAGCTTGTGCTGGGAGACAAGAGTCCAGAAGTTGCTGATACTTTATTTTGTATGGGCAATGTTGCAACTGCAATGGAGAAGCATTCGGAAGCTCTTGGGTTCTTTAAAGAATCAATTGATCTCATGGAAACATTGATTAAGGAAGCTGATTCCTCTCTCCATGAAAAAGAAGACACTTTGCTCTACGTATTCAACCCAATATCAATTTCACCAGATCTGAAAGCCCAGTATGAAAAGCTTATTCAAGCTTATGAAGAAGCTCTGCCACTGACCAAGTTGATTGTGGGGAGCGATCACGCCAACGTATGTGACATCCTAACACGAATGGGTGACTTGTACCAAGCGCTTCATGATTGGGATAATGCCACGGGGAGTTTTCAAGGGTAAGTCAAGCGGTGTATGTGAGTTTGCTGCGAATTGTACTTCTGGTGCAGTCTAATCATTGGTTTTGTTCTACTTTAACGATAGTGCGGTGCGGGTAAGGAGGGCAGGGACACCTAATAATGATGGGTTTGAAGTTGCAGACTTACTTCAGAAAAAAGGTGTAACTCATTTGTACAAGCGCGAATTCAATAGAGCAAAAGCGACGTTTGAAGTTGCACTTCAGATATGGAAGAAAGTATCTGGTGTCGACTCTATACCGATTGCCTCGGCCACATATTGTCTTGGTGTGGCGTATTACTACTTGGGTGATTACTCACACTCGAAGTTATTGTTTGAAGAATGCCTGCGTATTCAGACAAAATTGTTTGGAGAAGACAGTCAAAACGTTGCAACATCATTTTGTTGGCTTGGTCGTCACCACGAGAAGCTGAATGACCCCAATACTGCGCTGGAGAATTACCTTTCGGCTCTGCAGATATTAAAGAAAGAGAAGGCATCAGCAGATTATCATGTTGTTATCCTATTACTTCATGCGATTGGAAAGATGTATCAACATGAAGAAGTCAATCTCTATGACATGTCCTTGAAGTGTTTCGTTCAAGAAATTGGCGTGATCCGTTCGAAGCTAATTGAGGAAGACCGTAGCACATTGAGACTACTTGCAGACGCTCATTTCGAGGCCGGAATGTTATTCAAACTTGTGGATGATGTCGCAGAAGCAATCAAACACCTCAGCAAAGCGCTTGATTACACAAAACAATGCAGCAACGAAGAGAACCACAGGTTGGCTACAATTACGGACGCTCTAGGCATGTTGTATGCATCAAGAGAAGATTTTGACGAGGCGAAGAAGTACTATTCGTCAGCTTATAGTATCTATGAAAAGGTTAGCCGCAATGACACAATTACATCTGATTGTGTCTTTCGGCTGAGTAAAGTTCTAGAAGTTTTGAAGTCAGAATTGACTTTAGACTTTTACAAGGAATCGCTCCGTCTTCATAGGATCAATGTAGAAGAGGATGATGAGAGGACTGCTGAGATACTTTTTTGCTTAGGACGAGTGTGCTTGACGAATAGTTTGCACAGAGAAGCTATAAAATACTTTGAAGAGGTAAGAAACGATAGATGTGCGTCGATGTCTGTACTTTTCCGGCTTACTAATTTAAGTTCCTCTTTCAGTCGTTGGCATTAAGGAGGCAACTATCTAACGATAGCGGAAATGTTGCAGATACATACCACCATCTCGGAATGGTACACGATCAATTGAAAGAACGCGAAAAGGCATTAATATTCTTCAAAGAGTCTGTTCGCATTAACAAATCAAACAGTGACAAAAACGCTCTTTACAGAGTATCGTTAGACATGGCCAGCTGCGCGGCAGCATGTTCTCATTTCTCATTGGCGATAGATAGTTACAATGATTGTTTGGTAACAACTGACGGTATGGAAGACAACAGATGTGACGCCGATGTTTTACAAAGAATGGGAGATATTGAAATGAGTCAATTGAAAAATTATGAAGATGCAACAAAGCATTTTCTTGATGCATTGGAGATCTGCAGAGCAAGCGATCATGTGGACAGCAATTGCGATATTGATGACCAGACTGTCGGTAGTCACGAGAAAGGAAAATCAGCAGTCCTTCCATTATTGTATAAGACTGCACAATCTTATTCACTATCAGGGGACTATGAAAATGCACTCGACTACTTCGAAGAACACATCAAAATGGTTGAGTCGACTTCCCCACTCAATGAGGAGCTATTAGCTGACTCGCTGCTTCAGATGGGAAACATTTTTGTCAATAGCAATGATCCCGACATGGCTGTTGAAAAACTCCAAGAGTGCTTAAATATCAAGAAGAATGTGTTTGGTCCAGAAAATGAATATGTTGCTGATGTGAGCTATGCGCTGGGCCTCGCTTACGAGAAAGCAAGCGACACTGATAAAGCTATCACTCATCTCGCAGAGGCACTTCGCTTTTTCAAGATGCATCGAAATAAAGCTGGTGCTGCTAAGGTTTACCATACTTTGGCCAGGATGAAAGCGTCAGAAAGCGCTAAAACAGGTTTTCCTGATGATCATGCAGCTGCGAGGGAATGTTACGAAGAAGCACTAAAGGTACGCCGCCAAGTCATGTCATTGGATGACACTGACCTGGCTTCGATATTGTACGAGTATGGGACTTTGTTGTGCGATGATGGAGAGCTTCAAGGCGCTTTGCCTTTGCTTGAAGAAGCGTTGCGACTCCAGAAATCGAGCAAAGGCTTAAAAGATGCTCGCGTCGCAAATATTCTGCTAAAGATAGCCGAGGTGCACGTTGATGGGGAGAGATTCGACTCGTCTCTTGTTTCTCTTGAGCAAGTCATTCTGATCGAAGGCTCTGTCGATGACCGCGAGGACATTGATTTGGGCACCTGTCAGTATTTACTCGGAGTCACATATATAGCAAGAGACGAGTTCGAAAACGCAATCGATGCGCTTGTTGACGCAAAGAAGCTAAAAGAGTCAATGTTTGGAAGGAATAGTCTTGAGTGTGCGTCTGTCTACAACATGTTAGGAAAAGCGTATGGGAAGCGACAAATGTTTGACAAAGCGATTGAATCGCTTGTCAAAGCACTGCGTATTCGGAAATTGGAATTAGGCAACGACTCGCTCGACTATGGAGACTCTGTGTTCAAGCTTGCTGAAATCCACCTTGCAATGAATAAGCACGACCAAGCATTGAATTGTCTTGACGAAGCACTAAGAGTGTACGAAGTGCAAGAAACTGACGCTGAGCAAATTATTCAAGCTATGGAAATGAAAGGAGACTGTCTGAATGAGATGGATGAGTATGAAGCCTCAGCAACAGCTTTCCAGGAATGCATCGAAGTTTGCCACGGCGCATTCAGTGATCATGAGGAAGTGATTGCATCGTTGTGTTTGAAGTTGGGGAAAGCATTCACAAAGTTGAATGATTATGAGAATGCGTTTGGCGCTTATCGTGAATCTATTAGAATTCTGAGTGAATTTTGTAGCCCGACAGATCTTCGCGTTGGTGATGTCATGTTCGAAGTCGGTGTCTTGATGTGTGACCAAGGTAGCAGCGATGTCTCTGATAAGTCGATCCAGTGCTTCAACGAGATGATTCGCATTTATACTGAAAATGGTGAAGCGGCTCACACACGCGTCGCTGACGCTTTGGTCCAAAAAGCGACCATGCTTATTGATAATTCCGAGTATGACGAGGCAGGCGCTGCAATTGATGAAGCCTTGGAGATTTACAAAAATAGTCTCGGGGATGGATCCGTTGAGGTTGGGAAAGCAATGTTATTGCGTGGTACTCTTTATGACACTCAAAACAAAAATGATGATGCCATGGCTGCCTTTAATAAGGCATTGGAAATTTTCAGGAAAATTTCAGCTGGTGAGGAATTAAATGTATCTCTAGCGCTGTCGAACATTGGAATAATTCATGCAAGGAAAGCGGAATTCAAAGAAGCTGTTGATATGTGCAAACAGGCTCTGGAAATAAGGAAAATGAACGAGGGCAGCGAATATGAGGTAGCAGACTCTCTTTTTAACATTGGCAATATTCTATATCAATGGAACAAAGAAGATGAGGCACTGCAGTATTTTGAGGAATCGTTGGAGCTTTATCAGAGTTTTCAAGACGACGAAGACCTAGCTATTGCAAACTGTCTGTTCAAAATAGGAAGCGTGCATTGGCGTAGAGAGAACCTGAATAAATCTCTACGGTCATATGAAGAATCCCTCCGTTATTGCTCCAATTCGGAAGAAGACGTGGATAGCTTGTTAATGTCGGTGTACAAAGGCATCGCAGATTGTTACTTTGAAAAAGAGCGATATGACAAGGCGCTCGATAATTATGTGAAATGCCTGAAAATTCAGAAGATGGAGCTTGGGGATGATTCTACTGAGATCGCAAATACCTGTCATTGCATTGGTCTAGTTTATCAGAAAGAAGAAGAGTATGAAAATGCCATGGACTTTCATTTGAAGGCATTGGAAATATTCGAAGGTAATTGCGATGAAGGAAGTAAAAATTGTTCTGCCTCGGATCTAGAAATTGCAAGGATTCTTTTGCAAACTTCTGAGAATGAAGAGGCGTTGAGCCGATTGGAAAATCATCTCAGCAAGTATTGTAACGACGACGACGTGAGTGAACATATCGCTTCTGTGTATGAGTTACTTGGTAGAACTCAACGCAATCTCGATCAACCCAAAGAATGCATTGCTTCTCTCAACAAGGCACTAGAAATGAGGACAAAGTTGTTTGGGGGGACTAGTGCACAGGTAGCCAATACTTTGGTAGAGTTGGGCCTCGCTATGGAGAATGTAAGCGGCGGTTCAGAAGATGCGATCTCTTTGTATGATCAAGCAATCTCCATGTATCAAAAGATTCCTGACATCGACGCTGTGAAGGTTGCGGGCACTTACACCAAACTTGCAAATTTACTAGACGAGAACGGCAATCACGAAGCCTCACTGCAATCTCTGAAGAAAGCACTCAAAGTTTATAGCGACTACAATGGGAGAGAATCTGTAGAAGTTG
This sequence comes from Skeletonema tropicum, assembly GCA_037178625.1. Taxonomy (NCBI): domain Eukaryota; phylum Bacillariophyta; class Thalassiosirophyceae; order Thalassiosirales; family Thalassiosiraceae; genus Skeletonema; species Skeletonema tropicum. Next base: position 510,801 of record CM074134.1, on the reverse strand, counting down.
CGAAAACTCTGTACCGCTTAGGCAAGACCTACGACCATCTTGACAATTACGAGAAATCAGCCGCGTGCTTTACTAGATCCATTAAAATCTTTCGGTCAATTGACGATGACTTTGGCGTATACGTTAGCCAGGCGTTGAGCTTCGTAGGAAGAAATTACGCACGAAGAAAACAATTTGGAAAGGCTGTTGAACTCTGCACTGAATCACTCAAAATGCAAAAGGAACTTATCGGTGAAGTGAAGCTGGTCGACATTGCTCATTCTCTTCTTAATATTGGCGATATTATGAATCAATGGGAAAAGCGAGAGCAAGCTCTTGAGTTCTACGAGGAAGCTCTGAACTCGTATGAGGAGGCTGTTGGTTTTGATTCGTTAGATGTTGCCATGTGCAAGTACAATATTGGCGTTCTTGAAAAGAGTGTAGGTGAGTCCGAGACAGCACTAAAATGTTTTGGTGAGGCTCTTAAAATACATCGCGCGAAGGAAGGAGATAAAAGCTTAAATGTGGCAACAGATCTATTTCAGATTGCGCAAATCTACGACTCATATGGCAACAGAAAGAAGGCGTTGGCGTGTTTCGAGGAGTGTTACAGAATTAGAAGCGATGTACTTGATGAAGATCACTTAGATGTGCTAGCAGCTCGTCGATATATCTCCACCATTTCGTAAGAAGATGAAACAATAATTATTATATAAACATCGCACATAGTTATTGAAACCTCTAGAAACAGCTGGTCATGTTAATTCATATGATCAATTCGGATCCACGATAAATTAAATGTACCTTGCAAAATATCGTATTATCTCCGCCAATAAAGTGTAGCTTGACGCTGATGGCACATGAACGATAGGATCGTAGATGACCTGATGAGGTCCAATTTGGCAAGCAGACAGCGCACAGTCAAGCCCCATGTGGTATCAAACGTTGCCATTAGAGTCATGGGCCGCTTTTAGTGGCCAAAAATACTTGGCTATAAGAGCAGAGAAGAATGTGAGCACTGCCCAGACGAATTGCAGCCATAGAAGTTGTCCTAAGCCTCGTAGATGAACATACACGGCAAAGAAGGCAGCTAGCAAGCAGCGCCCCAGTCAAGCCCCACATCGTATCAAACGTTGCCATTAGAGCCATGAGCCGCTTTTAGTGGTCCATCTTACTTTGCGTCGATAGCATAGAAGCATATTAGCTCTGCTCAGACGTTTTAGTAAATTTATTTGTGCGAATGCTGGCTGTCAGAGCTCGGCAAGATATATTCCTCATTAGTTTCCTACGAACATATGAATTGTCTTAACACAAAGAATTTGCATAGAAGTGGAAGCTTTTACTATCGATTACATTTTGTCATCAGAAGTCGCTACTATATCCGCAAGTCTCTCTGTACTCATGAATACTCGTTATTTGCTGAGTATCTTTTTCCTATGCCTATTGTTAGCTATAAGTTTAGCAGAAAACTTCCTGGTTCTTCAGCTAGGTCAGCGAATGAAATCAGTAATCATCATAGTAGTCATCATCCTCATCATCGTAATATTCATCATCGTCATAGTATTCATCATCATCGTCGTCGTAGTAGTCGTAATATTCTCGGCGACGAGGTTTCATTCCTAGTTTTTCTTTTGCAGCAAAGGTAACAGCTTTCAATGAAAATTCATCATCGCGTCTGTCTCGGTAGTCGCGGCGGCGACGAGACTCCAGTACATCTCTTGCGACAGAGGAAACGGAGCCAAGATCACTGAACGCATCTCTTATCCTTTCTCCTATCACGTCATAATCGTCTTCTTTCTCTTGTTTCTCCGCATCGTATTCATCAAGAATATTTTGCATATTTACCGAAGCAGCTGCGGCCCTTATCCTCCTTCTAGTCTCCATCACTTCATTTTCATTTTTATTCATTTTCTTTTCTGCTTTTGCAAGTTTCATAAGGAGCTTGTCCAATTTAAGTTTCCGTTCTTTCTCTATCTGTCGTCTTGCTCTGCGCTGTGCAACAAGTTTGGAATTCGATGATATGTCGAGCTTTGCTCTTATAGAGCCGTCAGACTTAGCCCTCGACGAACGTCTTCTACTTCTTGATGATGAACTTCTATTACTTCTTGTTGTTGATGCTGAACGACTTCTACGTCTTGTCGGTGACTTGCTTCTATGCCTTGCTGGTGATCGACTCCTGCTCCTTGCACTCCTTCCACTCCTTCCACTCCTCCTACTCCCTGAACTTCTTGAACTTGCAGCACTCCTTACTGATGACGTGCTTGGACTCTTTACAAAGGCATATGGAGCATGTACACTCTTTGCATGTGGTGCACTTCGAAATGGTTGCGATGCACTTTGAAGCTGGAAAGAACTCTTTTTCTTTTGTTGTGGAACACTTTTTTTCTTTTGTTGTGGAGGAACACTACTTTTACTCTTTGCTGACGGTACGCCCCTCATGCTCTTTCCCGGTGACGTGCCTGTACTCCTTGCCGAATAAGAGCTCACATTACTCCTTCCTGATGAAGTAACTGTACTCCTTGTAGATTGCGAACTTACACTCATTCCTGATGAAGCATATCGGTTTTGTTCACTTTTCTTCTTCTTCTTTTTCTTCTTTTTGGGTTCAGGTGGTTCAAAGACTGAAGCGATATCTCCAAAAATAGCTTCAAAAGCATCACATATTTCATCGAAAATCTCCTCGATCAGTGTAAGCTCCTCCTCTGAGTACGCACTATCATCGTCAGAGCCTTGGCTGCTGTATGTACTCCATACATCTTGGGAATAGTCGTCTCTTTCTTCTCTAAACTCGTCCCTCCCTCCTCCACGGACAGGTATTCCATTCTGCCGACCAGCTTCAATCAACCTCCTCTGCATCTCTTCTCTCATCACTTTTCTAGCCCATAAATCTTGTAAATCCTTTTGACTCACATCATTTTCCCGAGCCGCTACGAGAGCAGCTTTGAGCTGTTTTCGATTTACAGGTGGTTTACCTCCAGGAACTCTTGACCTGCCTGGGCAGTTAGAAGACATGGCCAATCTGCCCATTTTGATACTACTAGCTTTGCGAAGTAACTCAGATCAGATGGGCTTAAATGCTCTTATATATACACCGACATGGGTATTATTGTGATCGTGTATGATACTCTGATGAAGTGCCTTTTGGTCGGGGCTATCTCAAATAATGTGATTGCGCACAACACTTCTCTATCACAGTAATTTTTGGTGATGCTCCTGTTCCAAAAATTGTGCGAACGGCTTCCCGGGAGCAAAATTTTTCTGAGAAAGCATCTTCAATCTTAACTGAGGAATTAGTACAATTATACCCAATCTTGATGTTTCGTCGTCTCTATCCGGTACCACACGAAGACACGTGTCCAAATCTCAAAAATCAAATCCTCAGCAATATCTTCGACAATGACATCGATGCACAAGCACAGGCAAGCTTCCTTAGCAACACCACAATCATATCCTAACACTAAATTATGCTCTGGGTCGATAAACACAGACCATCCAGGCTGAGCCAGCTCACCTATCACACAACTCTCACACAGCGTCTCGAGTCTCTCGCCGCCGACCCCGGCGGCCTCCCCCACCTGCTCTTCTACGGTCCACCTGGTGCTGGAAAAAAGACGCGCATCATGTCCCTCCTCCGTCAAGTCTTTGGACCCGGCGCAGAACGGCTACGGTTGGACAAGCGAACATTTACCACACCGACGAAGCGCACGGTGGATATCAATATGATTACTAGTAACTACCACATTGAGATGGCGCCGGGGGATGCAGGTCTCAATGATCGATATGTCATTCAAGATGTCATTAAGGAAATGGCAAGTAGTAAAAATATTGCCACTGTAGGCATGTACAAGGAGAAATCTGGAACCAATAACAGTAATGACGACGATGCTGCTGCTGCAACAAAAAAGAAGAAGGCAGACTACAAAGTTGTCGTGCTTGTAGAGGTGGATAAGCTCACAAGACAGGCACAAGCGGCATTGCGTCGGACAATGGAAAAGTATTCTGCGTCATGTCGGTTGATTTTATGCTGTAATAATCCTAGTAAAGTGATTGATCCTGTGAGGTCGAGGTGCTTGGGTATTCGTGTGGCTGCCCCGAATGTGGATGAGGTGAGTTGAACTATCAGTGTGAAACGTATACACTACAACATCATGATGTGTAGAATTTTTTTCCATGTTGCATGTAATATGATGGTACCATCCCAATCTAAATGGATCCATTTCCATTTCATCTATCATATACAACACACAAAACACACATAGATCGCCGCAGTTCTCAAAGTAGTCGCACGCAAAGAAAGCATAACCCTCCCACCCGAACTAGCCATAAACATCTCACGTGAATCCAACCGCAACCTCCGCCGTGCCATCCTCATGCTCGAATCCTGCCATGTCACTTCACGAGATGAATCTCCCAACGTACTAAAGGCAAGTCAAACAGTGCCTCACACCGATTGGGAACGGTACATTTCTCAAGTTGCCAAGGATATTGTCAAGGAGCAAAGTCCTCAACGACTCATGGCCACATCGTGAAAAGCTGTATGAGTTACTAATCAACTGTATCCCCGCACAGGTAATTTTGAAAACTCTTGTGATGGAATTGTTGAATTCATTGGATGATTCAATCAAGGGGGAGGTGATTACTTGGGCGGCGTTTTATGAGCATCGTATTTCGTTGGGGTCGAAGGAGATTTTTCATTTGGAGGCATTTATTGCCAAGTTTATGGCTATTTACAAGAGGTATCTTGCTGATTTGTTTGCGTAGTTGATATTACATGCATAGTTGAGAGAGAAAGAGGAAGAGAGACGAAAATTGACAACATATGCACAGTTGGTTTGGAAAGATACAATATCTATTTGCAATCAAACATGATGATTTGTACAGATGGCGAGTGGTGGAAAATACAATTCGCTCCGTCTGAATAGATCTACATCTTTGCGGCTGTTAGACAATCGTCAATGCTTCTCTAAAACTCATATATACAGTTCCATCAAGCCACAAGATTCTGCCCTTTTACATCTCTGTCTCTCAATCCACCAACTAGCAGATACAATACACAGTCTAATACAATCCAAACTCCTAAAAATCCGTACACCGACCCTTCCTCTCCCAATCACCAAACCGTGTCGGTTCCGCCAATGTTCCACCACGACGTGGTCCACCCCATTCTTGGATAGCTCCATGTCCCAATATTGGATCAGCATGTGACAAACATTTCTTCTTGCTCTTCCTCTTCGTCTTCTTCAGTATCGAGTGGTATCCCTTGAGAACAGCTGCTGCCACCACCACTGGTGGTGGAGGATGTGGAGCTATCATCATTGTTAGTTGTAGAGGAGGAGGCAGTTTCCAAAGTAACTGTAACATCATTATTTATCGCCGCCTTTTGTACTGATTGTCGAACTGTGAACCTTTCGACAAATTATTGTCGAATTCTTAGTTTTATAATCGTACATCCGTGATGATGATAATGATCGTCCATCATCGATTTGAAGATTGTAAAATAATGATAATGATGAGGAGTGTAACGGATCAGCAGTACTCATCGTTGCAATTCTGTTTTGTGGAGAAGTTGAAATAATTATTTTCTGACGAATCTGCCGGAAGCAGCTTGAGCGATGGGAGAGATTTTGGAACAGCATTTTGGTGCCGGTGTGGTAGAAGTGCTGCTGAAGAAGATGATGTTGGAATACTTATAATGCATTGCTGGGAAAGCTGTTGCTGTTGTTGTTTTTGCTTTTTGCAAAACACAAAACACGGTGTGGGAAGTACCCTTCAGGCTCCCTTCAGGGGAGGTGGTGGATGGAAGGGGCTTCTTGGAAGGGGGCTGGCGGGGGGCGAATGAGGGGGAAGTTGGGCTACTTAGGTACATAATAAGCCATGCACGCCCAAATCGATTGGCATGCAACTTTTTTCTACGTACGCGGTACTATTCCTACAGTAGCTACTCCTACCTAAATCGGGCGGGAACATGCTTTTTTCACTGTCACAACAGACAAAGCTCACAAAATACTAACTGTTCTCTGGCTAAGTATTTTGGCAACGCTGATACAGAGAGCAACATCGACAATAATAAGTAAAGCAAGACTCAATCTAGACCAAAATTTCACGTAGAATTCGGTTATCCCCTTGCTGAGGGTCAAAATTCAAGTTGGGAGTCAGTATGAGACTTCTCAGGTCCCACTAACACTGTAACTAGGGCCACATTTAAGGTACCTCTTCAAAGCCAGAGAATCCACTGCCAAGTTCAACATAGGATCTTCATATGCATAGATGCAATTAGGCTTCATCAAACTGCCTTCTCCATCTCAACATAGCCAAGCTAGGGCAGGACAACGCTTTTGCTAGTTATTTTGATCATTTTATTAGTAGTTTTCTAATTTAGACGATTTTTTTTGTTAGCACGCAAAGCACGCAAAAATCGCTCTGCGTGCCTAAACGCTCTGTGTGCAAGGCTTAAGTATAAGTATGTAGATCGGCTTCGTCTTCATCTTTGGCAACCGTTCCGGCTTTGGGGTGATAGGAGTAAGTATATACGCCTGTGGAATGGAACATAAACGACGGAGGAGGAGAAAGAGAGAGAGAGTTATTCCCTTGGAGAGAGAAAGAGAAAGAAAAAAAAAGAGAAAAAAGAGAGGAAGATGATACAGTGAACCCTCAGTGAATCTCCGCGAACTAAACCCCCCCTTTTGGCTAGTCTGCTCTAGGGGGGTCTGACTTTCGGAATAGTTACATACTAATTCCCTAGTAACTACTAGTAGAAACGGGGAGGAGGGTTAAAAGCTTCGGTCGAGCTTGAGCTTTTTTAAAGTTGGTTAGTCGAGCGAAGCAGAGCTTACCCGTCATTTCGTTCGAAATTCCTGTCCGTCCGTCCGTCGTGGACAAAAATCAAACCCTCGGAAATTTGGCGCAAGAGCCACCGAAGAAGGCGCGAATCCGCAAACCTACCAATGCCAAGAGAGGAGTGATTTTTGGCAACTTATGGATGCACGGACTGGGAAAGGCTTTACAGCAGCAGCGATGTGCAACACTCGTGAAAAAGCAAGAGAGGAAGCAAATCTGTAGAGAAAGAGTCGGAAGTCGGAACAGACTGAAGAACAGCACCGGAAATGGAAAGAACTGTCACAAATTATGCACTCGTAGATATAGAAGAGAAGAAAAAAGTAAGCAGTGATACACAGAAAGAGAACGAGCGCATAGGATCAAGCGTGTATGCAATCGATGGGTTACAGTGGAGGAGAAACAATGTAGATAGATGCAGTACAAGTGGAACAGATTGGATTGGAGAGACAAATAATATATGTAGTCTAACGAGACTGAGATGCCGAGAACCGAGAAGAAGATAGAAAGTTATTCACGAAGCTTGAGCTGCTGCGTACAATATTTTGGCTAGGCTGTGATTTGGAGGGGGGGTCTAAGCCGAGTAGGGGGGTTTAGTTTTCGCCCGTGCATTCGCCCGGCTCTCCCGGGGCGTTTCGAAAAAGCCCGCTTCGCGGTTTTTTCTCACGGGGTAAGAGAGGTAAATAAAAGTGTAGGTAACGAGAGTTTTGTACGTCTTTCTCCTCTATTTTGGTGCTTTAACCCGCGCAGCGGGCTACTTAGCACGAGCGCCAGCGAGGCTAGTAGCTAGGAGTAGACAAGATTTCGTTGACACGATGCGTTGAGGATGTGCTACTCATAGAACGGAAGCACGAATATGACAATTAAGTTGTTATGACTACGTTTACTACGATGATGAGATTACTGACATTTGCCACGGCCCGTAAACTGCGCATGTTTCTAGTGAGGGTGGACCCTGATTTCTTACACAAGTCAAGCAGGAGCGTCTCGAGCGGGGTGCACCAGTAGCATCCTTGCCGTATACTGCTGAATATGCAGCGCTGCCGGATCCGGCTGTGGCATCGGACGAGGGAGAGGGATTGAATTGGAATGATTTTGAGGAGCACTAGTAGAACAGCTGGCTTGATCGACTTGAGTTCTGCCAATTTGTCTCTGCCGCTTTTACAACTCTTGAACAAGTCTTTTGATCGTTGACCTTACTCCTATTTACGAATATATGTACGAAAATGGACTGAAAGTTTTGGCCAGATATTAATGCCATCAACAAAGTGCCGGTTCCAATGAAGTGCAGCTTTTCTTATCATCAATAGCAATGGACTCCGACAGCATTGTTGTGCTTGCAGTTAGGACAGCATGACATATGTCCCCAGCGAAGAACAAGTAGCCACACGTTTAGCCATGTGTTATAATACTGGTTCAAAAACTTGCGCTGTATCATCGGAATTTTGTTGGATGGTAGATGGTATGCTCTAGTCATTCACTTCCAAAAACTTTAGCAGCCACTTTTCATCTAGTCCTTTGCACTTCGAACTCTCCTCATTTTGATACGGTCTTGGACAGCTTTCAAGACTTCCCGCGTAACTCCATTGGATTTGGATCCTTTCTTCTTGTTTTTGTTGAGCCACAGTCAATCTCAATTGTGACTGCCTCATCTTCATGTCCAATGATCCGGCACTCATGACGTCACCAAACGACAAGACAGCGTGCAGCGTTCCGGACCAACTAAAACCACTCTAGTAGGGGATAAGTAGGGGATAAGTATATAGGGGATTAGCGTAATGGAATTTCAAAAGGGTGAAATTTCACTACTGCAACTTTCGTGAAATTTACAGGGTGAAAGTTGCACCAATTTTGGCCAACAATGAAATTTCACAAAAATTCTGGCGCGAACGGATGGTACTGAACCAACACGTAGCACAAAAATAACCTAAGACCCTTCATTCCACCAACCACCAAACCCCAAAGAACATGGGTGAAGATGGTTCTGATGAGATGCGGAGGAGAGTTAAAAAGGATTTTGAGGACTTTGATACTCAAAACAATGACTGGTTTCATTCTTTTGACGTTCCACTTCCATCGCTTCCATCTTTGGAACAGCTGCAACAGAACAACAAGTCTTTTAGTATCAAAAATGTGGTACAGTATGTGGAATCAACTGGTGCTATTTCTGGTCGCATCACGTGGTTTGAATGTTATGCAGGATCATCTGACTTCTATCGATTGGTTGCTAAGCCTCTAATGTCTATGGGAACTGTCGGATCGATGGATTGTGAGCGTAGGGCCAAACCTCTGAAGAACAGCATTCTTGTGAAGGATAGGAATAGGATGAAGGATCCAACTGGTGTTGCACTTCTTCGAGGGAAGGAAAACCTCCGTCATATCATGGATGCGAAGAAGATGCTTGGAAAGAAGCTTGCTGACAGTCTCTCTTAGAGTGATGTGTTGACTGCAGAGTGCAAAGTATTACGACTATCTCAGGATAAGCTAGAGTGAAATTTAATCCCTTGAAATTTCTGAAATTTCTGAAATTTCAACCTGCAATTTTCAACCCCCTCCAAAAATGGTGAAATTCCATTACGCTATAGGGGATGGCGCAGGTGCGGTGCAACAGATAGAGATCCTTTCTCTGAGTTCGGTACTCCGGCACGTCGTAAAAGTTTCAGTCACAGTTTTGACTGATCGGACAAGTCATTTTAGATAATGTCGCCTCTTGAGGGCCCACCAGACGTACTTTAAAATTTCTGTTATATATTTCAATATCTTCCGGCACTTTCACCAATACTTGCAAAGTTGAACAGCTGGCTTGAAAGCAGCAGGTAAAACAGCTCACAAGCAGGGTTGTGCAAGGGTTGTGCACCCGAGTACGCACCGGTATCGGTACGGGTAAATACCCGATACCCAATACCCGTAAAAATTCCCCTTCGGGTATATTCCCGATACCCTATACCCGAGCAAAATACCCATTATTTCGGGTATGGGTATTTTGTGATTTTCGTGTGGAAAAAGGTCGGTTTAGTGGCCATTTTAGTAGAGGTTGGTCTCGTCTCGACTCGGCCGAGACGAGACGGGATTTTTTGGGTCGAGACAGGTGTCTCGTCTCGGCACCCTCTGTCTCGGAGCATTTCGGGATTTTTTGTATCACTTTCTCACAGCCAACCATGACGAAGAACAATTCGTTTCTGCGGCTACTTCTGATTTCATCAGCACGATTCCAATCTCACATCATAACAAGACTCCCTTTGACACCGTTGGGTGCGTTCACAAGACTTGTTCATTGGAGTTTGATTATTTTTTTGATCAACTCATTATCTTCATCTATCATCTATTCTGAAATCATGGTCGATGCTATCACCGATGCCGATGCAACTTCTACTGCCAGCAGGAACGAATCGTTGGAATCGTCGGGTGACGAAGACGATGATGTCAAATGCAAAGAGCGAAAACCATCGGAATCTTCGAGCGACGAAGAAGATTGGGATGACAAATGCATTTGCAAACATTGGAAGGGTGATAGTCCGATGTGTAGTAACCAAGACACAAGCAGTTGAGAAAGTTTGCAATCCGTATGAATGGAGCACATGAGGATTGGGCGCATGCATATTGCACAGACCATGTTTTTCATTGTAATGCAGTTCTGGCTTTTGAAGGTAAGTAGTAATTGAACATCATTGCCATTATTGAATATGAATTGACTCGACCTTGTCTAATAAGTTGATGCAACTCATCAAAGATCTTATAGTTGATGTCGAGAAGGAGGCTAATACAAATACAAATGATAATGGTGGTGAAGGTGGAAGTATTGCAGTACCGCAAGTATCTTTTAAATCAGAAGACACGAGCTTCGCTTTCTTGGGTGCATTTGACTTCGACGACGATGCAGCAGCAAATGATGACGAATTGACTGATGACAATATTCGGATCCGATGTGAAGCCCAGCTGCAGCTTACGAACTCCTGGAGCAAATGCCGATGCAAGATGGAGAAAGAAAGTTTAATGATCCATTGAAGCGTTGGAAACAAATCGCTCACCAATTCCCTGAACTTGCAACACTTGCACGAGAGTACCTGTGAGATATTCCAGCAACGTCCGCTCCCTTGGAAAGAATCTCGAGCAGGGCAGCTAGAGTAATTACAGCAAAGCGATCTTGCATTGATCCCATTGTTACTTGCCGCATCGATGCATCATGTTTGTTGAAGAAAATACAAGCCTCATCCGCAAAAATTGGGATGAACTCATGCCAGATGTCCCTTTGAATGAGTTTCTACTCCCTCCTTCTTTTGAGGACAAGGATGAGAGTGGGGATCCAATTGATGCTGGCCAGAACAATGAGTACTAAGTTGTCTAAAGAGTCCATAGTAGATAGTTATTTGTTGGTTTTGCCCCTTTTAATCATTGCTAACCTTCTTCATTGAAAATCTCGAGATATCCCGGGATCTCGTCTCGACGGACCCTGTCTCGGCTCGAATCTCGGGACAGTGCCGAGACCGAGACGAGACCAACCTCTACATTTTAGATCAAAGTACTTAGATTTTGCTCGTAAAAGATCCAATAAGCCCCGTCAGACCAATCCCCGCGTCAAGCAAAAAAATTCTACGTACGTAGAACAATTCCTACAGTAGCTACTCCTACCCAATTCGGGCGGGAACATGCTTTTTTCCATGTCGCAACAGACAATGCTCACAAAATACTAACTGTACGCTGGCTATTTTGGCAGCGCTGATAGAGAGAGCATCATCGTCAGCAATAAGTAAACCAAGACTCTTTCTGACCCAAAATTTCATGTAGAATTCAGTTATCCCCTTGGCAGAGGTCATAATTCAACGTGGGAGTCAGTATTTGACCCCACATTTCACACTAACAAATCAACTAGGGCCACATTTGAGGTACCTTTTCTTGGCCAAATTTTCGACCACCCAGTTCAACATAGGATCTTCATATGCATAGATGCAACTAGGCTTCATCAAACTGCCTTCTCCACCTCAACATAGCCGAGCTAGGAAGAATATCACTTTCAGTAACTAGATCATTTTGTTAGTAGTTCGCTAATTTAGACGGATTTTTTTGTTTGCGCGCAAAGCACGCAAAAATCGTTTTGCTTGACACGGGGCCGATCGGACGGGGCTTATATTTCTTCAAATCGGGCGAGCTGCCCCGATTTCGAAAAGATTTTATAGCTGTCTTAAATCAATAAACCCATGAGGTAGATTTTTTTGTGTACGTAGGAATCGTCCAAGAAGCGGTACCAAAGTGGCGCCAACGATCATCGAGCACATCGTCACCATGGGATTTCCGTCCGATTATCGTACTTTAGTAGAGGCATGGTGTTATTATATAAAAGATATAATGCTCGGGGTGTTAATATGGATATATATGAATGTATGAAGTGACTTGTTATGTACCGATTTTTACATTTGATGTAAAATAAAAGCCAATCAGTGCACATGGATGTGTATCCTCATCTCCTCCGTGAGCAATGAACGATGGTGCTATAACAAATATTTCAGCACTATCGACACCAAACACTGTTAAAATAACGATTATACAGTTATGCTATGAATGTGTATATCTTTTTGTTGCATAATAATTATTTTTGATGCCCACAGATCCCTATCATTCAACACAAACACTTGTGTTTGAACACCTATCTCCTACAAGAGAATACACTTTGTGCATTACAACGATGTCAGCAGTGACCATATGCAGCTTTATCCGTCAACCATTACTTCATTGAAACCGGAGAATCATAACAAGTCACTGACGATTCCACTCCGATCTATTCAGAGCAACGTAGCGCCATAACAACAGCCTTCTTCGGAGACAATATGTGCACTTATTCCACCCTAATTGAACTTCAAGTCACACAACTATGACCCTGTCTCTTCAATCAAATGAAATAGTTGCTGTGCCGTTGCTGTCGGATGGTGAGGTTGGATTAAACAACGAAACCATCGCAGTTTGTTCGAGGAATGGCCATGTGTTGGGCTATGGTGATACCAAGGCTGAGTTCGCCGATGGTAGTGTAGTCAGTGAAATCGGATCTCCTTAACAGCTCCACGGCACAAAGCGATCCTTACATATTATTGAGAGCTCTCCTGTCGTGTTTAGTTGTCTCGTCATGATCAGAGGTCGGATTAGAGCAAAGAAATGGGTGACATTTGTGTGTAATCGATGATGTGATGTGCAGCAGCAACGTGGTGCCTGACGGAGTGCTATGTCCATATGAAGTCACTAACAATGAATCACACCGACACTAGATGTCTATATGTATAAGCGGCGGCGAGGGTTGATGGAGAGAGGCCGATTGTACCATTCATATTGAGTGGAATTGGACGATGATGCTACGATGATGGTAATTTGCGCTGCTATAGTGGCATTTTGATTTACGTCTCCAATCTTTAATAACTAAGTTGGGTAGGCTCGGCTTTGGATTCCTTGTGTTCTAAGCTATTCATGGACTACCATACCCAACCTACTGTGGATGTAATGGAGGAGGTGTGATTTTTTATGTTATGGCACTTTTATGGCGGAAATGGTGCCATGGCGTGGTGGATTGTCGCGGTGGTGGAACTTTTTGGTGGTGGCCAAAAACACATTTGGGGGCTCTTCTGACCTTCTCAAGTGCCGGATGGAGCTACATACTATTCCTACCTACATAGGCAACCCCGTGGGGTCCGTGATTTAAGACAGCTATCTCCAGTTCCAAATTCAAAAAGCTCTAAGTACCCAACAATTTCGCTAAAATTGGTAGGAATTAGTACTATGGTCGCTAAAATAAATACCCATACCCGATACCCGATACCCGAGGATTTTGGCTCGGGTATCGGGTATATACCCGATACCCATACCCGAGGCCCCTTTTCCGGATATCCATGCCCGACACCCATACCCAACGGATTTTCCCTCGGGTGCACAACCCTGCTCACAAGGGAACAACGATTCTTTGTGGAGCCTGGTTCGAGCTTCGAGCTGCGACCACCAAAACCACGTCGTCTTCTCGCGCTGCCTTCCCAGTATGTAATCCAATCTTTTGCGAAGATTGCTCAGACGATGTCGAGTTTTGCTCCTCATTGTTTTATGATATCATAGCGGACATCAAACAACCTTCGAGCAACTACTCTTCCTTCGCGACGTTGTTTTTCGGTAGGAAAAGGAAACAACTTGGTGAACATTGACACAGGCTAATAGATGTGTAATGACAACGACGATGAATACAGTATTAATTTACGTATTTGGAGTAGTTGTGAGCTCTTCGAAGGAGAGAGCTGCTGCTAGCGGTAGAGTTACTCGTGTAAGCCGAGTGACTCGGAATGCTATTGGATAGAAATCGTACTAATTCCAAGACGTAGGCTGTTAGTAAGATTCTCTAAGCTGACTGCTTCCACGTAGTCAGAATCCAGAGCGGCATGCGTCAGGCATGGAGATCCCGATAAGCGATAGCTTAGCGAGCACGTATCCGTATGGTCACAGATACATACGTACCTAAAGGTAGTATGCTACTTGACTATTACAAACATTACATATAAGCGCAAGCACGAGATCACCTTCGGAGCCATAAAATTTAGTCGAGGACAAAGTGAACATCAAATCTTCACACAAGATCTTCGGTCCAAGAAACTCACCTAGAGCTCATCGTATCGAACCCTGTCGACTGTCGACACTTCTCCAAGTACCCCTACGCTGACTGTCTAATCCGTCAATCTAGAAGATCTATACCTACGATGACTGAACAGAAGCTTACAAAGAGATCGCGTGCTTCTGCTTCTGGAAGATCACAGGCAATAGTTGCTTATGCGAAATCGAAGCGCAACAGCAGAGTTCTCGGTATGAACAGCAGAGTTCTCATGTACAGCAGAGTTCTCATGTACAGCAGAGTTCTCATGATTGCACTCGCCACAGCCATCGTTTTTTTCACCTCTGATGTCGAGCACACAATGAAAGACGTTGTGGGAATTGATAGAGAGGAACCCATTCAAAAGATGCAAGCTGTACCTACTGTTGCTGAGATAGAGTCTACACTTCTAAAAGAGCACAGGATAGTACACGGTGATTTCATAGTCGAGGAAACCAAGAATCAATTGAACAATCTCGCTCATACGTATGCACTGACTTATAAGCTTATTGAAGAGTTCCAAAAACAGCACATCAATGTTGCACTAACTTTCGGGTCGCTTGTAGGTGCCTTGAGACATCATGGGGTCATCCCATTCAACGAAAAAGACGTCGATCTCGCCGTATTCTCAACTGATCCAGTTCAGGTCGAAAGAGTAATGCAAACAGCACTTGATACGCAACCACATCTGAATCTCAAAGTTGGCAGAGTAGACTTTGGATTTCAGATATATAAGACAAAAGATTTTCACACATACATTGATGTGTTCATGTACAAGAATATTGAATCTAAGAACGTGACGTGTGTTGGCCACCCACGACCATCGGATTTGAACTGCGGAGAATTTTATAGGAAAGCTCGTCCGTACTTACCTGGACCCCCTGTCTACCCATATGATGCCTGGTTTCCATTTCGAACAGAACTGTTTGGTACAGAGCGAGTGCCAATACCAGCTACCAACATGCCAATACAGTTACGCGACTTTGAAACGCATCCTGATGGTGGAAAGCCAAACTTTTGGAATACGACCTGTGGCCCCAGATCTACCAGTATGAAAGGACGGAAGTGCAGTGACAAGTATGACGCATATCCTTTTGTATTCAAGATGGAGAATGGTATCGAGCAGCTGCGGCAGGGATCAGTTGTGATTCACGAGGTTGCTGGAGTCAGTTCATAGATCCGCGTGGCAGAAGATTCAAATGCTCTGTCATTTCTCCCATGCATCGCCATCTACTTATTGACTGTATCGATATCAAGATTGTATTGATCTAATCATCTGTTTACTTTCTTCTATTCACTACTTTTAATTACTCCTAATTAATTCAATATGCGGTGCCTTGAAATATATTTATTTGAACTCAGTGAGTTGCCCTCCTCCGACTCTTCTCGAGTCTTGCTTCGCCTCGTCACTCTCTCTCAAGTTCTCAGATACGTAGAGCATATTTTACGCTCTAACATTGTCGCTGTGCTCAAGAATGTCCAATGTGTATGTGTACGTCTCATACTCATACCTATTGTATTCCCCCGTCTTCGGTCTTGCACTCTCTAACGAATCTATCACGCTTCCTTTCAGTTTTGCGACATGCATTCTTCTCGAAGCAAACTCTCGCACTCGCCATCACAGATACATTTCCTGCTCTTGCATATATACATTTTCCAGCTTGCTATATTGACAACAATAGCCACACACCTATCCAGGTCATGCTCTTCTTGTCGTCGTACTTCCCATTCTCAGGTTTCGTTTCAGTTTCAGTCCAGATATTATTACCCACACTATTGACACCAGACTCTATTTCTCTGCCTGTACATCGTTCCGTGTTATTGTTATTGTACACTACCACCAAACTGCATTCATACTCCAGTACAGTATTGCTGCTACTCTTGAGACTTGCTCATATGCTATAGCGGTATTTCACGTGGGTAGGTAGAAGTGTGCCCTGGGTAGACGAGTGCAAGATCAATAGGGGTACAATTTATTCACATATCAGATAATGGGCACTATCATATCAAAGTGACATATCTTTAATGTCACATCTGGACATTGATTCGTCGATGTCAACATCCAAGATGGATGCTTTTGCGCCAGTTTCGGTCATAAGTATACAACCTCCATGTCGATTGCCGGGGCTGTGTGATAACGTGAGAGGGCGGCCCAAGAATAATTGCACAGTGTGAAAACGATTAAAAGATTAGCCGGTTGAGATCATCAATTTTGAATTCAGAGTAATATTCATATCTTGCGCAGATAGCAATTCTAGATACTACACATATAGTAATAGCAATCTTAAAGTATCTTTCGTCAAATATATATCTGGAAATAATAAACAATATGGGAGGGTGCAAATCCAAACCAATCTCCGCAGAGCAGCCTCATCATCACGAGGAGGAGGATAGTCCATCGAACAACAACAATAACAACAACAACAGCTCATCTCAGCCGCATAGGATGATGGATCAGCTTGGCACAGATATGGACACTTTGCCATCTGAAAGTACCGCTACTGGAGTAGTCACTATTACGACGAATAAGAAACAGCAGCAGCAGCGAAGATCCAATAAGAAAAATACCAGAGCAGCAGTAGCCGCAGCAACTACTACAACTACAGAAACGACGACTTCCAAGAAGAAGGGTGCAGCATCATTATCATCATTATCTAGTAATAATTCCATTCGTCGTGCCAATTCCATTTCGACATCTCAAAATAATAATTCTACCCCACCACCAACAACAACACAGCAGCTACAGCTTGAGAGCAATAATAATAACCACAGCGATACCATCAATGATCCACAATGGTCCTCCCTATTCACCCTCCTCCACCCTTACCTCCTCGATCCACAAGACTTACCGTCCACACTTGACGCGACCATTTCCAAAATGATCAATTGCCTCTCACCAGTCGAAGTGTCCTTTATTAAACGACGTGTTCAATCTTGTCTTGGGATGATTGTCTACAATCATGGCAATGGTAATGGTGGGAATGGTGGTGGTGGTGCTGGTGGTGCTGAGGGGGGATCATTATTGGATGGAAGTGGTGGTGGTGGGAATGGAGGTGGTGCGTCGAATTCAAGTAGTAGTGGTGGTGGTAGTGGTGTTGGAGATAGTCGACGTTCCTCACTTAGTAAAAAAATGGGTCGATTGTTGGGAAAAGAAAGTGGTGGTGTTAGTGGGGAAAGTAGTCATCATTCGAGTGGTCATCATAAGTTCTCTTCTTCTTCCTCATTTCACAATCATCAGAATGATTCGTCCTCCTCGACATCATCATTTCATCTTGTTCATCCAGCACTACTCCAAGACTCTTCTTCTTCTTTTTCCACAACATCATCATTAGTATTGACAGAGAATCAAATCAAAACAGCCAAAGGAATCTATCAAAAAGAACGATTGTTGGATAGTACCATTGTACGAAAGATATTTGAGGGTGGTGACAAGTGTTTGAGGGAGGTTCAGTTGCACATGATGATGCAAGAACAACAACAACAACAACAACAAAAGTCAAATACTACTACTGTTGTTGTTGAGAATAATGATCAAGCTGGAACTTCCACTTCTTCTTCGTCCTCATCCTCATCAACTTTAGTGGAAGAATCTCCCAACAACAATAATCAAATCCAACAACAACAACAACAACAACAACAACAACAACATGAACTAATTGATATCTACGGATCCGCCTATCTCCTCCTACTGTACATGTCCGAAACACGATGGGAATATGTGACGGATCTAGCAAAATGTAGTGCCAAGAGGGCTGGTTTGACTTTGGATGTGAATGAGTTGGCGTTATTGCAAGAGGAGCTGTTGTTGGAGTATGATGATGAAGAAGTGAATAACAAGAAGAAGAATAATGGGAAAGGAGGGAGTAGTAATCCGCAGCAGCATGGTGTAATAAGGAATGGTGTATCCATACCACTATTGGCACCATTGCCATTGACAAATCCTCCTCCCTCGGAACTATACATCAATCCCGACCTCACTACTACTACTACCCCCAATAGTATTACTGAACCAGGAGGAATCCAATTCACATCACTCTGCTACCTAATCGCACTAGCCTTACGAGGGACACGACGACAACGACTCAACCTATTATTTCATCTATTATTACCCCCCAAGGAATTGGATGGGGTATTATCCTCTCATCCTGCGGGGGGATTACCCACGTGGTTATTGGAGGTGGATAATGAGGATGTGATGATTCTTTCGTATGATTCGTTGTCGTATTATTTGGCGTATGAGGGTGTTATGCTCCCTTTGGAACGGCATGGTTGGAGTAGTAGTAGTGGAATGAAGGAGAAAAAGAAGAAGAAGAAATTGTGTGTAGATGCTACGAGTGTTGTGGAGATATTGGCGACGATACTTTGTGGTGGTTCTTCTACTACTACTACTGGATCAACAACGACTGTAGTCGAAAATGGATCGTATGGAGTAAGACGATTGAATGATACGATTAGTGATGCAGAAAGTGATCGTACCACTAGCACTGGTGGTGATGCGAGTTTGCCCATCAAGCAATGTCAAAGTGTGAGTGACTTGCTTCAGAAAGAGGTTGGAGGTGGAAATGAACCAAATCCAATTTCTTCCGAGTACGAAATAAGGTCATTGAAGGCGTTTATCAACAAGTGCAATGGAGTCACAAACAGCATCAGCAATAGCAACAGTAGTAGTTCTGGTCGCACTCTTTGGACAATGAGAGATTTTGTTACTTGGGCAGACGTTGCAATCGATGAAATGGTACTAGATAAGGTCATGCGGAATCTGTTTGGCACTGGTATTGTCCCAAGCGCAAAATTAGAGCACACCCTTGTCACTCAACGATGGATCAATTGGAATAATAAGCAAGAGGAATTGGATCAAGTTATTGATGCATCGAAGGTGAGGGATGACGCCGTATCGCCGAAAACGAGATTTCATAAGAGGTTTGCCAATGATGAATCTCATCATCACAGTGAAGAAACAACGAAGAAATGCAACTGGGACAGTGTTTGGGGTGGTATTGGAGGTACAGATGGCAAAGGAGGATTGGGCCATGGGGTACTATACTGTATCGAAAAATCGTGGTGGGATGACTGGGTGGCGTATACTGGGTGGGAAGCCTCCGAAGGCAATGTGTTCAATCCCACTTCATTGAAACGACCTCGGGAACTCTCAACGGAGCGCTTGATTGATCGGTCTGTCGAAGCTATTCACTTGTCAGGAACACGAGGTTCGTATGAATTGATGCATCGAAAATTATCTCTGGGAAAACATTACGTTCTTATACCTCCCGGAGTCTGGAATGTGCTGTACGAAATGTATGGTGGTGGACCACCTCTGCCACGAATGGTCCTTCCATCATCAGAAAGCAATGATGAAATTATTCGAAATGGGATGCAAAAGGGCGTCATAACAGCTGATGATGAATCCGTGGAAGTCTCCTCAGTGATGAACAACGATTCTTCGGAAGTTCGGTATCCAAAAGCAATATCCAAATCAATTCGTGTTGCAACTCATCCGTATATAGTACACTGTCAAATTTGTGATCCGCAACAACCGTATCGTCGAGGCGATCTTGGACCAATGTCAATAAGAGTGATGGTAATGCCGGACCAACCACTGTGGAGATTCTTTGCTGAAATTGTTGCCCGACTGCCCATTATTCTCTCCAAATCTCAAGACAGTAATTGTGAAGGAAGAGCAAGACTGTGGAGAATTGCGTCTTCCAATGGAAAAAATCCCAATGCAAGTCGGTATGGACCATGGACATTGCTGTGTAAGAATCCATACGCCGAAATTCCAATAAATACACCATCCAGCTACGAAAAATACACGGAACAATGGCAGTCATACTGTGACCAGCACTCTGTTCGAAGCATTGGGCTTTTAGATGGGACGCGTGTCATGTTCGAGTATGTTGTCCCAAATAAAGATGGAAGCTTTTCATGGCCTCGTGAGGCTGCGGCGAAGGCAACTCAACAACGTCGCATTGCAGATGAAGATGCCAAGTTTAGGATGTTACTCCGTGGTTATAATTCAGAAGGGAAGCCGTCTCGTGATCCAATTATGAGAAAGATTGTTGATGCGATGGATTTGACAGGCCGTTGGTACCGTGGATTAATTGTGAATGTTGAACGTGATGTCAAAGCGTCCGGTCACAATGGTTCAAATGGACACGAGGGTGCTGATGCAACAAAAGATGCTTCGTTCCGTGAAAATACTCACGTTCGTATTCATTTCAATGATCACCACGAGAATCACGAGGAGTGGATCGAGGTTAAATCTGACCGTCTTGCTGTTGCAGGTAGATTCACTTCAAACGCATACCTCGCGAGCGATACTGAGGGCGATGCGGCCACGGAAAGCAAATCAATTCTCCCAGGATCAAAGAAAAAAGATTCAAACGACGCCATGTCAAATGACCTCAGCCATAATGCTATGTGCTTATTTCCTTCCTATGGCGCATGCGGGCTGATCAATTTGGGAAACACTTGCTACGCAAATTCTGGCTGGCAATGTTTATCTTACATGCCCCTGCTGCGATTTTATCTACTCAGCGGTCAATACAAAATTTCAGGGGATATCAACAGAGACAATCCCTTAGGAACGGGAGGTAAGATTCTCGAGGAGTTTGCAGATCTAATGCGAGTGATGTGGAGTGGCAAATTTGGAGCTCGCGCTCCACAAAGATTTCGAAGTGTCCTCACAAAATGTCGACCGCGTTACTCCGGCGCAAACCAACAAGATGTGCCAGAGCTGCTCACTGATATTCTCGATATGTTGCACGAAGATGCCAATAGAGTGAAAAAGAAACCGTATGTCGAGGCGCTTGAAGATAAATTTATCGAAAAGACTGATCTCCAACGTATTGGACGAGAGGCTTGGCGCCGGTATTTACGACGAAACAGATCGGTGATTACCGATCTTTGCATGGGGCAGTTGTTCAATCTCGTGACGTGCCCACAATGCAACCACTCCAGCAAAAATTTTGACCCTTTCAATGTGCTGTCTTTACCACTTCCAACCGTGGACGAAGTCATTTTTCGCTGCCTTGTTGTAAGGCGGGCAACAACGCTTAACTGCCCCAACACCTTGCTCCCAGTCGGCGGGTCATCGAGGGGGAGATCAAAATCACCTAAGCAAATGTCTCCACCTTCGAAAGAGCTAATTTTTGAGGAATATGCTATATCAACTTCCAGGCTTGCTGATCTTGGCGACTTGAAAATGAAGTTACAGCAACTGTGCGGGATCCCAGCAAAACGTCTTAGATTGTGCAAGAAAGAAGATATCGGAACAGGCATCGGCGACAAGCACTCGGTGACGCGTCTTTATACCAAGGTTGCATGTCTCCCGGATAAAGAGGGTCCATGCCTCAGACTTCTGAATTATACATCGTCAGATGACACTTCATCGCCCACAATTGCGATGGTGGTGGCTTTTGAAATGACGCTACAACCGAGACCCGAAATTGAATTGTCACAACATTCCAGCAACGAACATGCGGCAAAGGCAGATAATGCATCAACTGACGATGACACAAGTAGCGATACAAGCTCCACTCAAACTACTGCAGGCGATGATCCAGACGCTGACTGGAAGTTCATTGAAAAGATGGGTGAAGAATGTCTCAAGGTTTATGGCGACGAAAATGAATGTGTCACGTTTGATACAAATCCAGTTCCCCTCGCAAAGTATGTCTCGCACTGTCTATGGCCGAAGGAAGCAAAAGATTGCAGTATGGGATTGCGCGTTGATGCAATTGATCGCCGTAACAATTGGTACCCTGGAAGCGTAGTGGAACTTATCAAGGAAAGAACTGAAGAAGGAGATGACACCATAACGAAGGTCAAAGTTCATTTTGATAATTTTTCGGCAAAATGGGATGAAGTGTATGCTTTTGGGAATAGCCGTATTCGTCCGTTGTACAGCCTTTCAACTCCAAGAGCAAAGCCGACTGAATTTGTTGTTCACCATCGAAGTATGGAGCATAAGACGAAGAAGTTTTTCCTTTTTGGTCAATCATTTTACTTACAATGTCATAATGAATGGAGTACGGCTAGAGCAGGTGCGCATATATTAGCACAAGCGTCAAGGTTCTTAGAACTCTCGCATTTCAAAAAGTCTGAGAATGGAAAGAAACTTAGTTCCGTTGACCGCAAAATCGCAGAGAAGGATAGAGACGAAGCACGTAAAATGATCGCCATCATCGTGAAAGCTTTGATCCAAAGTGACAAGAGATATGTTGTTGCTGCAATTGAGAGTGGGAAACAAGCGCGACAAAACGGGAGAAAGCCTCATTTTGATGCAACAACAATGTCAGATGACTTGGCAAAGAAGTTGAGAGAAGTTCTCCCTTTTCTTCCATTTGACGTGCGTGTAACCACAGCAGATTCTCCACTCGGATCAAATGGTGAAGAGGCGGCGTTCCCCTTCTCTCTTGTTCGTACCATTGGAAACTACATGAATGCCAGACACTCTTTAGTGCTGCATTGGCGAGGGAACACAGATGTTGCAACTGATACCACGAGCAAAAAGCATACCAGTTCTAAGCAGTTACTCTACATTCCTCCTATCATTTCTCCCAGTAAACAGAATCAGAAGTTACTCGGTGCTCCGGGAAGCGACGAGTTAAAGAGACATCCTAGTTCATCACACGGGGGTTTTCATATTGGTTCGTGCTTGGCAGAGTTCTTCAAAGAACAACATTTAGAAGCCACGGGATGCTGGCGCTGCCCAGTATGCAAAGAAGATAGAGAAGGAAAGCAAAGTATGGCACTATGGAACCTTCCTGACTTTTTAGTCTTTAACTTCAAGCGATTCAATGCATCTTCACGCTGGAGCGAAAAAATTACAACCCGTGTCGACTTTCCCATCACAGGACTTAATATGAGGGAATGGTGCGACGAAAATTCACCACAAAGCCAACAATCAAGTGATGAACCATTCATTTACGATTTGATAGGTGTTGTGAATCACATGGGTGATATTGATACAGGACATTACATTGCCGCGTGCAAAGCTACTGCTTGTAGTCCTGACGGAATTGAAGAGGTTGCCTACAATTTCAATGACTCAAACACAACAAAACTAAACCCGTCTGAAGAAGAATCGACTTCAAGCGGATGGAGGATTGGAAGAAGCAAAGAGAAAGATTCCTCGACCAAAGCCGCATCGAAAGCTGTTTCCGAATCGGCTGAGCCGCTTTGGCTGAAGTTTGATGATGAGCTAGTAGAGCCCGTCCCTCCACGAAATTTGGTGACTGAAGCAGCTTATGTTTTGTTTTACAAGAGGAGGCAAATGCGCCCCTCAAACGTTGCCAAGTACTGCTCGCTGGATTGAAGACAAGATCACGTAGTAGTACGATACGGTAACTGAAAGATTAATACTTTTCATACATTATCTCACGCCATTGTTTATGCTAGGGACGCTGTCTACAATCTTCTTCAATCTATTGAATGTCATCCTGTTGTGAATTGAAAGGTACTGTCAATCATGTCCCTACAACAGGGCAAAAGCAGAAAACAAGGCAGGCATAAACTCAAGCCCAATCCATTCTCTCCTTACACAATGGACCACAGTCCAAGTCATCACCCAAACTAGTTACCACCAGGATGAAACACTCTACTCATTACTCAATTGTACAGATATTATATACTACTTCAGACCGGAGTAGCCAACATAATCAGACGTACTTTAAAATTTCTGTTCGACCGGACATACTAAGGGAGAGCTAAAAAGTAAAGACTAACTCTACTAACCATGTAAAGCGTTAGCGTACATGTAGGTAAGTTATACTTACTTAGTATGGCTAGTGGCTAGAGCTACTCGGAAAAACAGAATCTGTCCGTGGGCGGAAGAGTTGCGCTTTTTTAAAATCGACTACTAATTCCTACGTCCATGAATTAGAAATAAGCAGCTTAAAAAATAGAGTACAAACAAGCAACTTAAAAAAATATGCGTACAAACCAGGCTCGAGTTACGAGTTAGCTACATACGTTATGTAGGAAGAAGGAGGAAAGGGCACAGGAAGGGGGGGTTCCACCCCCCCTTTACCCCCCCCCCAATTCAGCTTATCTCGGACAAAATGTGAGAACCCTACCTCGCTTAAAAAATATGCGTACAAACCAGGCTCGAGTTACGAGTTAGCTACATAAGTACGTTAGGAAGAAGGAGGAAAGGGCACCGGAAGGGGGGGGTTCCACCCCCCCCCTTTACCCCCCCCAATTCAGCTTATCTCGGACAAAATGAGAAGCCTACTTAAGTACGAGGTAGGGTTCTCACCCTTTGTTTTTGTTTTGATTCTGGGTTCTGCTACCTTTTTACAAGTGGTACATCAACTTTTTTCAAATTGAGTTTTTAGGACTTTAAGTCAAACCTAAGTCCACAATAACTTCAATTCCAAATCGTGCAACCCCAGCCCAAGTGTCAATATCTCAGAGGCCCCCCAATTCAACTTTAGCTGATACGTGGTGACCACACGAATCTAAGTGATATTAGGCTCATCCTCTCAAATCTGGATGCAAGTGTGTCCATAAAATCATTTGAAACATTCTCTCCTCGTGATTGCTATTTCAGGTTCAGCATAGTACTATTACTATTATGACAAGACTTAATCTTTTGTTACTAGCAATACTCTGTTGTGTGTGTCCATCTCCGTTTGATTCCAATGCCAATGAAAATCGCATTCGCGTCAACGTAGAGACATCAAACACACACACAAATGTGGCTACTATAATACCTTCTGACACGATGTGCGCTGTCATCGATTCAGGGTTCCGCAATGAACCCTTGTCTGCTGATGTTCGTCTTCCTGTTTGCCCTAGGACAGAGACGAGTTACAAGATTGATGCCAAGAAAAGAGATATCAGAAGCAACTCATCCTTGGTGGTATTCAAAAGACTGCTTTACGAAATTGTGGCTGCGGCAGTTTCACTCCATATAACAACAATGCTCCCCAAAAGAGCTACCCAGCGCCCACCAAAGCGCATCAAAAAGCGCTGGCCTGGACTGAAAAGAAACAAGTGGAGGGACATGGCACTAACTTTCTCCAAGAACAATGCTTTGCGATCCAATCGGAACAGCTACTCCATCGCCGATTTCCTTGAATTGGTCGGTTGCTCTCTAAGGGCTGCTGCAGTTGGTTATGTGGCGAATGCCATCATCCTCGCGAGGTATAGTGTTGCGATATCTGTTTTCTGGACGCAGTACACTCTCGCCTGCACAGGATATTATTCCCGCTGTTTCTGGCGCAAGAAGATCATGCAGTTCAGGCGTATGCAATTGCAATGGCGCCTATTCCTCCTCCTCGCGAGAACTATCTCTATCTCTTTCGCCATACAACAAGTCATGTGCGATGTGAGATCAGAAACGGAAAGCAGCCGCAGCAGAAATCATAGAACTCGATCAAGGAATCCATCCAATACCCCCTGGAAAAGGATTCTTTGTTTATTGATCCTTTTGGGCCATCCCCTCTATGTCGCAGAGCCAAATGATCGATCTGTACCTTGCGGCGAATTGTCGGTGCTGAATGTTCTTGCAGCAACTTTCAAAGATGTTGTTGCGTCGAGAATAGGTGCCATCATTGCTGGTGCTATTTCTGCTGGTTGGTGTTTATATTGGCAATTTCCTTCTTTGAAACAAGCACAAGCACACCTCAAGGACATCTGCACTGATGATTGTTATGATGGTGCAAAACATAAACACTCATTGCCGCTCCCATCATCAAGAGGAGTTTGCCTGAAGAATTCACGTGGCATGATGTCATCGAGGCTTCTTCAAATGTTAATCATCCTGAGTCTCCCTACGCTCGTCACTGCGCCGAATAGTAAGTCAGTAGGGAGTTCCTTTCAAGCACCCGCCGCAGTTGCTGTTGTTGGATTAGGCGCCGCAGCAGCTGCTTCTCGTGTAGTATATGACCCTCATCGCACTCGCAAATGGACTGGGAAGGAGAGTGAATTGGAGAGGCAATGCACGTCGTGTGGTGTAGCATATTTAACACCCCCGAAGCATGAATCGGAGCAGCAGCAGGCTGTGAGACGGAAGAGCATGGTAGAGGAGTGTGGGAGGATACGAAAAAATCGAAACGCTAGGATTAAAAAAAATCGAAGTCGAATTAAAGCTGAAGAGAAGCTGAAGAAGCTCTGTTGTGAGAATGATGTCACATACATACCGCCTCCTCCTGACGAATCCGCAAGGCAACAAGAGAATAGACGGCGGAATCTAATAAGGGCGTGTGACGATGAGCTGAGGAGCAACAGGGCAGCTGATACGAAAAAGCGGCGGAGAGCAGGGACACCCCAGCGACGCGCAGCTCAACTCCACGCAGATGCCTCGCGAAAACGTGAGGAACGGAAAAACGAGACTCCCCAGCAGAAGAAACGGCGGCAGCAGGACGATAATGAAAGGCGAAAGAGGAGGAACGAAGCAACCGAAGCCAACAAGGTCGAACATTATGCCTATTGCGAGGATGACGACATCTTCATCAATGGTGAAGTGCCTTACATCGAAGTGAACTTGGATGGTGCAAACAAGGCACGAGAGCTGCTGTTACGTACAAATACAAAAAATGGTGACAGCTGCAATTGCGATGGCTGCCACCGAGCCATTGGGTGCAGTGTGTGTGATGAATTCATTATTGGAACGGAGGAGCTGTGTTGGATCACGAAGGAAGAACTTCTAGAGCACAAAGACCGACTTGGAGTAGAGGCGTACCAAGAATATTATCATGGAGGACAGGAAATTGACCAAGAGCTCAAACAACAGTACGAAATTAGTGGTATGGAAGGCATGCTCCTCTCGAGGCGCTTCGGTAAAGATGATGCTAGTGAATTCATGATCTGTTCAAGCTGTAAAGCCTCCCTAAGGACCAAGAGCGAATCCCCTCCAAAACACTCGATTGCCAATGGCTTCTTGATCGGAACCATACCTACAACCATCGCGTTTGAACAAGATGGAGAGATGAAAAGCTTGAAGACGACAAAAGAAGTCCACGACGAGCACGGAAAGCCCATTCCTAATCAGACGGTGAGCTTAGTGACGAGTGTTATGGCTGCTGCCATTTCTCCCACTCGTCCTTACGCTTATATATTCTCTTACCGAGGAGGCAGGCATCAGAGCCTGATCGGAAATTTTCAGTTCTTTGAGACAGATCAGGCGAAGGTTGCAGGTGCATTAAATTGTCTACACCAATCAGGTGTTGCGTCAAATATTTATGTGGTTTTGAATGGGAGGATGACACCAACCCAAAAAGACATTGTTCGAAAGAAGGCAGAGCTGGACACAAGGCTTTATTTTGGCTTGCTTCACTGGTTCAAGGAACACCACCCCGCATTCAGGGACTTGGTAATAGAGGATGAAAGTTCAGCTGTAAATATTGAGTTGGTAGAAGACCCTGATTCCGATTCAAACACGGATATACCTGGGGACCCCGCAAAAGAGAATAAGGAAGAAGGTGCTACATTTTACTTTTCTGGTGGAGGGGAACCAACAACAGACACAAGTGTGTACAAAACGAGTAGGGAACTTGTGATGGCCATTCTGAAAGATCACTCGGCGCCAACGCTTGCTATACACGGGGGCAATTATGCCAGTCATTTGGATGTAATGAAGTTGGAGAGTGTGTTTCCTACTGTATTCCCATTTGGAAGTGGAGGGCCAACTCTAGAACGCCGGAATAAGATTTCTGATGAGGAAATAATTCGGCATTATCTAAAGTTGTCCCTGCCTCAGTTCATGGAAAGTGAATTCGTGCTTGTCGCAAACTTTTTACTTGGGCGGATATTATCGTTTAAGAGCGCCGTGATGAAATGTAGGCCACTGGTTAACGAGCATGGTGAAGCAGTTGGTGATGAAATCGGCAAAATGACCATCGAGGAAATTGAAGAAGCAATCAACGAGGAGCATGCCAACAAGAAAAGTACTAGTACAGCCAGCAAGTTTCTCAAGGCTGTGAGCGCATCTTGCCGCCATTTGGGCATGAATGAAGAAGCTGCAAAGAGCGCTCGGCGGAAGTGCTTTGCCCTTCAGGACTTCTTCGGGATGCACTCTCTCTTTGTAACAATAACGATTGACGATGAGTGTAGCTTCAGAGTGCGACTATACCCATATGCGGATGCCAATGGCGAAGGAGTAAGTCCTCTGCTTTGTAATGTAACTTGTAGTGGCAGATTGATGTTATTAGGGTAAACACTCATCTTTCTCTTTTTCCTTTGGGCGTGTCTCCAACATAGACGTCAATGCCTCCACTGGACTCGTCCGATGCAGAATGCTTAGCTGATCTGACGTTACGGCGAAGAATCCGACGAAAATATCCTGGAGCCTGTTCTCTAGAGTTTCAGGGTGCGATGCAGATAGCTTTAGAGTGCTTGTTTGGCTGGGAACCGCAGAAGCAGAGGGGGAAAAGGATGTTGTTTGGAGTGATGGAGGCTTATTGCAGAGCCGACGAGGAGCAAGGAAGGGGGTCACTCCATTCCCACTGGCTTGTGTGGATAAAGCACTTTGGCCAATTGAGACGCCTGCTGTTTGCCAAAGATAAGAATACAAGAGAACTCGCAAGAGCTAGCTATATCGCATACGTGAACAAGATAATGTGCGCTCGTCAATGTGATTTTGAAGTCGAGGTTACGCACACATGTCGTGGAACAGACGACAAGAAGGGGCCTGTGAATGAAATCTTCCAGAATTGCTGTAACAATAACAACAATATCTAAGAAGTATTTATCTATAACCCAGTGCCCTGAGACGCACATATCCCATCATAAATGAATTTTTATTTCCCCATGTCAGTGAGATGCTCACCAATAAGCTCAGTCAAACCACATCTTCCCATTCCATTCGACGTCACTCACCTGCGAGATGACGCGCTTCCCCTCCACCTCGCTTCCGAAAAACTCGATTAACAACTCTTCATCTTGCAAGATATCTTCCTTGCTAGTGCCGAAGTAAATCTTCTTGATGTACATAATGCAGTCCTTGTCGAGTAGGTAATAATTGAGAGGCATAGGAGGGTCCCCCGAGACATCGCCTCTGAACTTGAAGCTCTTCATTTCAAAATCAGACGAAGAGAACGAAGAGAAAGAGCTAGCAATCTTCTGACCAATCTCGCATGGCTCCTCTTCGGGATTCTGTCGCAGTGTAATGATACAGTTCCAGGGGTATGGCATCTCAGGGATACTCTTCATAGGTTCGTCGTCCAAAGGCCTGAGTTGATCACGACGGGGCAATATGCAATCAATGTACCACCCAGAGGCAGAATCATCGCCATTGCGCCAAGCGTCCGTGAGAGGTTTGATGTAGGCCCCCTGATTTTTGCGGGTTGGTGACGAAACAATACTAATGACAATGTCAACCACTGCTGTCTGCAAACTATCGATGATTCCACCCGAGGCTGCAGATGGAAATTTTGCTTTGATGGGGGAATAATTCACATTCTTCTTCACCCTTTTCGAACGGGGAGCAGCCGATACAGCAACTGATGTCTTCTTCGAGCCTGGCATACTATCTTGGAGAATAAAGCAAATCTGATTTATGAGCCAAGCTCGGATCGGCCAACCCCAAATCAAAGCAAGCATATTATCCAATATAGTAGTCCTAAGGTAGGGTTCTCAACCTTTGTTTTGATTCTGGGGTCTGCTACCTTTTACAAGATGTACGGCGGAAGTGGTGTGAACTTTTTTTAAATTGAGTTTTTGGGACTCAGTACCATCAAACCTGAGTCCACGATTAACTTCAATTTCAAATCTACCTTGGACGGAATTGGTATGAACTTTTTTTTCAAATTGAGTTTTTGGGACTTACATCAAACCTACATAAGTCCACAATCTTCAATTTCAAATCTATGTACCTTTTACAGGATATGTACGTACGGGGATGCAGGAACTGGTATGAACTTTGTTCAAATTGAGTTTTCGGGACTTACCACAAACCTAAAAACCTAGGTTACTTTCAAATTTCAGATTGTGACCTAGCACTCCAGGTAGGTATCTCATAACATCGGAATCCCAACACAGTTCCATGGGGAGTAAGCAAATTCCTACTTCTCACAAATTTAGGAACAATAATAAGTAATTTTCATGGCTCGAACCAAGCAAACCGCCCGTATATCCACCGGAGGCAAAGCTCCTCACAAACAACTCGCCACCAAGGCAGCACGCAAATCTGCTCCCACCGCTGGAGGTGTCCGCAAGCCCTACCGCTACCGCCCAGGAACTGTCGCTCTTCGTGAGATCCGCCGTTACCAAAAAAGTGTGGATTTGATCATCCGAAAAGCTCCCTTTCAGCGTCTTGTGCGGGAGATTGCGCAGGATTTGATGTCAGATCTTAGGTTTCAGTCGACTGCCGTTTTGGCATTACAGGAGGCAGCTGAGGCTTATCTAACTGGCCTTTTTGAGGACACCAACCTTTGCGCTTTACATGCCAAGCGTGTAACAATAATGCCAAAGGATATCCAGCTTGCTCGTCGCCTTCGCGGAGAGCGGGCCTGATCATGATGTATACAACAAGAAAAACATAAAATAATAAAAGACTGCCAATCAGCAACCATGATTGGATAGCGCCCTATGAGGGAAATATACGAGTAATTAAATAGACCTGATGTTGATGTCAAAATTCAGCATTTGAGGCTGAAGGCTTGGTCTTTTTTTGTAAACACGCCAACTCAGCATATTACTTAAAAGAGTTAGTCCTACCGCAAATTCAAATGTGGATTAACAGCTCTCTCTGCAGTGCTTGGGGCATCCTAATCCTAACGCAGCCAACAGACAATCAGCACGGAACTCGCAATATATATTGGCACAGGAGGTCCTGTTCGTGTGCCAATCGGGGAAACACAGAGGAAGAGCCTTCGTTTTGTAAACTCCTTCTCAATCTGGACGGCGGCATTAGTTGTAATCTCGCCACTTGCTCACAAGCTTGCTATAAAGAAGGCAAGCATTCGCTGTGTTGTAACAGAATAGTGGTTGTTTGTAGAGGATGAATTGGGACTTCCGTTTCTATGTAACATGCTGCAGCACACAGAAGAAAAGGATGAGAGAGGAGGAAGGGACTGAGAGAGAGCAGAATGCGAGACCACCTTTAGATTGAGATTGATGAATGTTAACGAATTAACCCCGGTGATAACACTCAACATAAATATTTATATACCCAGATCACCAGTCAACTGTTCCTATGCACCACAAGCCAAACATTGATCTTCGTTGACGGTACTGGAATGATTCTTTTGTTTTTGTGAGGTGTTCTCGGCCGGATTTTGATTAGCTTCTGCGAGCATCTCCTGGTCGACAGTGAACTGGATAGCATCAGCCTTGGGTCTGGTACGGAGATAGTACATACCAGTCTTTAGACCCTTCTTCCAAGCATAAAAGTGCATAGATGTCAGCTTTGATGTGTTGGGTTTGCTGATGTGAACATTCATGCTTTGACTCTGACAAATGAAGGCACCACGGTCAGCGGCCATATCCAAAATTGCCCTCTGGGGGATTTCCCAGACAGTTTTGTAAACATCACGGATGCTCTTAGGGATTTGGGCAACATTTTGGACAGACCCACCATCCGCAATGATCTTATTACGGACCTTCTCCGTCCACAGACCATTGGCAGTAAGTTCACAGAGGAGATGCTTGTTCACAATGGTAAACTCTCCAGCAAGGACACGACGGTTGTACATGTTAGAAGTGAATGGTTCGGTGCTCTCGTTATTTCCCATTATCTGAGCCGTTGATGCAGTAGGCATAGGAGCCACAAGGAGAGAGTTGCGCATTCCGTGTTCTGCAATCTTATCCTTAAGCCCCGACCAGTCCCAACGACTGCTTGGTTCCACACCCCACATATCGAATTGAAGAATTCCTTTGCTTGCAGGAGATTCCTTGTAAGTCTCATATGCACCATCTGCCCGAGCAAGTTCCATGCTTGCCTCGCAAGCTCCAAAGTAGATTGTCTCGAAAATTTCCTTGTTCCTGTAGAGAGAGGATGTGCAAACTCATGAGAAATACTTCATCACGACATAATACAAACTGCTTTGTATCGATCACAGAAACTTACAGGCTGCGAGCCTCGGCAGACTCGAATGGAAGCTTCATCATTTGCAGAGCGTCGGCCAAACCCTGGACGCCAATACCAATGGGACGATGGCGCATGTTAGATCTCTTGGCCTCCTCAACGGGATAGAAATTGTTGTCAATGACACGGTTCAGGTTCCTCGTCAAAACCTTGGAGATTTCTTTGAGCTTGTCCAAGTCGTAATCATAGTGACCCTCCTCGCCAAAGTGTCCAGCGGGAGTCACAAACTTAGAAAGGCTGATACTTGCCAAGTTGCACACGGCAATTTCATCAGGTGCGGTGTACTCCACGATTTCAGTACACAAGTTGGAGCACTTGATGGTTCCAAGGTTTCGTTGGTTCGATTTCCTGTTGCAGTGGTCTTTGTAGAGCATGTAAGGAGTTCCAGTCTCTACCTGAGAGTCCAGGATAGCAAACCAAAGCTGTTGGGCCTTGATGGTCTTACGCCCCTTGCCCTCACGCTCGTACTTCTCGTAGAGGGCTTTGAATTCACCACCCCAGCAGTTTGCGAGGCCCTTGCACTCATTGGGGCACATCAAGGTCCAGTCACCGTTGGTCTGAACACGCTCCATGAATAGGTCGGGAATCCAGAGGGCGTAGAAAAGGTCACGGGCACGCTCCATCTCGTTTCCGTGGTTCTTCCTCAAGTCAAGGAATGCAAAAATATCTGCATGCCATGGCTCAATGTAGGCAGCAATACTCCCCTTACGCTTTCCTCCTCCTTGATCAACGTAGCGAGCAGTGTTGTTAAATACACGGAGCATTGGCACGATGCCATTGGATGTTCCGTTGGTACCCTGAATGTAACTACCGCTAGCTCTGATATTGCTGACCGACATACCAATGCCACCAGCATGCTTTGAAATAATAGCACAATTCTTGAGTGTGTCGTATATACCTTCGATGGAATCGGCCTTCATACAAGTGAGAAAGCAAGAAGACATTTGTGGGTTTGGGGTCCCTGCATTGAAAAGGGTGGGTGTCGCGTGAATGAAGTATCCTTTGGAGAGGAGATCATATGTTTCTTTCACACGGTCAATGTCATCCATGTGGATGCCGACGGCAACACGCATGAGCATGTGCTGAGGACGCTCGGCAATCTTTCCATCAATTTTGAGTAGGTATGATTTTTCGAGGGTCTTGAAGCCAAAGTAGTCAAATTCAAAGTCTCTGTCATGGATGATGCACCCGTCAAGTGTGTCTCTGTTGGCCATGATGACATTGTAGACTTCTTTGGAGATTAGAGGGGCAGTCTCTCCAGTTTTGGGGTGTTTGTATCCGCGGAAGGCGTGCATAACCTTTGAAAATGATTTCTCTGTCATTTTGTGCAAGTTGGACACCTCGATACGTGCGGCGAGGATGGCATAGTCGGGATGTTGAGTGGCAAAGGATGCAGCAGTTTGGGCTGCAAGTTCATCGAGCTCAGTGGTAGTGACACCTTGATAGACTCCCTGAATCACCTTTTGCGAGATGATGGCTTCGTTTACGAACTAGAATAGAGAACGAGAGAGTGAGAGAAGACGTAAGTAGCTGCGCAGCACGGTGTGTTGACGAATCAATCTTTCGAGTGTACCAACATTACAAGAGATGCAGACGGACGCTCTCATTCTCACCTTTTGATCGAGGCCATAGCATAGCTTCGAGATGCGGCTCTGGATCTTATCAAATTGGCAGCTTTGCTGTCTTCCGTCTCTCTTTCTGATAAACATGATTGTGCTGTGCTGTGATATAAAGGTTGTTCGCTGGTTCTGAGATGCAATGATAGTACAATACTGGACGTGATACATACAATTGTTGGATGCTATTTCGCGAAAGAAAAAAAATCTGAAGTGAGATTTGACACCTGCTGACTGGTCCTCGTACAAAAACGAGAAAGTACATATCTTTCTTGATTATGTAGCTTACATACTTACCTTTCTGTCTGGGCCATGATTTTGACATTGCATCTCTGTCCCCGGATCCTTGGTCCTCACATAAAAAGAAACCCACATCAAAGTCATAATTAGCTGCCAAGAAACCAAGAATGGACTCTCTCATGAGCATACGTGAACTCTCTCTGCAACTGGCCTCGTTTCTAACACCGACAGATGCGTTCAATCTTTTAGTGACCAAGCGCCTCTGGACTAACAGTTCAACAGTTGTGATGTCTGAAGAATCTACTCCAGCTGGTTTCATCAACGAATCACTCCTTCACTCTCTAATGTCGGTCATCAGGCAGCGGGAAGGATTCGAGCATCTCGCAGTGCCATTGATTGAAAGACTCAAATGTGTTGCACATATTTATGGCAGGGACCAACTTGTCATCGCCGGGTCCTTAATCGTTCAAGCGGTAACTAACAATGGCAGTTGTGCTCAAGGTGATGGTTTCGTTGCGAGCGACATCGACCTTTATACCACCGTCATGGCCCTTCCGTATACGAGACGTCATCTAGATTCACTTGGCTTTGTTTTCACTGGCATATCAACTTCTGATTACACGTTTATGGACCACAAGATTCATCATGTGGAGTCATATTCACTCCCGCCGGCTCACACACACATCAGAAGGATGCCCGTCAGAGATGCTGTGAGGAGAGGTTTCATTGCCTCAAGGCACGATTTCGTCGTCAATGCAAGAAGTCCATATGTCATGCCATTGGACTTCTCATTTGCTCCAGGGAACCATCGCCTCAGAAAACAAATCGATCTTGTTGTAACCTCCTCGGCGACAGTCAAAGATACTCTTCACAAATTTGATATAATGCCTTGTATGTCGCACTTCAATGGGATCGATTTCTGCGTTCCAAACTTGCATCGAATCCTCAGAAAAGAAGCAATGCTGAGATGTCCAAATTGGACGTTGCTTTTGAATAGATACATGCGTATGTATCTGAATGCTTTCTCCCTCCATGAACTGGAACAGATTTCATTCTTCAACCCGAATGAAGAGAAAGTTAAGTTCGCGGAGCTTGTTTTCAGCGATGTAAGGGAATGTGGTGGCGACCTCCCAAATCAAGATGGGATCTTCTCACCGATGTCCATTGATGAGCCAGAACTTAGTGTGAAATACTGCATTATCCTTCACAATATGCTAGTCAAGATTTCGCAGCGTGTAGTAAAGTACAACAAGAGAGGATTCCATTTCACCGATATCACTGTTGATGAGCTCAATCAAAAGCAGTATCGCGAGAAGGGATTCCATTTCACCGATACCGGTATCACTGTTGACGAGCTAAGTCAAAAGCAGAGTGCCCCATCGCCACCCAGATACAAAGACGAGCGCAGTCATGTATCGAAGCCGAAGCTGCAAGTCAATACCAGTGACACGGTGAAGAGGGTAAAGCTATTGCACCGAAAGAACCTGCCTTCTCCCGCCCGTCACGGCCCGGCCAACTCACGTGTGGATGACATTTTCGGTACTCAAACTGTCCACGTAGGAATCCGTAGAAATACATTGCGTATATTTTTCAAAATACACCCCTGAGAGGAAAACCCCGAACATTTTCGTGATCCCCATGCTTTTGCGAGTTAGAATATGCTGGGGGTTTTCCTCTCAGGACTTTGTGTGACGAATAATTAATGTAGTTAAATGGACTATAGATTTGTATAGATTCACAACTTTAAGGTCTTTGTGTGTGGAATCAGGTCTGCTTTGTGGCAAAAAAGGTTTTTTTTGTTCCCGCCATTTCTAATTTCATTTTCCTTCAGCATTTATCTGTCATTGCACATAGTAACCATGTCGTCATGCCGCACTACCGGCCCTTCGCCTAGCCGCAACAACGGCGGCGAAAGCATACGAGACTCAGGGAACGTTTCATCAACACCTAAGCTTCGGTCTAGGACGCAAATTGTAACCCCGGCAACTACCACAAATGAGCAAACGACGTCCTCAACGAAAGGCACAGGTGCACATCGACGCAGGTCGAAGAGGGGTTGCCAGTCATCTGAACGACTGACACCTCCTAAGTCATATTTTACTGACCGCCAAGGCAAAGTCACATGTTTGATGTTTGGTCTCGATCCCAGCAATGAGGCTCATAAGAGAGTGATTTGTGTTGGATGCATGAGATGTGTTGGCAACGCTATTGTGGTGCCGGATGTAGTAAGAAACAAAACAAATCATGAGCGTAATGGCAACCGAAAGTGTGAACAGCCTTGGCATATTGGCAATGAAGATCATAGAGAGGAACGGAAAGAAATTGTTCGTCGAGATTTCCTTGCATTATTCGACGTAGACGAGCCCGAAGTGTGTGCTGATGCAGACATCAACAACAAAAATAATTCGACTCAACCACCATCAAAACGCAGACGAGTACAAACAAAACAAAACGATGCAGTGATGGAAGATTCTTGGCAACTACCTCCGCCGCCTCCAATAATATTTGACGAGGGAGGTCATTTCACAAAAGACGCAATGGAAGCAGTGTTTAGAGAAGAAATTGAATCGACCTTGAAGAAACTACAAAGATATGTTGAATTTCTTGACGATCAGGCGAAGGATGCTAAGTCTGCAGTCATAAGCCACAACGCAATATTAGAGAGGATCACTACACTATCGGAAGAACTGGGTGCAATATTGGAAGGAAAAGAGGCTATTAACTCAGCTGCTGAACCGATGGTAGTCACAAATACAAGAGAGGAAGAAATCAGGGCACTGCTGGAGTCACTGCGTCTTCAAATTATTGACAACAATAGTGACAATGATGAAGGCAGTGGTGAAGATTCTTATTGCGTGAAGTACTTGCAAATGGTGCTTGAGCAGCAATGTATTACGAACGAGACAATCAAAGAGTGTGAAGAATATTTGAAAGATCACAGCAGCAATGCATACAGAGTTTTCACTGCAGTGATGAAACAGTATGGTGTGGATCAAACTACTTACTTTCAGGGTTCGATCGTCGGAAATCATTGCATGACCTTTGGAGAAAAGTCTAAGGACATCTACGGTAAAGCGGCCAAAGAATTGGAGCCCATCATTGGTGTAGACGATGAATTGAAGCGCGAATTACATGCATTTACGGATAGACTGAAATCCATCTCGGAAGTGTGGTTCAAAATCATGAGAGTGATGAAGTCAGTCGAGATTCAATCGGACGAGGCAATTAGTCACTTTCAACAGGATACTGTGACATTGCGAGATCTGATATATAAACTTGTCGTAACTGATGTTCCGATTTCTGGGTGGAAAAGGAAGTTGACAAGATCGATGAAGGCGCATCTTCTGTTTGGTCTCCATCTTTTGAAGCAGCTGCAAATGTGGGGCACTCTTGGTGGTATAGATGAACAAAACATAGAGACCTGTCATGCGATCTGGAATAAGTTATTGCGCCAGTTTGGAGCTACCCGTGGCAATGAACTCCAGAAGAAAGTGTTGAGTGAGTATCTATTTCAAACTTCACCATTTTTACATTGTGCAAAAGATCATGTGAAGAAGGAGACCAAGTCAAAACGGAAGAAGAAAACGAACAGTGGAGTCCAGAATTCTCGGCGCTGCGAAGAGGTTACTGATGTCGCATTGGTTGATAGTAATGTCGTGCTTGGTCCTTTGGCGACTAGCATCAATGACGAAGAGGCTCTCCACCAAGAACTAGTACTCACGGATGAAGTTGTTGCGGATGATGTTGCGGTAGTTAACAGTGACGGCAGCGATGATGATGCAGCCATAAAAGTGACAGAAAATGATACTATGATCAAAATTTGCAATCATCCTGGTTGTGGGAAAATGCGGCTTGCTATGGCATGGCGTATCCATCAATATGAGTGCCACGAAGTGGTTACCACCGATACCAACAGTGGTGAGGATATGAATGTTGATGGTTGATGCCAATTGGCAGGCTTAGTATATGTATAAATGTAATTGTGACTATGAGATGGTAGATTGTTGAATTAGTTGCATTTTAATTGGAGATATTCATCATGTAAGGCAGGTGGAAGAGAGACTCGTCATGGTTGTTAGCTAGAGAGATACCTTGGCTTGATGGAAAAAATGCTATCGCCAACATCGCTAAAATATCCAAAATGTAAGGCTGGTCGGGCCGTGCCGTAGAGCAAAATTGAGGAATCTTGACCGAAATGGATTTGACACTTCGCCTTTCTATACCCTGTCCCTGTGAATGAAAAGTGAACTGTACCTGACACTGACATCTCTGAGTTGTAACTTGTGCTGTTGTAGGATAAACTATTTTAGCTGATGTAATTTAAACATGATAAGGCAGCGTGCTCTAAGACTCAGCAGTGAAGATTATAGGCGTGAGAAAATTGAATTCTCAATCAGCCCCGCGCTGGGTAAACAAACGGCAGTATCAATGGAGGCACGGTCAATGGCCGCCTCGTTCGGGCAGGACTCTGGCTATATTAGCACTGCTAGAGAGGCGGGATGCAATCAAGCCATAAAAGCTGAGAAAAGAGAAAATTACTAAATCTCTTTTTCTGCCCACAGGCAAAGGTCTGAGTATCTATCTTGGTGATACATACAACTTATATTTTTACTGCTAGAGCTGGACCACAATAAAATCCACGGCGATGAAGTCGTTTTTGGAATGTTCGTTTGATAATGATAATGGCGGTGCAGATATCATAGCCGAGGTCGCAGACGAGGAGCCTTTACTAAGGGACAACCCACGCCGCTTTGTGTTGTTCCCCATCCAAGATAACGAGGTAGGTGGGACATGCAATTTGCCCAAATGTTACTTGCATACTCTGCCTCACCTCCCTCTGTATGTCTTCGTACTAGAGATATGGGTCATGTACAAAAAGGCACTAGCTTGTTTCTGGACTACCGAGGAAATTGACCTTTCCTCCGACCTCAAAGATTGGGAAGGTCTAGCCGACAACGAACGTCATTTCGTCTCCCACGTCCTTGCCTTTTTTGCTGCCTCCGATGGTATTGTCAACGAGAACCTCTCCAGTAACTTTGCTACTGAGGTGCAAAGCCCTGAGGCACGCTTCTTCTACGGATTTCAAATTGCGGTTGAAAATATTCATAGGTAACAAGATGAAAAAAATGTGTAGGCTTTTACATTGGCTCGTACATACACCATTGACAC
Organism: Skeletonema tropicum; assembly: GCA_037178625.1. Classification (NCBI taxonomy): domain Eukaryota; phylum Bacillariophyta; class Thalassiosirophyceae; order Thalassiosirales; family Thalassiosiraceae; genus Skeletonema; species Skeletonema tropicum. The sequence continues at coordinate 471,323 of CM074134.1, read as the reverse complement.
TCACCTGTTTCCTGGTTTCTGGTATATGTTTACATACATTATAATCTACACAACATTCAAAGCGAAACCTATTCGTTGTTAATTGACACATACATTAAGGACCAAAAGACCAAGTCTCGTATTCTCAATGCCATCGAGACCATTCCCTGTGTTCAAAAGAAGGCTCACTGGGCTCTCCGGTGGTGCGACTCCAACAACGCTTCCTTCGCCGAACGTATCATCGCCTTTGCAGCCGTGGAGGGTATCTTTTTCAGTGGCAGTTTCTGCGCCATCTTTTGGTTGAAGAAGCGTGGTCTCATGCCTGGCCTTTGTTTCTCCAATGAGCTTATCTCGCGTGATGAGGGTCTACATTGTGACTTTGCCTGCCTTCTTTACAGCAAGCTCGTGAACAAATTGCCTGTTATCCGTATTGACGAGATTATAACTAATGCTGTCCAGATCGAGAAGGAGTTTGTGGTGGAGGCCCTTCCTGTTTCCCTGATTGGTATGAACGGAGACCTCATGTGCCAGTACATTGAGTTCTGTGCTGATCGTTTGTTGGCTGCCCTTGGATGCCCCAAGCAATACGGAGCTGCCAATCCATTTGAATGGATGGAGATGATCAGTCTGCAGGGGAAAACTAACTTCTTCGAGAGGCGCGTTGGAGAGTATGCTAAGAGTGGTGTTGGTGTAGCCCAGGAGGATCAAGTGTTCAGCCTCGACGCAGACTTCTGAATTACTCCTATATCTCCCTAATATAGTGCGCTGTTCGATCATCACTGAATGCTGATTAGTAGTCTTTCTTTAGTTTATGTTGTTGTATACGATCTTGACATATTAGTCTCACGCTTATAGCATCAAATTTGAATATATCAATAGCACACAAGTTGGATCCTCAATCAGGCCGATGAAATAAGCCTCAGCAGTATAATATCCGACATCTCTTGCAACCATGACACCAAAACAGCACTTGACTGGAACCTGTGATCGGACTTCAAATAGGTATTGTACTTGTTGCCACAAAAGAGAGGCCAAGCGACTTCCCTGATGCATGGACTTAGGTTTGATGTAAGTCCCAAAAACTCAATTTGAAAAAAGTTCATACCAATTCCGTCCAAGGTAGATTTGAAATTGAAGTTAATCGTGGACTCAGGTTTGATGGTACTGAGTCCCAAAAACTCAATTTGAAAAAAGTTCACACCACTTCCGCCCTGTACATCTTGTAAAAGGTAGCAGACCCCAGAATCAAAACAAAGGGTGAGAACCCTACCTTAGGACTACTATTGAATAATATGCTGCTTGCTTTGATTTGGGGTTGGCCGATCCGAGCTTGGCTCATAAATCCGATTTGCTTTGTTCTCAAAGAAGACATCATTGGCTGCATCGTCATCAACATCTGTCGGTATTATTTCACTTAACTTCAAAATGAAGATTCATTATTCTGGTGGACTATACAGCGGTTCTGTTCGTAAGACGAAGTTGCGCAACAGCAGAGGAAAAGGAAAGGGCATGGCAAAGCACCGTTTCATTCCACACGGATGGGGCGTTTACGAGTTCAAGAGCGATGTAAAATACACGGGATTGTTCCGCGATGGATTCGAACACGGATGGGGCTGCCTAACTTGGTCGAATGGAGACTCGTACACGTGCTACTTCCGAAAAGGTAGACCTGAAGCATCCTCATTGAAGCTTGTCAGAGAAGCTAAAAAATTGAAGACACAAGTTTCGAAACTGACTGCCACTTTGATTGAATACCAAAACAAGCAAGACATCTGAGAGAAGCTGCACAAGCTAGAAGTAACTATGTATTAATGCCATTTACCTATCCAAAATGTGCCACATCTATGTAACACGAATAGAAGGCGATCAACAACACTAAATAGTTTAACCTACACAATATTTTGCAATGACTGCCACTTTGATTGAATACCAAAACAAGCAAGACATCTGAGAGAAGCTGCACAAGCTAGAAGTAACTATGTATTAATGCCATTTACCTATCCAAAATGTGCCACATCTATGTAACACGAATGATATTATAAATTATATATATGTATATTTGGTGCTGGAGCCGTGGCCGTGGCAGTGTTGGTTGGACGGAATGCACCCCTGGCGTTAGTTGATCCGCGAGAGAGGGCGACACATGTTTAACCCGAACAATATTTTGCAATGGCTTTGATAGATGACATGGGGAAAGACGCACGCAATAAATCCAACAATTTCACAGTGAGAGTTCTCTCTTCGTAATCTATCACGGAGGTAAATCACTTTTGTCTCTTCTGCTGCTGGGTGCAGATGTCGATCCAAATCCACCAACACCACGTTGTGTCTCTGTCAATTCGTCAACCTGCACTGCATGAACCATTGAAATTCTTTCGAGGATTAATTGGGCAATGCGATCTCCAATGTAAACATGAAAATCCTCATGACCGAAATTGAAGAGAACCACACCTACATTTCCTCGATCTGTTTAAAAAATATATGAATATGAAATTTTGAGATGGGTTACAATGAAATAAGCGAGGCTGTTAATTTGTACTTCAATTTTAGCTTACAGTCAGCATCGACAACTCCAGCACCACAGCCGATCATTCTCTTAACAGCAACACCACTACATAATACACAACAGAACAAAACGCAGGAATTAATATGAATGCATGATAACATAGCACACAATATCGAGCATTGTCGGACTTGCCTCCTTGGAGCGATACGGGCATAAGTTCCCTCTGGACAGGCAACACTCAAGTCAGTTTTAATAACTGCCATCCCCCCAGCAGGTACGACTTTAGGCTCCGCTGCACATAAATCAAACCCAGCAGATTCGGGTGACCAGCGAGTTGGCATAGTGGCATTAGGACTGAGGAGTTTTACCAATAGCATGATGGGAGGTGTGGAAACAATGTAATAGAAGGCTGGAGATGTATCGCCATCTGCGGAAGTTAGATAGCTGAATAGGGTGGGGGCGGCTCTGGAGAGATAGACGAGATCTTCTTCATAGGACTGATCAAGCCAAACGAACGGTTCCCGGAAAAAAGGGTCCGTCCCCACCTCCTCTGTCCCGCGTCCGGTCGAGCTGCTGCGTACTAATTATATTATCAACAATTGTCCACGCAGACGATTCTTCATTCATCTAGATAACCCCACCACGTTAAGTACCTACGTGCGTAGCAAATGATCCTAAACACCCAACCAAACGCTCTAAATACCACCACATAATAATATGTAAACGCAAGCAAACAACAACCACAAGATTGTTAGAAGTTGATAAAACAAATAAATACGATGGGGGCGAAATCAGCGTTAGAACAACTTGAGGACTTGATCTCTGATCTTGAGGCAAAGCTGAATCTCGCTCCAGGCGCAGATCCAGCAGCAGCAGCGGTGGCTGAGAAGAAGCCACAACCACAAAAACAACAAAAAAAGAAAGAAAAGAAGCAAGCTGCGAAACAAAATGCAGGTAAAGCCAAGGGTGGTGCTGCTGCTCCTGTAGACCCTAACCTTCCGGATATTTGCAAGCTCGAATTTAAGGTTGGTGTTATTACCAAGGCGTGGGTTCATCCAGAAGCAGACAAACTTTACTGTGAGGAAATTGATTGCGGGGAAGAGCAACCACGGCAGATTGCTTCGGGTCTACGAGCACATTACAGCTTAGATGAGATGCAAGGACAACGATTATTGGTGGTTGCAAATCTCAAGGCAAAAAACTTGGTTGGATTTAAGAGTTTCGGTATGGTCCTTTGTGCGGCTGAAAAAAATGAAGATGGAACGGAAAAGGTCGAGTTTGTGGAGCCACCAGCGGATGCCCCCCTTGGTGAGGTTGTTACATTCGAGGGCCTTCCTGCTCCAGCTCCTTTCTCTGCGTCGCAGGTTGAGAAGAAGAAAATATTTGCTGCTTGCATGGGAGGGATGAAGACGAATGATAAGTGTGAAGGTACATTTAATGGAGCTGTGTTCATGACTACTGCGGGGCCATGTAAAGCCAAATCCATTAAGGGGGGTGCTATGCGGTAATTACCAAATATCATTCTGATAGTATTAATTGGCAATAACTTCTTGTTAGTATCACCAGACTCTACTATGATGTTTTATTTGATATCTACACTTTCAAGTTAAATGCACGACCATACCCAAGATCTCTGAAAACGGAACACTCTATCACTTTTCCTGTCTCCTCACTAACAGATGCCTTTACCTGCCCCACCATGGTTCCTCTGCCTTCTGATTTGTTGGATTGACCAAGACCAAATGGCAATGGGACAGAGGATAACCCCATGCCACCCTTTTGAAACGAGGCATTGAATCGGACAGCAATCTTGCCCTTCTGAGGAGATCCAAATCCCAAAATGTTGTTCACTTGCTTAAGCTTCCCCAGCTCTTCATTGGCGATTTTGTCCTTTCGAAGGGCAGCTACTACTTTATCTATCGCAGATTGTGCTTCTTTTTCACTGATTTTTGCCATTTCAAGTGATGATGATATACCTCTTGTTAGTATTGGCGATGATACCATTACCCGCCGCCCATCTTGACTTATAGGCGTTGTAAAGCCGCATACCAAAGAGATATTGAGCAGGGCTATAACTACTAACTGTACGCAAGTCTTCATGTTGATGGGAAGCACTACCTACTTTATTGCAACATCCCTTGGCAACAATATCAACATCTTCGAAAGATGAAGATTGAAGATTGCTCCGCTTCAACTCAATCGTTCCCACCAAAATGATCCGGGCGCGCCAACGCCAACATCAACATATTAGATTGGGCCCAATACGCTTGTGTAAAAAGGCTGTTAGGTGGTGCTGACAGTACTGCTCATTTGAAATGAATTTGCAAGCACCTATTTTGTGCGACGCTTAACTTTTTTTCTCGTGGGAGTTTTAGCTCCGTTATTTTTTTAAAACGCGCGTCAGTTCTTCCTCTGTGTTTTGATCTGACCGCCGTTTCTGTTTATGTGGGTAGCAAAAGTGCTAAGCGTCGCACAATTAAGCAACCTCCTCCAATTTGCTCCAACTTGAAGTTGTGTCAATTGAGTGTGGCTTCCGATAAAAACCCAGTACCGTTTCCATATGTACCAGTTCCTATGTGCAAGCGGTACTCACTTGCCATCAACCATCAAAAATGGACCCAGACCATGGTGAAAAATGGCTTCCTACGACCCTCAATAACGCAGTAACTAGACGGGTTTTGACCTTACTTGCAGTGGTAATCTTCATTCCTTGGCCATTAGGGTCTTATTGATACCTTACTTTCCACCATTAGCCCGATATTAAAATTCGACTTGCAAACTGAACTCAAATGAACAGTAAGTAGTAGGCCAGTGTGTCTATATGGTCTCTGCTCTATCTCTGCCCATGAGTAGGCAATGTGGCGTGGCTCTGGGAAGTTAATATTACTGTGTAGGCGAAACTTATCAGTCATAATCTGGAGAAAATGCTGTCTTCATTTGCAGCCGAGGCCGATGATCGGTTCGTCTTCCGCAGACGATTGCTCATTCTGGTTATATTCTGCGTCGCAATTCTCAATACTGCGCTGGTTGTGCCATCTGAAAAGTTTAGTGACTCATTCCTAGAGACGGCAATGGAGGTATTCGCTGTTATTGTTGGGATATCGATCTCCGTGGTGTGTTTGATGTGGATCTGCAACAGAGTTCTTGGTGGCGATGATAGAGGTGAAATTTACGGCATTCGAGTGGACGCAGAAACATCGAGGGCCGAATCTACGTATGATAACCTCTCGAGGCATCAAAAGAGACGTCTAGATAGAATGCGTTCCGATGCAATTCGGCATCTTTTGGTTGACTTTTCATTGGTAAGTTTTCCCAGTGGTCTTAGTGTAGTGTCATCATCTGAAGTTGAAAAGTATTGTTGACAAGGAATTCTCTTTCTCTAGAAATTGACGCAAGAGAATATGATAAGTAGCAGTAACAAAGAATCTGCAGAGAGTGATGAGCTTTTAGAACATCGAACCATTCCAATAACTGATGAAGAAGAGGGTAACCATGATGCAAGCGAAAGCAATAAATACACACACGTGATGATACATCAACACCACCACGATTCAGAAGAAGACAAGAATAGCTCGACAAGAGAAGTCCCAAACTCTTGCGCAATATGTCTAACAGAATATGAAGTATCCGACAATATTAGCTGGTCAGCGAATCCACAATGTCCTCACGTCTTTCATGAGAAGTGCATCACGAAATGGTTTCTTTCTTTGGGCAGGCTACAAACCGTTTGTGGCGTATCGCTGGAAGACGACTGCCCCAAAAATGTGCTTAATTATCAGCTGGAATGCCCTTGTTGTCGACAAGAATTCATATCCACGCAAGACTGAATTCATATAATGTACATACTTTGATTGAATAATAGGGTTTTGCTCTATAGTAATGAGTATGTTTTTGTTTCATCGTTTTTCCTTCCCTACATCTTGATGCCCCAAGTAAAGTTCATTTATGCCATAGCAGCTTGTTTTGATTGTTGTGCCTTAGCCTTCATTTCCTCCTCACCTTCCCATCCCTCGAACCAAGCAACACCGTGCTTTCTTGTTCCATCAAACACATTTCGGCCGTGCATGCATTTGTAGTTATCTAGCAACACAACATCTCCCTCGGTCATTTTGACAAATTGTACATTTTTCATTGTGATTTCATCCATGTGCTCAAGATCTTCGTCGCTAATGGCACCGTCGTCACCGTAGTACATGTCTGATTTATTGATTTGAGATGCTCCGTCTTCGAAACGTTCGGCTCCGTAGCTACACAAGTTGGGTATTGATGAAAAATGAGTGAGTTGACGTTGTTCAAATGATGTGGAAAGAAAGGTGTATGAAACTTGCCCACAATCTCCATCACAGCATATGCATGTATACTTACATTGATTCCCTATCCTTACGAAGTTTCGATGAATGTGAATGAACATTGCAAAACCAATGAGGCTCCCCAGTCACAGGATGCAACAAAATCGGTGGCTGACTAGGCGCTCTAGCCTGAAGCATCTTGGTATTATCATATCCTCCCTCACCCCACTGCATATCCACACTAAAATCAACCTTGGCATTAATCGCTGCACTGACCAATCCCTTCAATGCCCCCATGGCGGCTGGTTGGACGAATTCCGGAAGGTTATCCACCCATCCGAAGAATGGAAGTTCCATCACGGAATAACGAATGTCACGACTGTACAACCTCTCGACAAGGTCGGGTTTCAAATCACGAAAGATTTGACGTCCATCGGCAATTAGGAATTCACCTCCCGTTTCGGCAGCCTTGAAGCAGACGAATGCGGCGGCACGGGGGGCACGTGTCCCAACGAATTCATTGTGCATACCAATGAAGAAGTTCTTACGACTTTCCTTGTTGACTGCCTCGTAGACTGGACTGTTCTTATCACCATCGACTGTAGGACGGGCGGATACAGAGTGGAGTGGATCCAGACATGTTTTCATCCCGAGTGCCTCGTAGAATTTAACAAACCCCTCTTGTTCCTTCATCAAGTCGAATTCACGAAAGATGACGGCACCATTGTCGACCATTTGTTGTTTGATTTCCATAGCGTGCTCTCTTACGTAAGCGAGTTGTCCTTCCTTGTCATTCGAGGCGAGACCGAGATCCGATGCTTTGATGGTTGGTGCAAATTCCATGTTACGAGATTTGGCTTCATTTTGACTTGCGAGAATGTCGGGGATGCGATCTCCCCAGACTGTTAATGGGGCGAGTGGGTTTTGTACGGGTTGTTCGGCAACACTTGACATGAATAGAGGAGTGGAAGAAACCGAGCGAGCACTACAGGTGTTGGCGACGGGTGCAAAGGCGTAGGTGGAGGATACTCCAGCGCCAATGGCGACAGCTACTGCGGGAATACTAAACTTGACCATTTTGTTGTTTAATTGTAATTATTAATGGGTTGTTGTGTCAGAGAGAAGCTCTAAGAATGCATGCATGCAGTGTGTTGTTGAATTTAGTTGAAGCGATGAATGAAAGTGGCAGATGGAAGATTTGGATGGTTGAATTTTGGATCCTTTGCCCGCTGAGGTGGCGTGTAAATTGAAGGTATCTATTTTATAATGTACAGGTTAGCACCAATAAATGTGTAATAGACTATTCTAAAATTTCAATAGGTGTCTAACCAAACTATTTAGTATTGCAGATCCTTCCACGTAGGCGTTTGTTGATGAAAAAGGCGGGAGGTAGCTTTCATATGGTATGTACTTTAATCTCTGTGATCACATTTTGCATCTCAAGTGAATTCTTGTTCTTGTATTGCAGCTTCGGTAAACAGAATAGCAGTTTCAGTTAGCAGTAGACTTATAAAGCATCATGATGAGATCGGTATTAGTACTGTTAGCATCGCTCACAGCACTCGCTACAGCATTTGCACCAACATCGATTCACCAATCGGCTAGAATATCGACAAGCAGCAGTAGCAGCAGCAGCAGCTCTCAACTATTCTTCTTTGGCAGTTCCAAAAAAGTCCCAGCAGCCGAAGACAGAACCTATCCAGAAGCCAAACAAGCAACGTATGAACTAATGAAGGGAGAATTTGGCTTTGGACCAGAAGCCATTGTTCGACCCTTGTTGAAGCAAACACAACTTGAAAACAGAAAGCTCAAGGTAGTCTACAATGCCAAGAAGGATGGGTTTAATGCACAAGCATTTCATTCAAAGGTTGACGGGAAGGGAGCATCCGTGGTATTGGCGAAGGTGCGAGGACAGTGGATAGGTGGATACAATCCACGCGGTTGGGCATCTCTTGGTGGTGGTCGAAGTAGCGTAGCGGCATTTCTGTTTTATGGAAAACTGTTTGGTGGATGGCAGAAGCTACGTGTGAGTCGAACTGGTAGTATGGCATGTGGTAATGATGAATATAATAAGGGAATTTATTTCGGAGCGGATGGCTTGGTGATACCCTTGGACAAGAATAGGCCAAAATTGGTTACGTCAAGGTTGGGTTACTTTTTTGAATGTGGCCCGGAAGATAGATCGACTTTGCTTCCCATTAAAGGTGCTGATGCCAATGTAGATGAGTTGTATGTTGTTAGTGGAGTATATGCCGATGGAGAGGATATTCCAAATAGTGGTGGTGTTGCCGAGCTTGGATTCTACTAAAACAGAGTCGCATGTGTTAAAGTTAGAAGAAGAAGATCATGTACATACTTATATTGCTTATAACTTCTTACTCATGACAACAATGTCAGAGTCTACCTCAACAAATCCTCCACGTTCCGCATCAACACGAAGTGCAACAGCATTTGCCTCAAATTTGCATTGGTATCCAAGCTTATCCTCATACAGCTTTTTCGCAGCCTCATTCTCCGCCTCTACTCTCAGATATATCTCATCAAAGTTCAATTCCTCTTTTGCCAAACGTTCTGCCTCACTACACAACTTGGCAGCAATACCCATTCGACGTGCCTTGGGCGATGTACACAAATTCGACAGACTGCAAACAGCCGTAACTTCCGGTGGTAATAACTCTCGAGCAATATCCAACACGGACGCATCTTTGTATTCTCTTCGTTGTTTTGGACCAAGTGATGCCACAGCTTGTGTCAATCGAAATTCGGATTCATCTGCGCTGAGTAGATCGTTGGAGTTGAGTAAACGTACTTCAATGGTGACGAGACCTAGAATGTCATTTGCAGATAAGGATTTGACGGTGTTGTCACTACTGCTACTACTTCCATCACTTGCGACGACGATTAGGGCATCCAACTTGCGCTTCCCCATCCTCTCTCCGTATTTACTAAGGAGATCGTCTGCTTGTATGCTTGTAAGTGATGATTTGGTTGCATCTGATATGGAGGAAGGATCTCCACCGCCATCTATCAGTTGTTGTGGAGATTGAAGCCAAAATGCATCTACCATGAACTTTGCTGCGTTAATTACAGATGTTTCCGACCCATCGAGAGGTGTTAATTTGACATCCATTGACTCTTTCGTGGCAGCTGCTGCTGCGTCATCAGTGGCTTCACTTGCAAAGAACATGTTGAGCTTAATAATGTTGTCTGGTCTACTGCCGCGGGTAATAGAGGCTCCATTATTTGTCGAAAATGATGACACAAATGTACTAGTGTAGGAGCCGCAGAGAGCGGATGCTGCAAGTAGGAGTGAGGACTTCATGGTGGAGTTGCTGGCTAGTTGCATAGCAAAAGATAGCAAAGCTATTAGCTCAACGTTGTCTGCTATCTGTACTAGCCGCAGACTAGCCGCTTCGCGTGCTAGCGCGTCAGCGTCAGTACGCACAAAAAATGTTACACTCTCGAAGTCACTTCTTGTTCCCTTGCATCATGCTTACCACTCGCTCCTGCCAAAGAAGAAGCTGCACCTTAAGAAGCAACTCCTCATGAAATTGTTGCTTGTACCCACCGTCCAATCTATTCTTGCTCCTACCCTGAACTCGTTGCTGCTGGAAGAAGAGACGCTTCTACTGGGCACCTGCATCCACTAATAGTACGAGTGTGCACAGTGAAAATTATTTGTGACACTCCAAACTCAACCCCCTGAATGTGACACTGCCAAACTCAATATCAATCCGCTTCGCGTTACGGTTAGAGGTTACATAATTACTACCGCCCAAAAAAAATGCGTTCGCATTTAGGTCCCGAGTTGGAACTCGTGAATCCACCATTTTTACTAGAGCGAACCTCACACAAAACTCCCCACAAAACTACACACTCCCAACAACCATGTCAACAAACCTACTCCACAGCCTGATAAAGAGTCATGGTAGGATTGTAACACCATCAACCAGCCATTATATGACAGCCCATATTATTAGCTTTCTATAGAGCCACTGGTCAGCTTTCAACTACTATATTCGCCATGCAGTAGTTGCGCAACATTGGACATGTGGCGTCAGGAGGCGATTTTTGTTAGTGATTTTTACATGGTAAAAGTGACGAAATCGCTACTATGTTATCTCCACCAGTAATAGATATAAATTGTTCAATTAAGGAATAATCATATTCGGATAGACTTCAGTTTGGCATCCTCAATCGCCGTTTTTGTCGAAGGTCTATTTGTGCCTGCTATAGTGGAGGTACTGACATGGTTGTTTGTAGCGTAATGGAATTTCAAAAGGGTGAAATTTCACTACTGCAACTTTCGTGAAATTTACAGGGTGAAAGTTGCACCAATTTTGGCCAACAATGAAATTTCACAAAAATTCTGGCGCGAACGGATGGTACTGAACCAACACGTAGCACAAAAATAACCTAAGACCCTTCATTCCACCAACCACCAAACCCCAAAGAACACCACGCACCATCCAGATGATGAGTTTGTCAACTCAGCGGAGAGTAACTCTTCACCAAAATGCTGGCGACTAACAATGCAGTATTACTTATTCCTTCGTAGTAATTCAGCTTACATGCGTGTTCCTGCATTGGCATGTACCAGATGATTTTGGGCGCGGATGGCTCTTATTTTGGGTGCGGGTATGTGCACAAATCAACTTTTTGTTCACTCTGCCGTCTACCACGCTGTCATAGTTTGCCTGGCAATAACAACAACAATTCAATAATCTTCAACAATAATGCTTTTGACATGCGCCGCCAACGCCCTTTGTGGCATGAAGAACTCCCCCCTCAACAACCCGGCTGATCATCAGTGCATGATGTGTGAAGGACCAATTCATGGTGCCCTTGATGCGAAGAAGATGCTTGGAAAGAAGCTTGCTGACAGTCTCTCTTAGAGTGATGTGTTGACTGCAGAGTGCAAAGTATTACGACTATCTCAGGATAAGCTAGAGTGAAATTTAATCCCTTGAAATTTCTGAAATTTCTGAAATTTCAACCTGCAATTTTCAACCCCCTCCAAAAATGGTGAAATTCCATTACGCTAGTTGTTTGCTGCTTTTTGTTAGTGTTTGTTATAGTATTCGCATTTTTTTCCCATTCGCATTTTTTTTGCGCGGTAGCATACACTTCAAAATCGACACTGGGAACTGGGATTGCTTTCACATGCCTCGCCAATTTAGACTTTGAAGTACTAATTCCTACGTTGTAATTTGTGTAGATTGAGAAGAAACAACCTGCCAAAATTGGCGATATGCTAATTTTGAATTTTGGAAGCAAATTTTGGCCACCTCACGAACTAACGGACAGGATCAGGGTTGTATACCTACTCCGAAAATACGTAGGTACAATACCTACGTATTGGGTAATACCCATCCGTATTTTTGACTGGGTACGTATTACTTGGTTACGTACCCATTACCTAGGTGACCCAGTTAGGTACGAGTTAGGTCCTTGAATGGGTACTTTCTGAAGCATTTTGGCCATTTCAGGAGTAAATTTCGCTATTTTACGGGTATTTCGAGCTCTTTTGTACCTGATTAGGAGTACCCGAAGGTAGTTACCCTTAGGTAAGTACGTGTCAGGTAAGTACCCATACAGAAATCGAGCAGGCACGTACGCAATAGTTACACCCAATACCCAAAAAATACCTGATACCCAGGTATTTTTTCGGTGGGTACGGAGTGGGTGTACAACCCTGGACAGGATACATACATATCATATCACTTAGGAAATTAGGTAAATGTTGCATTATCGCTACCTAGACATCATTGAACCAACAATTGTGGACAGGATACATACACACACTCACGCACAATAAGGAGGATGAAAGGCAGCACAATTAAGCTCATGCTAGCAGCAGCAGTATTAGGAGGAGGCATCGCGTTATCTCTGCAGACGTTATTTGCGTTCACAATTTTAAAAACCGCCGAATTTGGAGGATGCAACTCAGTAACCAGCCACAATAATTCCTTTGCCCCTCGAAACAACTCAGCTTGGTGCCCTAATGCAAAGTGCAGCAACAGTGCATTATGCCAGCCATGCAAACAGAGATTCTTATTCATCCTCTCGACTGGGCGAGCAGCGTCAACAACACTCTTAGGTATGATCAATCATCTGCCAAATGTTCGTTTAGGCGGCGAAAACAACAATGCATTATACGTCGTATCGCGCCTAGAAACAAAATTGAGGGAGAAACAAAGACTTTTCAATCTACGTTCGAAAGTGCCTGCAATTCGCCAGACTGGCCCTTGGTTTCACGAGGAAATCCCGGAGCAGGCCATGGCATGCACCTTTCAGAAGGTACTGCACACAATCAACCCTCCTCCAGAAGAAATCCAGCAACAAATCCTTAGTAGCGGAAGCGGAATGGGTGGAATTACTTTGGACGATCACGAATCGTCTCAAATCATAGGTGCAAAGTTGATACGAATACCCAATTGTGTACGGCCAAGGCACGGACCATTTTTTCCCATCTGAATTTCCATTTTCTTCTTGCGACACATCGTCTTGTGTCAACAGCTCCTTCACGCCCAATCCACCACCCACAAAACTGGGAGGTTTGCCCCATTCCGGCTTGACTTTTCCAAATAAGTACTTTTTCGCCACTGTTCGTCGATTATTATTTCGTCCTCCTCCACGGTTTCGACCACGACGATTCTGTTGCTGCAATAATTGCTGCTGTTGGATGTCATCGTCATCAATTATGAGGGGATTTCCCGCTACAGCTGCCCCACCGAGGAGATCACGCAGTGCGTAGTCAAGATCTAGATCTTGAGTGTCGTAGCCATGTGTTGGTGATAACAAGATGGATCGAAGAACGATGGAGCTGGTTGATGCTGATGGGTCGTTGTTTTCAGCGTCAGTGGTTTGATTTTGCAGTTTTAAATCTGAGAGAATGGCATCCAGATCTTCCTCCTCCACCTCTACATGATCTTGCTGCTTCTTTGATGCTGCTTGTCCCTTCTTTGATTTAGTCGAGGGTGCCGCAGCTGTTACAGCAGGCTGATGGTCCTCCGTTTCCTCGTCCTCATCCTCACTTTCAGAAGAGGAGGAGGATTCCTCCTCCTCTGACGAAGATTCTTCATCTAGCATTCCCATGGCCATGAATCCACCACCACCGCCGCCAGTCTGTTCCTCCTCTTCTGATGAGCTGTCGACATCATCATCATCTTGATCCACTGCGAGCGATGCTTCTTGCTCTACGCGGAGGCGGCGTAGTGCTCGTGAGCTCATGGTGGTTATTGTCGCAGATTTTGTGTCGCCTGCGAATCCAAGCTTCGACAAAGCTTAGAGTTATTGCGGAAATCTGACGAGCATAGCGTGCGTGGCCGCGTCTGTATGTAACGTTTCTGTACGTGGGCTGTACATGGGTAGGAATCAGCTAGCCAGATTTTTTGTACATAGGGGGGTTCCCCACCAAAGAGGCCTCATTCTCGCTTTTTGGTTAGTTCAAACTTTGGATAATGTGAGAATAGACTGGGGCAAATACAAAAACTGTGGGGTGAAATTTGTGTTGAGCATAATTTTAACACCTTTCTCTACCACACTCTATTGTTTATATAATTATATCCCTTAGGATATTTTGTTTGCCGAGTCTTAATTGGGTTGGCGTTAGGGGGGCTTGCGCTCTTCGACTCCAAGAAGGTAGCAGCTGTTCGGCCCCTCAAATTGAAATATCCTGGATAATTTTTTTTTCACTGTAGATTGTACGATATGTAATAAGAGATCCGTAACCGAAGACCATGACATGATGGCGTCGGCCAAAGGCAACCACCAAGGCCGAAGAGCATCGCTGTCGACCCTCCGCCTGGGCATATTACTAGTCACGTCCTTTCTCTTCGGACTTGCAGTCTGCTCCTCCTTTTTCCTCTGGAAAATACACAATAATGATGATTCGCATTTGCCTCATTATCACAATGTTGCTTCGGCCAAAGCGGAATTCACAAGGAGTCAAACAGCTGCATTACAACAACCACCATCATCTGCATCATCTCCTTCATCGTCATCAATTCTAGAAGGTCTCCGTATATTAGTCACAATAGCTTCCTTCGACTTCATGCAACTCCCCCACCTCGAAGAAGTATTAGACGGATTCCGCGATTTATGCTATGCTGGATCCAAGGTAGACATCGTCATCTACACCACAGTCGTCTACCCCGTTGCCTTTATCGACATGTTCAACGATCGGATGAGATGCACTAATCCCTCTCCGAATGCGGGACTTACCACCACCATGATACTCAAACCTAATCATGTCCGATTGCACCTTGTTGATTTTCATCGACAATTGTTTTATGATCGGATTGATCAATACGATGTGTTTATTTATACAGAGGATGATATACGTATCTCTCCGACGACGGTGGCAGCATATCTGCATGAGACGAATCGTGTCGAGAGTATTGTGGGGAAAGAGCACGCGACGGATTTTAATGTGGGGATTGTGAGGTATGAATATGATTTTCCAGAGAATGTAGTGATTACGGATAAAACGAGGCATGCCACTGAAAATGTGACACGAGTGTATTGGGAACATCTTGGTAAGCCTGTATTTGAGAAGGCAGTGGATAAGGTGGAAGATGAGGCATTGTCTCCATATTACATTTCGATGCATTTACATCATCAGGGGATGTATCTTGCCACCGCCCCCCTATTGAAGGCATGGAGGGATCGTAAAAATTGTAAATTTGATGAGATTCGTGACCGACCAGCGAATCCAAAGAAACCTAGTCAACCCACTGAGGGGACACAACGAGTTTGGATGAGCTCCCAGATGCTCTACGGTAATAGGCACTGTGGTGTGAAACAATTATTACCCGTGGAGAATTTTGGCCAACTTACTGTGTTGCACCTGCCAAATAAGAATTATCGACGTGTTGGCAAACAGGGTAGAATTGGAGGGAATGATAACGCCCCAAAGAATGAGTTTAGTGATGGGACGGAGGTGTTTCAACGATCTCATCCGCTGTTGCTCAAGGCGTTGGAACTTCATGTGGAGATGAAGAAGGAATTTCCGAACTTGCATGAGTCAAACATCGTTGATGGACAATATACTGGAGTACGAGTGGTTGATACCGATGTGAAGAAACATCATTTTCACAAAGACCACAAGGCAGCATTTGAGAAACGACTGGATGCCTACAAAGAATATGTCTCTCGTGGAGGTTACATGATCGAATCTGATATGAACCTGGATGTCGAAGGTTGGACTATTGAAGCATGATAATAGAGTATTTTAGCAGCAGCTTACAGTTTCCTACTACGAGAAATGCCAGATTTGATACCAGTAGTTTCTCCACCATACACATGTCCTTCCTCTGTACGAATCTCTCGCACAGCACCCTTCCGACGAATGAGAGCCTTACGATATTGTTCTCTCTTCTTGACACGGGGGTTACGATTGATCTTGGGTTTGTGTGCCACAAGACCGCGATTCTTCATTATTGTTCTGCCAATAGTACGTTCTCCTTCCACTTCATTGTCGAGGCGTGGATATTTCGGAGCCACGGCGTACATTTCCTTCTTTGCCTTCTTTTTCGCCATGCTTTTCGACTTGATCTTTTGATAAAAGTCATCATCGGCGTCATCATCATCGCCAAAGCCCTCTTCTTCTCCTCCCCCACTGGCATCATCGTCGTCGTCGTCATCATCAGAACCTCCACCAAACCCCTCGGCTTCCATCATGGATAAGCCTCGTTGCAGTTGCTCATATTCATCCTCATCTCTCTCCACTTCGTCTCCAATCAAGGCCTTATTCTTCTGATTCGACGACGCAGACTTTTGAGATAATGAATTCATGGTGGATGCCAATTTACGACCAGCATCGACTGCCTTTTTCGTCAGCTCTTCTGTCTCATCGCCATAATCGTAAGATGATGGAGCAAGTCGGCGCTTTCGCGTACTGCTTGACTTGGCAGTGTCTTGATCAATATCTTGATTACGCAATGCAAATCTAGCCTCAGTCATGACTCTACGCTGTATGGCGTCTTCGGACTCAACTTCACTATCCGACGATGAAGTTTCTGCAGCTTCATCAGAAGTTAGTTGCTGTTGTTCCATATCACCACCACCATCTGATCCTTCCCCGTCAACACTTCCATCAGCATTATCCTCGTCGTCATCGACTTTACTGTCACCATCATCATCTTCACTAGAAGACACATCTCCGCCATCCACCAAGGTCGCAGCTTTGACTAAATTACTCAACTGCTCCTTCAGTCCAGAAGTGTTCTCCTCCAGACTTTCCAGCTTATCTGTCAACTGACTTAATTGATTCAACCGATCAATCACTGGATGGTTACGAACATCATCGACGACATTATCATCATCCATAAGCATGGCGCTACTACTATCTGTGCTTGTTGTGGGCCCTGCATTGTTGGAGGCTTGATCAGCTTTTAACAGCAGATAGAGTGATAGATTTAATGCCTTGGATGCTTGAAGCATGGACTTGGTAATGAGATACTGTAGGCCAGCTGATGTTGTACCGATTGCCTATTTTCCGAGATGATGATGTACGTTGCAACACGAAGAACAATCACAAATGTTCGTTAGAATTGAGAACGTAAAATGAGTATGAACGCACACGACAATAATAAAAGGATGTGGAATCTATACAAGCGAATGGTGCTTATAGATAACAAAGCCCATTCGTAGGATAAAAATAGTTTCCGACTTTTGATGTAGCACCGCGTTTCTACTGAAAACATCAACCATGCAATTTTTTTGCATGTCTGTTTTAGTCTATCATATTGGATGCAACTCCGACACAACGAACACACATGTCACAATAACACAATAATGGACAAATGATGATATAAAGTGAACGTACCTGAGCTTCCTTCTTACCAGCTTTAGCCCCATTCTTCAACAAAGCACCACCCGCCACCATCGTAGAGTCGACGAGGTCCTGTACAGATCCAGAAAAGTGTTGTACCAATGGCAATAACTCCGGATGATTCGCCTTGAGCAGCTTGATCTTGTCTTTTTTGGATAACTTGGACATTTGCTTGGTGTTCTTGCTTGGTTGTAGTATAGTTTCTACTTCTTCTTCTCCTTTTCGGGATGACTTTTTCTGTTTCTTCTTCTTGGGCTTCACCACCTCCTCCTCCTCCTCACCTTCCTCTTCATCGCCATCAAGCATAAAGTCTCCCTCTTCCATATCCTCTAAACGAGCCTTCTCTACTTCACGACCCGCCTCTTCTTCGAGATAGGCATCATCGACATCTTGTCCAATTTCCAAATCAGCTGTATCTCCATGGTAGTAGGAATGTTTCTTGGCACCCCAGTTGAGGAGGTTGGACTTTTTCTCATCTTCTTCATCGCTATCGTCGTCGCTATCATCATCATCATCATCATCTGAAGAGGATGCAAGCATGGTAGCTGCACTCTTAGAGCGGGACGCATTGTTATCCACCATCGCTTCCTCCTCCTCATCATCGTCACTTTCTTCATCACTACTCCCACCAACACCCAAGTCAAACACACCTTCCTTCCCCGTTGTAACTCCATCATCCTCACTACTGCTACTACTACTATCATCATTATCATCACTCTGACCATCCAACTGTAAAAATTCTTCTTCTTTACGATTGTGAAAGCGATCTACCTCATCGTACATTGCATCATCATCACTGCCATCACCACCACCACTATGGTGATTGTGATCTTCTGTGCGAGATTTGTACATGGCTTGATCGCCTGACTTGGCGGAGTGGCGTGATCGACGGCCCATCTCTGTTTGTTTTTGTAGTGTTGATGTTGTTTATGTCACTGCTGTTATGTACCTTCTATTATGTGTATGGCTTGATGGCCACATGGTGTTGATGATGTGCTCTAGCTTTGTCTGCGTGCTTTTGCTTTTTTGTTCTTCAAAATCAAGGGCGGCGGTCCGTGGCGCCAAAAAGAGGAACGGCGGAAGGACCCACACTGTAGGTCTTGGTTATATGAGCCACATTGATCCTAGGTTTGTGGAGAAAATACTGGTGACCTGAAGTAGTGTGGAAAGACCGCATCAATATATGAAAGATTGAGGTCGATAAAATAAAGATGCGATCAAAATGATGCCATAACAGATGCCAACAGCAACAGCAACAATAAGTATCCAGGGCTCTTTCTACGGGGGATAATCTACTTCTTAAATCTCGCCCCAAAGCACAACAACAACAACAAATGACATCATCCACCTCCCAAAACGACCAACAATGGTCCATCGAGGTCCCCTCCACATCACGTCCCCCCACCCACCCCTCCGGAGGACGAGGAAACATCCGTCGGTCCTGTGATCCACTCGCATCACCTGTCCTTGGTGCGTTTGGTGTTCGTACGTTGTACGAAGCGCTTAGGAGGGGGAGGGATGTGAATCCTCTGGGTCCTTGTCTTGGATTTCGTGCGACTAGGTAGGTTCATAAGTATGTGTTGTGTGGTTTTATATATTATTATATATGCATGCAATTATTATTCTGTTGGACTCAACGTTAATTTTGTTCATCATCCTCATCATTATCATTACCATTACGCAACTCTGACCCTCTGTTTCGTATATAGCAGCAACACTGGATTTGCCACACCATTCGTCTACTCAAGCTACGGTGAATGCGTCTCACGCGTAGATGCATTGGCAGCTGGCCTCGAAAAGGGAGGAGAACATCTACTCGATAAAAATGAAGATGGTATGCTATTGGTTGGAATATACATGAAGAACTGTCCAGAATGGATCCTTGCAGAGCAGGCCGTGTACTGTCTTGGAGGGGCGACTGTGCCCTTTTATGATACACTTGGACCAGATACAGTACGGTTCATTTTGGAACACACTGGTCTCTCCTGTGTGGTTTGTTCACGGAAGGAACTTGAACGATTGTGCGAAGCCAAGGCATCGGGAACATGTCCAAAGTTCCACAGTGTGATTTTGGTAGATGGCGTCACTGCAGAAGCATCCTCGTTGGCTAGTAATGCTGGTCTCAAAGTTGTATCGTTTGCAAAGTTGGAAGCGCTTGGGTCACAAATCATCCCAACAGAGGGACATACACACAACCCGCCAGATCCATCGGATGTTGCCACCTTTTGTTACACGAGTGGGACCACTGGTAATCCAAAGGGTGCATTGATGACGCATGAAAATCTTGTGTCTGCTAGTGGTGGGTTTGCAGGCACTTTCCCAAATTTCCCAAATGATCGTCACATTTCGTACTTGCCTCTGCCACATATTTATGAACGAGTGGTAATTACCCAAACGCTGTATTCTGGTGCATCCATTGCATTCTACCGTGGAGATCCTTTGCTATTGATTGAGGACATTGTCGCTTGTCGCCCAACTGTGATCCCAATGGTGCCAAGAGTAATGAATAAAATTCATGACAAAATTATGGCGGGTATGTCTGCAAAAGGTGGAGTTACAGAGAAGATGTTTCACACTGCCCTTCGTGCCAAGATGATGGGACTTCAGGAGGGGAGGCTAACTCATGGACTTTGGGATCGTATTCTATTCAACAAAATCAAGAAGGCGTTGGGTCTTGATTGCGTGCGTCTCATGGTATCGGGATCAGCTCCCCTGAGTCCTACTGTGATGGCGTTTTTCCGATGTTTACTTGGAGTACCGGTGGTGGAGGGTTATGGTCAAACGGAGGGAAGTGCAGCTGCGACATATGGTCATCCTGATGACATTGCAAGTTTTGGCCATGTTGGGGGACCGCATGAGTGTGTAGATATTGTACTGGTGGATGTGCCTGAGATGGGTTATTTGTCAACTGGTGAGTCGCACATATTCATTCTTGGCTCGATTGGTGGCTTTTCTTGTTTATATTTTTCTGACTTGATCATTTTGTTACGCACAGATACATCCCACAATGGAGAACCCTGCCAAGGACGAGGCGAGATCTGTATTCGCGGTCCTCCGGTATTCAAAGGATATTACAAAGACGAGGAGAAAACAAAAGAGGCAATTGATAGTGAGGGCTGGCTACACAGTGGGGATGTTGGTTTATGGACTGTTCATGGGCAGTTGAGAATCATTGATCGAAAGAAGAACATTTTCAAGTTAGCTCAAGGAGAATATGTGGCAGCAGAGAAGATTGAAAATGTCATCAACCAGAGTTTATTAATTGGTCAATCTTTTGTACATGGTGACTCGTTTCAGACATATCTTGTTGCCATCGTTGTCCCAGATGAAGAGCCTGCTCGTGCATGGGCTAAGGAGAATGCGCCGGATGTGGCGGCTGCTCCGTTTTCCGAGCTGTGCCAACACGACAAATTCAAACAGAAGATTCTTTCTGAAATAAAGCGATTGTCCAAATCAAATGGATTACATGGATTTGAGACAGTGAGGGCGGTGCATTTAGAGCCAGAGATTTTCTCTCCAGAAAGTGGTCTTGTGACTCCCACATTTAAATTGAAGCGTCCACAGCTGAAGACACACTACTCAAAACAAATTGAGGAAATGTACAACACACAGCCACAAAGCAAGCTGTAAAATAGAAGTTGTTGTTTTTGTTTATACCTACTCAAAGCATTCATCACCAACAATATCCCTAATTGCCTAGTTGTTCAGTTGTGTTGTTAAAGTATCAAATCCATCTACCAGCTACATCACACCTACTCAAGGCTCAGCATCAGCACCATCTCCTTTGTACGAAGTAGCCATGTCGTCCAACATTTTGAAGTATTCGGCAGCTCCAGGGAAAGCCTCAAGAACGCGAGCGTGGTACTCCTTCACTCCCTCAGGAACTGCTGCCCAGAACTTGGGGCGGCCCTTGATCAAAGTGAAAAGGGGTGCAACTCCCAAGTCGGCAATAGTGGGAGTGTCACTGTAGCAGAACTTGGTGTCTTTGAGGAAGGTATCAAGCAACACAGGGAAGTGTTCATCACAAATCTTCTTAAAGTCTTCCTTCGCCTTTGCTTCGTCAACAGGAACTCCGAACATCATGTATGCAATGTGAAAGAAAGGGGGATAGAGGGACTTTGCGTAGCATAAAGAGAGAGAGCAGAAGATGTGGTGAATAAAAGTGAAAGAATAGTATACCGCGATTGCACATAATATATATACTACAGCAGACATACCGTGTTCTTCCAATCACAGACAAGATCGATCTTTCCCCTCATGATGGGATCCTTGGGGTAGTACTTCTCTCCGCCCTCAAAGAGTTGGCAAATGGTACGCATACAGGCACAAGATTCCCAGATGGCGCCCTTCCCACCCCCGTATTCAAGAGTAGGGCAGCAGTGACAGGGGTTCATGGCAATGAACTCCTCGCTTCTGGTCTTGCCCATGGCATCGACAATCTCGAGACCCTTGTCTTCAAGACCGAGAGCCTTCACAATAGCAAGGCAACCATGACTGTTGGCGGCTGTTCACAATTGTGGTGGTGAAGAAAGAAACACGACGTAAGTACATGTGAATATGAGAACTCAAGAAGGATCAGCCTACTCTTATCCGCGCCGATGAACCCGCGGAAAGCAGTATAGACAACGTATAGAAAATTACTCACAAACTGGAAGAACGTGAAGCTTCATCTTTTGTGTACCGTCGGCGCTGCAACAACTCATGGTCTTCAACAAATATTGATACAGCTGTTAGCAAATCTTGGCGGATAATCGCAGAATTTTTATTCCTACGTACAAACGTACTGAAAGCCCCTTAACTGGGGAGCTACTCTACCCGTAAAAGTTCCGTCTTTATCAATTGCGAACAACAACCGGACCATGGTAAATAATGCCTCGTATGCCATATTCCACCAAGAGACATAAATGAACATTGTCCTATGTTTATTTCTTCTTTGCCGTCGCTTCCACCTTCGTATTCTCTCGTTTTACTCTGAGACTAAAGTTGAGCTTCTCTTCCTTCTTGAGCAAATCATTCTTGAAATCAAAGTCTTTTGCGTAGACAGTTTTCATAATGAAAGATTTGTCAAAGTCAATAGCAGCACGATGACATTTCAAAACCTTCTTCAGCGTTTCAATTCTCTTGTGCGGAATGGGTGCATCCTCACTTGAATTACCTTCTGTCTCCTTGGTATTCTTTGCCTCAATCTCCAACATCTTATATGTCTCCATG
Source organism: Skeletonema tropicum (assembly GCA_037178625.1). Classification (NCBI taxonomy): domain Eukaryota; phylum Bacillariophyta; class Thalassiosirophyceae; order Thalassiosirales; family Thalassiosiraceae; genus Skeletonema; species Skeletonema tropicum. Next base: position 448,501 of record CM074134.1, on the reverse strand, counting down.
TAACCTCTTGCCCTGGCACTGAACTTACGAATGAGATCCACAGTGAGAACCTCTCTTGAAATACACTTGTCGACCAATGCAAGGAAATCAGCAGTCGTTTTCTTTTGAGCTAATGGATGTCTTCGGTAGAGAGCTTTGGAGAATCCCCAAGAGTATTCGACACCCTCACCAGCGTATTCAGCATGGTACTTTGTTGTAATCAAGGCTCTTACTCCCAAAGATTCACAAACATATTCGAGTTGGCTTTGTTCAGACAAAAAATCCGTGCAGTTTGCAAGCAAATGCCGGAGGGAAAGCTCAGGAACCAAGTTACCCTCATCATCATACTTCATCACTTGGTAGCTGCCCTTTCTGAAGGTTGCTATATCGATCCAGCCACGTTCATACGCAATCTGCAGAAGTCCCTTACCCTTGCCCTCCCATCCATATATCATTTTGGTGGTAGGTGTTATTTTGATATCGATACTAGACGCTTGCGCCATTTTTGCTAGCTCAGCATGTGTCATCTTCCATAACCTTATTTCTCCTTCCTTTTTCCCCCACTCGGTGTCCATCAGCTCCGATATCAGCTCTTTCTTCACCTTATGTCGCTCTTTCCTCTTGTCTTCTGGTATTTCAACCTCTCGGTCGTGCCGTTGTCTTTCACGTTCCTCTGCTGTCAGCCAAAATGGGCCGACATCTTCACTGGTGAAGTTCATCGTTTGTTCTTGACCGATAGTCACCATTGCTGGATTGGATGCATCGTAGTATGGCCCGACAAATTCCTCCTGCCGTTCAATTTTGGTGTTCCTAGCTTGCGATGGTGTCGAGTGCCAATTCTTGTTCATTTCCTTTGCATCAAGACCGTCAACACGCTTCTTTGCATGACCACTGCTCGAATCAAAAAGAAAGACATATTCATACTCATCTCCGAGTATTACTTTTACGCAATCTATTATATCTTCCGTTTGCAGGATCGTGTGGTTCCCTGTCCAGTACCCGTTCTTCCCGTATGCAAACTTAAGAATCCCAGGTGACGATTCAAGTGGTTGCTTTTTTGTGTTACCATTTACGGCAATTGCCGCTGCCTTGTCGAAGTATTCTTGATTGGCTCTAGCAGCATTAATCTCCTTCAGCTGATCTTCGGTGATAGGAATGCCCCAACCCAATTCTCTCGATTGAAACGCAGATATCATGATACCAGCACCAACAGTCTTCGGCATAATTGCCCTCCTTCCATTCGGATCAACCCACTGGTGAGTCCGCGACAGAAAAGCATTAAAAATAGCCTCATCCTGGCCAAAGATGATGACAGGTTTGTCTTCAGCTTTCTTTCTTATGCTTACTCTTCCTCCAAATGCTCCATACTTATCGTTTGCAATCTTCTGCAGACGCACGTGTTTGTCCACATGAAACTCAAAGTATACTTTTTCATCAACTCCCTTGAACTTATAAGCAACCTTATCTAACATGTCCTTCGCCTTCTCGCCATCTTTGTCATCTTCGAGCGCTGTTTTCAAATCGTCAAATTCGGTCTGTGACAAATGAACCCATCGATGAGATCGTGGTTCAAGCACTGATAGATATTCGTCTGTTAACCGAGACCGATGCTCTATCTGTTCGGCATACTCATGGCCATCAACGTAGTAGCATTTCTTTGACACCTCTCGTTTGAAACCAAGGTATCCGACCCACCTCCCAACCGTTGAGTATGATGGTGGATTTTTGAGATATCTGTCAACCAGTTGAAATTCTTCTGAGTCTTCGGTAAAGTTGATGTTGGTTTTCACCTCTTCATTTAGTTGCTTTATCATTGTTGTGTTAAAATGTTCCCTCAGCAATTCAACGCTGAAATGTTCCAGATGGTCAAGTATGAAGTTTGACACATCTACTGCTGCTGTCGGAAATACCTCAAATAGTGTAGGCTTTCGTTTGATACCATTGGCGACGTAGGGGTTGGGGTTTGGAAATTGATGATTAACGCGGAAGATACGGTTCCAATTCATGATTGTCCTACCAGTTGCTGCATTGAACAGTGTTAAATCATTGAGCAGCCTTGCCGCTTTGTCGCAACAAGCTTGGAATGGAAACCCAACTCGATACTCGGCAAGTGCTATTGAATACGCAACCCTGAGGTATAAACATTTATTGCGTAAGTCAAATAAGGCATGCTTTGTCAATTTACTATCTTCGTGCAAGTCAATGACGCCTGCTTCTTCGTATCCATTTGCTGATTGCCCCACCAGTGTAAGTGATTCAACCAATTGCACTAGTCCGTTGTACACATCGGCACCTTCGTCAAATCCGAAGAGAGCTGCTGCTTCAGGTGACTGCCATATAATATTCGGAGTCTGGTTGTTGCTGCTGTTATCCCCGTCTATATCGCCACTGCTGTTGTTATTGTCGTCGTCTTCATCTTCATCTTCGTCGTCAACTTGATTATTCTCATCCTCTAATCTACCCACGTTGGTGACGAATGGCACGAGAGGGCTCTGCTGCTGCTCAACTAGTCGTTGCGAGCGCCTTGTTCTTTTTTGTGGAGTAGGAGTAATTGGTGCAGCCGCTGATGATTTTGTTGCTTCTTTACGTTTGTTCTCATTATTTTTGTTCTTCTTCTTACCAGCGCATCCATCGTCGGGAAATGATACTTGCTCCGGCTTGTTGCAAGATCGCTGCCGATTATTAGTTGCACTGTAACTCTGTATATGTTCTATTTCTGTGCACAATAACTCTGCTGCGCGTATTGGTTCGTTGGGCACTTTCTCTCCCTTTCCAAAGTAGTAATAGTGCACCATCCGGCGTAATGACGAATTGAATGGACATGATGTTGTGAAATTTTTGTGGTATATCTTGTGTACATTGCTGCTGTTGAAAGGTCCGGCTGCCTTGTTCAGACGCTGCACGAGTTTGTTCCGTAAGGTATTGTCTTTATCTACATTCGTATAGTGTCTGTGCAATATCTCTACCAACGACTGGTCGCAAATCCACCTGCCGCGATAAGTGTCACTTTTACTGATGAGCCGTGTGAAAAGGTATTCAAAAAGTGTATTACCATCGTTCATGATTACAATCTTTAGTCAACCTAATTGGCTATTTTGGATCTAGACATGCAAGAGAGGTTAATTTATCCTTTTGGTTGAGCAAATATCCAACTTGTTGTGCGTAGTACGCTCCGGAATTTGGCCATGGTTGGCATCTTTTTGCGCGGAGTGGCTCTTGTTGAGGGGTGAGTTGGGAGAAATCGGCCCAATGGGTTTTTATAAGACTCACTACGTCATTTGTACCTAACATACGTAGGAATTCGAAACTTGAACGGCTATCCGAAAATCCGTGAAAACAGCTGTATATAGCAAGATACGCAGAGTATTTTGGATATTATTTTGTGCACGCACGGAAAGTTGGCAGGTTTGGACAGGTTTTGAAGATTTTTTCGCGAGCAGTGGCGCGCGCGCAATGGAGCTTGGGACTTTTGATCTATTGGCCTGCGCGCTCCTCCCGCTCTTTTTTTTTGAAAAAACACATCTCACAAAGCCCTCTGCCTCGACATCAATGGAGCAGGAGTCCATATTATCACAATTGTTTCTGGATATGATTCATCGGTGATACATTTTCTAGACTATATTTTGATGCAGAATCCAATGGTGTTTTCGGAAGTTTGCCAAAACTCTTAGTCACAGACGTATTTGCGGCTATATCTCAGGCATCGATTTTTGGTCTATTTTGGTGGAAGCTGCAAATATTGTCGTAGGGGAAATACAATAATCGATTCATAAGGCCCCCCGCGGCACTCCCTGCTTTATATTGATATAGATGACCGATATGGGTGGTCATAACGCCATGTTATCCGCCTCGGCGTTGCTAATAGGCCATGTCTCTTGAGGGTGTAATATTTTTATGATTGTGAACAGATTCATGTGTGGGCATCACACCTCAATTGATGGTATTAAACTATGCAATTACACATAATATTGCACTCTCCTGCCTAAACTATTAATATAGTGTCTAGTGTCTATGTGATAACGCAAGATCAAAGCCGCTGTGCTCTTTATTATCCACTGCAGCCTGTACCATATCATTATCAACATGTAATCTAGCAGACAAGGTAAGTGCTTGTGTGAAGGTTGCGTCTACAATGATAATACAACCATTAAAATGAGGTTTATTATATGAATGTTGTTCTACATTGTTATTATTATGTTGATTGTTGAATAGGTCGACAGGAAGACACATGTTACACCCCAGATGCGTCCAAAGACTATCTTTTCTTTAGTTGACAAACCTCCTTAGACAATGTCGCCACACCCTCCATCCAGTGCAGTACTTCTCAACAAACGATTGTCAACTCTAGTTCCAAATTGATAACTTCTACCAGAGGTTGCGTGTATTGTTTTTTGACACCCTATTCATCTCTTATTTCAACAGCAGATTCGTTCCGTGGTGGATTCATCTAGTACAGAATGCCGCCTCATTTACAATGGGAATCACCGACTCCTTTCGAAGATATGGCGCAGTTATCAACACTCATGTTGCCGCTGCTGCTGAAGCTGAATAGTAAGTCACCCGATATCTCAGATTGATTGTAAGCTTTTGTGTCCACTGAAGCCGTAGTATTGCGAGTGATGATGAAAGGAGTACCAGCAAAAGGCAACATCAATGATAGTCCATTAAAGTATAATGCACTTCAAAAGCTTATCATATTGTTGCATGTTCCCGCAGTCCTGATCATTATCCCCTCCGTCGCTCAAAGTACACAATGCCCTCCCTCAAAGTGTTGTGTACTGATACAAGCTACCACAACAGGCCATATGCCACCTGAGCCGCACCATATGGAGACGAGACGCCGCTATTTCCATCAAACCCATTCTATTGTCGTATTGTGATTATGATCTTGCTCTATTTGTTGTAGTATCCCCACACCTCTCCTCTTGTACGTTGTGCTGTATTTGTGCGATATGACACGCGGCGTCGTTGGACAATCAAGGGGTCTCATATCGGCGGTTCCTCACCGATGAAAACGAAACCGACTCGTCAATTATTGTTACATCATCACCACTACCGGATAGGATAGTAATGGAAGGGTGAATATGGCCAAAAGGTCCTCTGTTCATGAGTGGGCGGTGCAGTTGTTGCATTGGTATCAAAATAACGGTCACTTTTGGTAGGCGACACCCAGAATAAAGGCTCTGGGCACTTTGACAGAAATTCCTTCACATCATGACGTCATATCGGTCCACTGAGGACATCGCAGTCGGTTGTTGGTGATGCCGGCCGACGTTCCGCTCCATACCATAGCAGCCGCCTCCGCCATGGTTCTGGTGTGCAAAATGATCTGAATTTGAAAAGTGTGTGAAACGGCTAGAAAAATGATGGACGGGACGCCCCGTTTCCCCGCTGGAGTGACCCCTGGAAAAGGCGCGCAGGCCAAGAACCCGAAATGTCCCAAGCTCCATCGAATGAAGCAAGATCGAAAAAGATCCGTTCGGTGGTGCGAAGAAAGCTGAAGAAAGTCAAATAATAAAGTCAACGTCACATTGAGATGCCCGTCTCATGAAATTCGATCCGTAGGTACCGCTCGCGTCGCTGATACGCCTTTTCACTTTTCAACGCTCGCAATGCATGCATACATTCCACATGCAATCATCATCATCATGCAATGACCATGATAATATTATGGTAACAGTCTACTGACGGACAGCACAAGCACTAATAGAATCGATATAATACAGCATCGCAATCCATGGCGATCTCTCAGCAGCCCAAAGCGACTTCAGCAAGCAGCCAGTGGAAAAACCCTCTGCTCCTCAGTATAGGCGCACTGATTTTAATCACACTGACTAACTATATCACCATTGCAAGATATGTCAATCAAAGTGAGAAAACAGCATTCTTGACAAATAATGATATCGCATCTTCGTCAACGTCAACATCATCACGGCTGCAGCGGAAAGCAAACTCACTAACAGGCTACTGGTGGCCGTCAAAAAATGATGGGGGCATATTAGCCAAGATACACAATGTTCAACACCCAGCAGATTGCTCATCGCCATCCACTAAATTCTTCGTCTTGCGGTCACCGAGACGAAATGACAAGGATACACGCGGCCTTTCTGCATTTGCGCACGCAGGATCATCTCATTTGTTGCATGCATTGACAGATGGAGACAAATTTAGAAAGTTTGGATCGAGAATATTAATTTCAGACGATTTGCTGTGGCCAATGGCAAAAGGATGTCCCAATGGGCCAGAAACAAGAGAATGTTATTTTGAACCATTGACTAGTTGCAAGTTATCTGATGTCGATCCTCTCAACACGCCTGATAGATCAGTTACGTTAAAAGATGCCAATGATGAATACGATCGATCGATCCGTACGGTGTACTCAGCAAGGAAACTATGGTTTCGACTCACTGGACAGAAATACTCTTGGACGGGTCTCCCTGGAGGAGATAATGATCACTCCCATATGAATATTTTGGCAGCTACATTAGCATACTATTTAAGACCCAAGGATCATATTCGCAAACAGATTGATAAGCGATTGCGTCAGTCACTTCCCGCAGATATTGATCCGGATAGGACTATCGGTGTTCCGATTCGAAGGAGTGATAAATGTTATGGACACACGATAGAAGGCAGTGCTGGAGGAGAATTAGATTGTCCGCCCCTTGAGGTGTACCTAGATGGTGTGAAACAATTTATGGACTTTGATCCTTTGGTTGAAAATGTAATTGTTACAAGTGAGGATAAGGCAGCATGTGATGAATTTGTAGAGCTCTTAAAGAAAGAACTTCCACAACTTCGAATCATTCTAAATATAGGCGATGTGCAACAGGGAACTGGATCAGGGTCCATGCTTGAAGCATATGTTGATCAGGCTTCAAATGAGGCTGTTATCGCGTCAGCCCTTACCAGCATGCACATGCACTTGCGGGCAAGATACTTTGTGATAACATCATTGTCAACTTGGACGTCAACTATTGCAGTTATGGCTCGTGTTTACGGTTTTGCTACGGAGATATTTGTTCTTGACGTTGGAAGAAATCATAACATGTTCTCTGCCCTTGCAAGAAAAGGATGTGAACCGATTCATGGCGAACGAGGCAAGTAGAAAGAGATATGTATGAGAGCATTATTTTGGTGCATTTCTTCAGAGCGAAGGCTCAATCAATCATATGTAACAGAAATTTTGAAGTACGCCAGGTGGGCCTCTCAGAGGCGACATCGTCTTCTATGATGTTGTAATCCTAACTGATCGATAACGAACATGTTGTGCTGCAAAAGATCTACCCTACTTACCCAGATCGGAACAAAAAATGACATCGGCAGGATTCGAACCTGCGCCAATTAAGATTGCAGCCTAAATGCAACGCCTTAGACCACTCGGCCACGATGTCTTACGTTGGACCAATGGGCCAGATGTCAAAGCATCTGAACCGATTCATGGCGAACGAGGCAAGTAGAAAGAGATAATGTGTATGAGAGCATTATTTTGGTGCATTTCTTCAGAACGAAGGCTCAATCAATCATATGTAATAAAAGAAATTTTGAAGTACGCCAGGTGGGCCTCTACCTCTAAGAGGCGACATCGTCTTCTATGATGTTGTACCCCTAACTGATCGATAACGAACATGTTGTGCTGCAAATGATCTACATTACCCTGATTGGTACAAAAGATGACATCGGCAGGATTCGAACCTGCGCCAACTAAGATTGCAGCCTAAATGCAACGCCTTAGACCACTCGGCCACGATGTCTTCCTGCTAAGTTAGCCCCGAATCATTATTCATGAACCAAAATAAATATTGAGTATGATCCTTACTCTCTTTATGTAGAAGTCAGTGACTCTTCAAAGCAGAGATAATTGCCACCCCACCTCGATAAGTCATCACATAGTTTTATCATCGCGCTCAATTCGGAGTTTCAGGGTGGTGGTTTATGTTCTGTCACCAACAGTGGGATGAATGGTGAGCTTCGAAGGTGGCAGTCTTCTGCACAGTGGCGACCCAGTCCAGTAATCAGTGGGATCAGATACTGCATCGTAGCTTTTAGTTACATTGACGAGGTAGGTGAACAATTAGCGAAAGCTGCCGGATTTGAGAAAGAAAAGAATGCTGCTGCTTCGTGTTCCTTTGGGTTTGAGTTTGATTAAGTAATATTTATCTGCCTAATTTTGTACATGGACCTGAGGTTAGCAAGCACTTGTTCAAGTCGTGCATTTATTTCTGCAGTGTGTTCCGCAAATTGTTCCGCAGCTTGAAGCCGTGCATTCAGTTGATTGATTTCTGCAACTGCAGCTTGCCCAGCTTGTTCGCGTTCGGCAGCTTGTTGCGCAGCTTGTTCTACAGCTTGTTCTACAGCTTGTTCCACAGCTTGTTCCACAGCTTGTTCTACAGCTTGTTCCACAGCTTGCGCAGCTTGTTCTGAAGCGTGTCTCGCAACGTCTCGCTCTTGAATTAGAAGTTGCAAACGCTGCGTATATTGCCGTTGTGCCTCCTGTAGTTCAACCAGCCTTTGATGCAACGCTACGAGGTCATCTTCGTTACTTTCGACCCTACCTCCTGCAAGTTCTTCGAGGTTATAAAATACGCGTACAAGATTAATGCCAGATGCAGCAACGGGACGTCTATCCGGGACCTGTTGCAGAACACCACCCGCTGATTCAATTGCAGTGAACCCGACAAAGAGGACATATGTTTCTTGTTTCTGACCATACTGTAATACATTCAAGGCAGAACACGTGCTCACAGCCGTCGATATAGTCGCGACGTCGCTAGCGCTAGGTTCCTCCAAACAGATGCAGCATTCTAACTCTTCTTCCTCAGGTGATTCAACGGAGCTCAGACTCGGACTATCGTCGTCGCGAAACTCAGCAATCGTTGCATTTTCCTCCACTGCTACTGCCACACCCTGCTGTTCCGCCGCTGAACTCACACTCGCGGTCGAGCGTCTTCCTCTCGCTGCCTGGCGTCAACATGGCAGTCAATCGTGAATTAGCGTTAATGTTAATAGCTGCACGGCGAGAGCTGTGGCGAGGGGGTGTATGGTGAAGGTGCTCCATCTTTGTTTTAACAAAATAATGAACTGATTTGATGATCGGTTTGTGTCGGTTTCGCTTTAACATTCAACAGCGAGGTTGTAAGTAAGCGAGAGAAAGAGCGAAAGCAGTATTGAGGTATGATACCCTTTTGTAGAAAGTTCAATCAGCACAGCCCAACCTTCACAGTTATCGGTGGGATCTGCATCGTAGCTTTTTGTTACATTGACAAGGTGAGCAAACAGCCATACGCTGTAACATTTATCTGCCTAATTTTCACGTAGGTATACTTGATATCAGCAAGCAGTTGATCAAGTCGTGCATTCAGTTCCGATCTTGTCCCAGTGCACTGATTCCAGAGCTTGTCCTTCCGTACCTTGTTCTGCAACTTGTTCCACAGCTTGTTCACTCGGGTTTCAGCATTTAGTTCAACGAAATGCACCGAGACTTCCCTCGCCACCCTCAAACCGACCAAACCGACCAAACCGCACTGGAGCGCGAAGCTCGTCGTGATTCATTTATGTATCATTAAGGCCACGCTCTACGTCATACATTCACAATATGGCAACGACGACGGTAAACTTAAATATTATTTTCTTTGTCATCCTGACCCTCGGGCGTAGAGAGTATATGAGTAACTAAAGTATCATAATATCGCCATCGTCATCGTCATCGCCATCGGGCGGGACGAATTGGATATTGGAATCATTGAAAATGCATTGGTGACTCTCCGCATAATGGGAACCCTCAGGGAAGTTGAAGAAAGTTTCATTCATGTTGCATTCATGTTGCATTCAATGCAACATGAATGCAACATGAATGCAACATGAATGCAACATGAATGCAACATGAATGCAACATGAATGCAACATGAATGCAACATGAATGCAACATGAATGCAACATGAATGCAACATGAATGCAACATGAATGCAACATGAATGCAACATGAATGCAACATGAATGCAATATGAATGCAACATGAATGAAACTTCTTTGAAAAATGAGTGAAACTTTCTTCAACTTCCCTGAAAGATCACACAAAACAACCGCGCATGGCCACCAGCCACCACCATGGTGCCTGGCGATCGGTCCTAAATAAACGCTGCTGCCTGCCTGCTCTCTCTCTCTCTCTCTCTAGAGAGAGACCTACAAAGAGACAGGTGCTGAGTTTCATATCAACATACCCACCATGAACAAAGTCGTGTTGTCGTTACTGTTACAGATCGTCACTCTCTGCGGCTGCAAAGGATTCTTAAATCCATCTATAAGTTCAGCCCACACTACATCGATGATGTCGGCATCAAAAAGTGATAGTGCTGCCTCCGACGAGCCAAGCAAACTGTTGGTATCAAGCTTCCATCAAATATCACCTACATCTGACCCAAACGCCAAATTACGGTTGATCTTGGCAAGTCAAAGTCCAAGGAGGGTGGAGATATTAGACATGATGGGACTGGCTGGGCGCTTCACGGCATCTCCATCTCCATTAGACGAAGAAAAGTTGCAAATTGAATTGTCTCAGCAAGAAATCTCTCCATCGGACTATGCACGGACATTGGCAGAAAGAAAAGCGCATGCATATGGGGCGGAAGCTGTGGACATCACCTGATGGTGTGGCTCTGATCATTGGATCTGACACTATTGTTGATTTAGATGGGTCCATCATGGAAAAGCCAACTGATGAGGACGTAGCACATTCAATGCTCAGCAATCTTTCTGGTAATTGGCATCAAGTTCATACAGGCGTCGCAGTTTATGCTGTTGGAGCGTCGACATCATCATCGGGCGAACCCCAGTTGATGTTTTCGTTCACTGATACAGCAAGGGTGAAGTTTTCAAATCTTACTGATAGAGACATCAAGGCATACATAAATACAAAAGAACCATTCGATAAGGCAGGGAGTTATGGTATCCAGGGCATTGGAGGTCAATTGGTCGAGAGAATTGAAGGAGACTTCTTTACTGTGATGGGATTACCCATGCATAGGTTGAGTAGGGAGCTGACAGATGTCATAGAGAGCTTGGATTTGTAAACTAGTGTTACACTTCAGGTAATTATACAAAACAGTTGCGAACAAGTACACAAAGATAGACACTCATTTGGTTTTTTAATAGGTGAAGATGAAGAGAATCCAAGCCGTAATATGAGAATGGGAAAGTGTGCTGAACCACTCACGCACAATAGATACCCTGCTTCAGGTTTCTTCGCAGTAGAAAGGAATCACTTGCAAAGCAGTCGAGTACATATGTACTCAATGGCAGTGCTCAACTCGCTGCGCTCGTATCCATCAAGTAGTAACACTGCACACAAAAAACATATGATGTGCAAATAATCCGAGAATGTGACATCATCGCGCTTCCAAGCATACAAACAACACATACAAAGTATTAAAATGATTCAATGCAGTAAAAATGAAGTGCTATAAAGATGTTCCCGCCTCTGTCCACTCTTTTCTTTCTCAGCAAATGCAAACACATCATGAACTCATCTTGCAGCTAAAAACGCAATTCATCCTCGGCAACTCTCCTCTTTTTATCATGTCTCTCAAATCAACAATATAAGATCACATGTTCCAAGCAAAAGAAAGTTTCGTTGCCTCACCTTTTTCCACTATTTCCTTTGTGTAACCTATTTGTATTGTGTGAACAAGAAGGAAATGAATTGTTGTGAGATCACGCTCTCACTCTGCCTCTTCACCATCCTCTTTTATCTCGCCTTCATCCTCGCTTGAGTCTTCGTCATTAAGCAGACTGCTGCGCCCGTTCGCGCCTCCTGAATTAGCTTTCAGCTCATTGAAGAACAACATTATACTTGATAGTGGTTCATTACTTGACATTCGTCGAACGTCAGCGTAAATGTCAGGCGAGTTGGCAGAGTAATCCAAAAGCTTTTTGCTAAAGTCGACTCCAGTGCTTTCATCAAGCTTAATCTCCTTCTTGCTAGACTCCCACAAGCGCGATAGAGTTGATCTGTCTCGTCTGTATTGTTCGTTCCAGTCATCCACAAAGTCATTGAAGATTTCCATAGGAACATCTCGACCTTGGGCGAGCACGGGTTCATAGCACGGATCAGCAGCAATTTTGTCTCCCACGCTACGCCAGTGTGTTGATGGGATGATGGTCCCCAACTTGGCAAACTCTCTGAGCTTCTCGCGGTAGGCGTCTCTCTGCGCTTTTTCAGCACGACGCCGTGCGTCACGTATCCGACGGCGTTTTTCATCCTCGGCATTCTGTAGTTCTATGACATAGTCAGAAAAGTATAGCTGGCGATCAGATTCAGACATGTTGGAAGACACAATAAATCTAGAATCATTCTTCTCCCCCTCTCCCAATGTTGAAATAAACGAAGTCCTGAAGCAGATGGCAATAGTAAAAGAACTGTAAGAATGAGGTACTACTAGAGCAGCACAAGTTAGAGGACTCATCATAGTCATCAAACTCACCAAGTTGAAGCAAAAGTTAACTTTCCCTCTTCTTCTCTCAGCTTCAAAAACGCCAAATATGCATCCTTTGCCTCCCGTTTCTTGCTCCTCTTAATCCGTTCTTCCCGTTTGCGCATCTCTTCGACAAACTCGTAAAACAATTCCTCTCTGGTTGTTTCATCATCCACAGCATAGAATCGATCATCTTTTGACAAAAAATCACGCACATCCATAAACCTTGATGAGCCTGGTGAAAAAGTTTTGACCGTGGGTAAAATATCAGTGAGTAATCGTTGATATGCCTCCTTCGCTCTAACTTTCTCTTGTCGCTTGACATCTCGAAGTTCATTGGCACGTTTGGTTTGATACTCCGCCAACGCTTGTTTTCTTTCTCCGATTGTATTGCATGCATCCCACCGTGCATCTTCGGAACATATCCGAACGACATCGTTCCACTTTGTCGTTGGTGCGATATCTTTGGCTAGAAGGAGTCCTTTGAATGCTGCAAGAGCCTCAGCCTTATTCGCGTACAGACACACGTCATCCTTTTCACCCTTCTTCCTCTTCTTTTTCGCTGATTCATTATCGGGTACACTACTTGAACGTTTATTATTACTTGATGCTTGTTGTGCAGAGTTGTCAGCAGATGATTCATCAGGTCCAAGTTCTGGAGGGCGAGTCCATGTAACTGTAACACCATTTGAATAATATTTCTTTCCCGTATTTTGATCTGTGTAAGTTTGCCAGGATGAAGCTGAAGTCGATGTCCCAGATGCTGCTTTCGCTGGAGTTGATACTATTGTCGAACTGGCAAGAGGAACAGCAACGCCACCATTTTGTAGCGTTTGCGAAAGAGAAGCTGGTCGTTCATACGTGGAAACGTTCGTGATCGTATTGAAGTAGTATGGGATACCTTGCGGCGAACGATGTTCCGTCCATCCATCTGCGGTAGGAGCTGATGCAGAAGCAGCAGGAGATGCTGCTGCCGCTACGATCTGTTGTGTAAGCTGGGGGCTTATTATTTGTGGAGGAGGTCCCTGCTGATTCACCATTTGCATTTGTTGATGGGGTGGAAATTGACCAACGGGTTGAGTTTGACCATTTGGTGGAAACACTTGTTGCTGCTGCTGCATTGGAGCGTGTTGATTTGGTGGTGGCATCCCAGCCATTTGCATCTGGTGTTGCATTTGTAATGGACTTTGACTCATTGGCATCTGCTGTTGGGGTTGTTGTTGCCCATTGAAAGGTTGCTGTAAGTGGCCTCCAGGAACAAATGGTTGTTGCTGTTGCCTATTCATATGAGGTTGGTTCGGATGCATTCGCATTATATTCTGTTGAGGAGGATGCCCTCTGCCAGGTTGCATTTGATGATTCATGCTGACATTCGTTCTATTCGGCGGTGGAGGCGGAGGCGGTGGCGGCGGAGGCCCTCTATTATCCATTGGGAATCTATTGCCTCCTCCTGCAGGACCATAGCGACCAAAATCATTACTCATCGGTCCTCTGCCTCTGGGATCTCTTGCTCTTGGGCCCCGCCTCATATCAGGTCCAGGACCCCTGCCCATCATATTCCCGCGTCCTACGTGTGGTAAAGGCGGTCCCCTGCCCATCATATTATGACCTCTTCCGTCCATTCTTCCGGGATGATTATAATGGTTATCTCCTCTGCCCATCATCATTCCTCTCCCTCCTCCTTGATGAGGATGTGTCGATGATGGCCCATAATGAGACATCCCAGGCGGCGGTCCGCCTCCTCCTCGTCCTCCACCACGACCGGGTGGACCTCCCATCATTCCTCTACCTCGTCCATTAGGATGACCCATCATGTTGCCGCCTCTTCCTCCACCTCCTCCTCTGCCCATGCCTGGATTTTGACGTCGCATATATGATGTGTCGTCTACGAAACGTACTTTCAAATTACACAAGCTCTGAACTTTCGCGCCGCTCTCGTTCTGTCCCCTATCACCACGACAATGATACCCGACAGAAATCTATCCGAAAGTATTATTACCACACAATCGCTCACCTATTACTTGCTACAAGATGTTTGCTCAGTTATGATGTGCATTGGAACGTGACGCCGAACGCCGACATCGACATCATGGTTCTTCGTCCGTCTTGTGTTTTTGGTTTGTGCTTTTTTAGAGGAGAGCGAGGAGAAGATCATCGCGCGGGCCAGACAACATTTTGGGCGGGACGGGAAGGGCAGATGATGAATACTTCGCTAATAATGATGAACCGAGGTGGATGGAAGATGATCTGCCTGGTTGCATCAAGGGAATAACTACCTGAATCCAGTTGCCCTAATAAGTACTTACCAAACCTGTCAACTCTTTGAAAGAAGACTGAGTCCTCTAAAGCGAAGGGCTCTGTTGCTTAAGGTACTAACGCATATTTACCCTTGGTACTAACTGTGAAGCAATTACTTTAGAAGACTAGCCTTGTTCTTGTTTCCATAGTTGGTACACCTTAAGCTATGGTACCCATTATCTTGCCCATCCAAACTTGCTCACAACGTTTCCTGTACTACCACGTTTCATGCCAAATTTTATCTGGTTCCTACTCAACCCAACAGGGCCTCTATTTGCATTTTCTGACCAAACGTAAGGGATTGTACCATTCAGCCGTTCTTTTATGCATGCAGGACCATAATCCCAAAAGCTATTTTGAAGTTTTTCATCAAGCAGGCCACGGCCAATACACGACTCAAATACTTTCATGATAAACTCGTCGTCATCTTTGCATGCATCGAGAAGTAGCGTGTACGTTACTGAAGTGGGAGCAACACGCCTTTCCTCCATTCGTTCTAGCACCTGCCATGAGCGAACACTCTTTTCTGGATGATTACTTTTTGCGTAGACATTGATCAAGCTATTAAAGCAAATTGCATCCACTCTGATAGAAAGAGCCTCCATTCGACTGCAGATTTCTTCGGCGTGAATTATAGCTTCATCTGAACCTGATCTTGCCCAGCCAGAAATGACAGCGTTACATAATTTGGCATCCGTAGGTACATTGGAATCCATCATTTCAAACAGTACATACTGTGCTTTTATGGCAGATTCGTGGCTGTCGCAACTTCTGGTGTGAGCAGTGAGTAAGATCATATATGTGTATGCGTCGGGTCGAAATTCTCGATCATTCGTGCGCTTGTATCTCGCGAGAAGTCGATTGAATACTCCAAAAGCTAGGTCTCCTGCATCTTCTCTATTACTACGTGAGCAAGCTTTCATTGTCTCGTTATAAACGATCCGATTCATGCCAACAACATGATTTTCCTCCATCCAATGTAAAATCTCCAAGCATTTTTCTTCGTATCCGATCGTATTGGTTGTAGTCCATGACTTGATCAATGAGCTGTAGGTGTATGCGTTTGGCCTTTCATCACTGTGTATATTGAAAAAAAGCGATAGTTAGACTTCAAGTTTCGGACCGCAATGATGTGATGTCCATTTAACATATGATCACTTACGTTCTACCAGACTTGTACTCCATTTCCCAGTGCTGCGTAAATGTGGTTAGACCAAGTCGCAAAGAATGAAGTAGCAAAAACATCACGACAACGGCTCACCTGTATTAGATTCTCTGCATCCTTTGGTGGAGCGCCTTTAATAATAGTGTTGTATGTAAACTGGTCTGCTCTGAGATCTGAACTCTCCTCTATGTAATGGAGAATGTCTTTCGAGGTCGAAAAATATTGGTACTCTGGGCTCCTGCTCAATGTATTCAACAGAGTATTGTATGTGATAATATCAGGTACAATTGAATATTCATCCATCAGATCGAGAATAGCAAGACTTCGTTCAGCTGCATCATGTCTCCCCGACTTAGCATATGCATCGATTGTTGCGCTGAAAATTATCGTGTCTGGTGCCAGATGACGTTCGCCCTTGTCAAAAAGGTCTAACATGGATCGCAAAATCTTTTCGGCTGTTCTAGCGGCAGTGCTCGATGAAGAAGCTGATTTAGCTAGCGAGTCGATTACGTTGGTGTAATGTATTGTTTTGGGTAATGCGGCCTTGTTCCCACGGCGGTACTGATTTTCCATTCGGTCGAGCGCTGTTACTGCCTTATCTGATAGACCATTCTTGGCATACAAGTCAATAAACTTTGAGTATGTCCGTGCTGTAGGCTGCATAGTATTGTCACCTTGAGCGTACTCGCGTTCCAGGGTTGCCAGCATTCTCTCTGCTGCTGAGATGCTGTTCATACTTAAATCCCCGGAGAGTGTGTGTTTAGCATGTGCACCCATTACTGTGTTTATCAACAGCCGATCCGGCGCAAGATCGATCCTTCCCTCAGCTGCTCGTCTTTCCATGTGATCCAAAATATTCTCTGCTCGTATAGAGGCAGTTTCATCTTCAGCAGTGACCTTCGCATACGCATTGATTACTGCCAAGTAGTGTTGTTTCCCCACAGCTGCACCTTCCCCAAGCACTTCCTCTTTCTCCATGCGTAATAAGATTTGTCCGCATATTCTGCATTCATTTTTTGTCCACTTCTTTCGATCCCTCCAGCTATGCATTACCTTTGCAGCAGCCTCAGCTAAAATTTGATCCTGCGTTGTGACGATTGATCCACCCTCTCCGTCGGTAAGTTCTATGGATAAGTTTGCAAGTGTTGACGAGAGCAAACCAACTTCAGTATCATTGATGAATCCGAGTAAAACCTCCATATCTTCTTCCAACTTCGTCTTGGTATAGCCATTGTCATTTTTCTCCCATTCGTCTCTTATCTTAATTTTGGAGGAAACTGCGATTGCTGTATTATTGGCAGTGGCTCTAATTATGCTCTCAGATGCGGCACGAGCTGAGCGAAGCGAAGTTAAAAGGTCGTCTTCCTCACCCTTTCCACTAGCGATGTTGTCGATAATGCTGCGATTGTCTCTTCCTGACTGCTTTCTTTGAGCTCGAGCAGCAGCCCACGCTGATTTTGAGGTTTCCAGGGCCCCAGCTCTGCCGCTACTATATTCATTTGAATCATTGGTGCTCCCAATATCATCTTCTTGATCCTCGCGTCGAACAATACTCCTTTTGTTCTTATTTGTCCTCCCTCCGTTGCTGCTATATTTCTTTGCCTCTTCTCCTCCGATATTTTTCTTCGTTAATACATCAGCGTTATGCTTCCTTTTCTCCTCGTCATAACTAGCCCAAAGTGATGCCCTTGAATTTACCTTCATCTCCGGCTTTTTGCGTCGCCTTGAGTTTGCAATATTACTTGCCTCAGCCTCCAACTCATCCTTGAGAGAATTGTTCGACATTTGCTGACCAGTCTCGTTCAATAGCGTAACGTCTTGAAGATCTTCATTGTCTGGCAATAATCGGTCCTCACTATTAATTGATGCCACCGTGACAGACAACCTAGGCGTATCTTTTTGCTTGGTTTCATTTTCGTTACTGCCACAAGTGTTTTCATCATCTTCAGTTGCAGTGACGATAGCATATATAGAACCACCTGGTCGAAGGCCCAAATTAGTTTGTCGTTGCTGTTGACTTCGCTTTTGCATGAGAACCACTCTTTCAACAACATCATTTGCAGCAACCAAATCAGCATTCTCCTTGTTCTTCATTGCACCATTGCCCTCCAACTTCGAGATAGTATTTGTTGGCAAAGGCGGCTGACCGGTCTCTTCCAATAGCACTTCCTCTGTCGTGGCTGATAAAACACTATTCTGAATAGGTTCATTCTCACTATCATTATTTGAGTTCGCCGTGACATCAGCAGATGAGCCAGTAGATGACGCATCCTTTTGATTGGACTCTTCTTCTACGATAGCATCTCGAATTTCATGTTGTAGGTTAATCTTCCCACTCTCACAGCCAATCTGCCTGCTCTGCTCTCCCTTGAAGTTCTCTGCCTTGCCACCTTGATCACCTGCGTTTGCACCATCAGGAAGCATATCCTGACGCGATGAATCATGAGAAACAGCCAACTCTGTCACAAAGACTGACAGCGTGTTTCCTGACTTCCCAGCGTACCCATGAGCGTCAATTGTATCCCCAACCTTGATCATCGAAGTCGTTTTGCTGAAGCTTTTGGTACCGGCGGCAAAATCTTTCACACATGCAACAAGCTGCAGTTTCGCACCACCTCCATGAATATCATAATACACTAGTTGTTTCGTTCGCTCACGGATAGATTGCACACGGCCACCAACTGCAACAATGTTCTGGTTCAGGCGAGTATCAGGTTTGGTGATAGGGTTGTACTTGGATATGAAAGCTGGAAGACGGCGACTGATATACCCCTCCACATCCGCCATTATGGCTTCTTTTTTGGCTTCCTTGTGATTTGTTAGAACTGCTTCGTCTTCATTCAATGATTTCATCTTCGGGATTGGTAACAGATCAGCCTTGTCCACTTCAACATCGTATGCTGGCAATGATTGATCCTCAGAGTTATCTGGCGTCACAGCGACTTCAGCAGATGATTTGTTTGACGACGCTTCCTTTTTATTGGTCTCTTCTCCTGTCAAGACATCGTGGTTTTTGCGTTGCTTGCTCTTCTTTCCACTCTCATTGTCAATCCGCCTAGTCTGCTCTTCCTGGAAGTTCTCTGCCTTGCTACCTTGATCTCCAGCGTTTGCACCATCAGAAAGCTCGTTCGGACACGATGAATCATGAGAAACAACCAGCTCTGTCACAAAGACTGACAAAGTGCCTCCCTTCGTCTTCCCAGCATATCCACGAGCGCCAATTGTATCCCCAATCTTGATCATCGCAGTGGTTTTGCTGAAGCTTTTGGTACCGGCGGCAAAATCTTTCACACGTGCAACAAGCTGCAGTTTCGCACCACCTCCATGAATATCATAATACACTAGTTGCTTCGCTCGCTCACGGATAGATTGCACACGGCCACCAACTGCAACAATGTTTTGATTCAGGCGAGTGCCAGGTTTGGTGATAGGGTTGTACTTGGATATGAAATCTGGAAGACGGCGACTGATATACCCCTCCACATCCGCCTTTGTGGCCTCCTTTTTGGCTTCCTTGTGCTTTGTTAGAACTGCTTCGTCTTCATTCAATGCTTTCATCTTCGGGATTGGTGACAGATCAGTCTCGTCCACTTCAACATCGTATGCTGGCAATGATTGATCCTCAGAGTTATCTGACGTCACAGCGACTTCAGCAGATGATTTGCTTGACGACGCATCCTTTTGATTGGGTTCATCTTCTGTCAAGACATCGTAATTTTTGCGTTGTTTGCTCTTCTTTCCACTCTCACTGCCAATCTGCCTGCTCTGCTCTCCCTTGAAGTTCTCTGCCTTGCCACCTTGATCTCCAGCGTTTGCAACACCAGGAAGCATATCCTGACGCGATGAATCATGAGAAACAACCAACTCTGTCACAAAGACTGACAGCGTGTTTCCTGACTTCCCAGCGTACCCATGAGCGTCAATTGTATCTCCAATCTTGATCATCGCAGTGGTTTTGCTGAAGCTTTTGGTACCGGCGGCAAAATCTTTCACACGTGCAACAAGCTGCAGTTTCGCACCACCTCCATGAATATCATAATACACTAGTTGCTTCGCTCGCTCACGGATAGATTGTACACGGCCACCAACTGCAACAATGTTTTGATTCAGGCGAGTGTCAGGTTTGGTGATAGGGTTGTACTTGGATATGAAAGCTGGAAGACGGTGACTGATATACCCCTCCACATCCGCCTTTGTGGCCTCCTTTTCGGCTTCCTTATGATTTGTCAGAACCACCTCGTTTTCATTCAATGATTTCATCTTCGGGATTGGTGACAGATCAGTCTCGTCTACTTCAACATCGTATGCTGGCAATGATTGATCCTCAGAGTTGTTATCTGACGTCACAGCGACTTCTTCAGCAGATGAGCCAGAAGATGACGCAGCAGATTTATCTTCTGTCAAGAAATCGTGGTTTTTGCGTTGTTTGCTCTTCTTTCCGCTCTCGCATCCAATCTGACTTTTCTGCTCTCTCTGCTTTGTATTGTCAGCCTTACTACCTTGATCGCCAGCGTTTGCACTATCAGAAAGCTCGTTCGGACACGATGAATCATTAAACACAACCAGCTCAACCGCAAAGACTGACAAAGTGCCTCCCTTCGACTTCCCAGCATATCCACGAGCGCCAATCGCATCCCCAATCTTGATCATCGCAGTGGAAATGTGAAAGCCTTTGGCACCGGCTCTGTAATCTTTGACAGATGCCATCAGCTGCAATTGGGCGCCATCTGCATGAATGTCATAAAACACGGCATTTTCCCCTCGCTCACGGATAGATTTTACACGGCCAGCAACTGATACCATGCTTTGAACTAGACGAGTGTCAGGTTTGGTGATAGGGTTGTACTTAGATATGAAATCTGGGAGACAGTGGCTGATATATGCTTTTATGGAGTCCTTTGTAGCATCATCTCTTTCGGCATTCTTCGCTTTCTTCTGTGCTGCCGCTTTCTTCTGTGCTGCAGTGTTTACTGCATTAGTCTTCGTTTTCTTCTCGGGAGCATCATTCGACAAAGGCGGCTGAGCAGCCTCGCTTATTGGAACAACTTCTACTCTTTCCAAAGATGAAATATCATTTTGAACAACTTCAGTCACTGGCAATGACTGTTCCACGTTGTTCGAAGTGATAGATTGTCCAGTTGATGCGGCATCATTTTGTTTGGATTGATCCTCGATACAAACATTACGTTTTTTGCGTTTCCTCTTCCTCTTTCTCTTTCCGCCGTCACCTTCAATCTGACTTTTCTGACCACTCTCTGTAATATGATTGTTTGCATTGCCATCTTGACTGCCACCGTTTGCACCATCAGGAAATGCATCCTGACACGATGAATCAAGTACAAACAGCTCTACCACAAAAATTGACAGCGTTCCTCCCTTTGTCCTTCCAGCATATCCACGAACGCCAATTATATCCTCCTTCTGGACTATCCCAGTGGTTTTTCTGAAGCATTTGGCACCGGCGGCAAAATCTTCGACAGATAACATCAGCTGCAGTTTGGCACCTTCTCCATGAATATCGTAGAATACGGTCTGATTCTTATTATTATGTCGCCCAACACTACGTATAGATTTCACTTTTCCGGTAACTGATACCAAGTTGTTGTTTTGATTGCGACGGTTCGCCTGTTGGGTGATGGAATTGAACTCGTGTATGAAATCTGGAAGACGATGGGTGGTGGTATATGCCTTTACGGCAGCGTTTTTAGTAGTAGCCTCATTTTGAGAGGAGATGGTTGTTGCTTCTTGCTTCTTTTGTGTCGTGTCTGCTGCCTTATTGGCCTTTGTTTCCTTCTTCGTGGAGGAATCACTTTTCGACATCATCGCTGCTGTATTGTATGGTTCTCTCTTGGAGCGGGTTCATAGACTTTACTTGAAGCTGCTTGAACTTGCTTTAATACAACGGCTCTGGCTGGCCATGGGCCGTGGTTGAGGCCGTGTTTCGTGGATATCCGTCGTATCGTAGTGGTGACCGTGATTTTTGAACAATATGTATGTCACGCTCACTCACCGAAGTACTTCTATCGTCACACTAAGTCACGCTCAAAACCCCATCTTTCCCGCCAACGCTCGCTCGCGTTTCACTGACTTCTGACTTCAGCAATCATCCAAAACATGGCGTCTCGGCCTAGAGTAGGCACTGTTAATACATAACAGTCGCCTGCAACCACCTCTACGCTCCGACCGCTCGTCAAGTTGGACGATCATTGATCGCATTCATCCTGCATCATGATAAGTTTTCACTAGGATGTTTTTGTGGCTAACAGATGAAGTGATTGATCAAACTAATTGAGCTCATCATGAGTGTTATTTCTCAAAAGAGGACTGAGATCAAAACAAAATATATTGGAAATAAAAAACAAACTGTAACCAAAAATATCAAATTAAAGAAATGCAAAGAAGATTATCAAACAGCGGTGCTGCAAGACGGATAGATTGGATAGAAGCGATGCTAACGGCCACGTAGCTGATCTGGGAGGTCCCGTGTGAGCTGGCTAGAAGCACAATCTACCATATTGTATCCATCGTCGTCGATATTCGCATGAGCCGCTGCTAGTGACCCATTCTAGTCGGTGGCGATACTATACAAGCACGGTAGCACTGCCCAGACGGATTGCTTTGGTAGAAGCGATGTTACGAATAACTAGCTGATCTGAGAGGTCCAATTATGGCTGTGGCTGGCCCGCATCACCTCATTGTACCATGTTGTATCCATCGTCGTCGATATTTGCATGAGCCGCTTCTAGTGGCCCATTATAGTCAATGGCGATACCATACAAGCACGTTAGCACTGCCCAGACGGATTGCTTTGTTAGAAGCGATGCTACAGCCTCGTCGCTGATCTGAGAGGTCCAATTATAGCTGAGGCTGGCCCGCATCACCTCATTGTACCATATTGTATCCATCGTCATCGATATTCGCATGAGCTGGTTCTAGTGGCCCATTGTAGTCAATGGTGATACTACACAAGCACGTTAGCACTGCCCAGACGGATACTGTCCGTAGCAGAGATGTTTCGAATACCTAGCTGATCTGAGAGGTCCAATTGTGGTCGGGGCTGGTCCGTATCACTCAACTCATTGTACCATATTGTATCCATCGTCGTCGATATTCGCATGAGCCGCTTCTAGTGGTCCATTATAGTCGGTGGCGACACTACAAAGGCAAGATAGCACTGCTCAGACGGATACTGTCCGTAGCAGAGATGTTACGAATACCTAGCTGATCTGAGAGGTCCAATTGTGGTCGGGGCTGGTCCGTATCACTCAACTCATTGTACCATATTGTATCCATCGTCGTCGATATTCGCATGAGCCGGTTCTAGTGGTCCATTATAGTCGGTGGCGACACTACAAAGGCAAGATAGCACTGCTCAGACGAATACTGTCCGTAGCAGAGATGTTACGAATACCTAGCTGATCTGAGAGGTCCAATTGTGGTCGGGGCTGGTCCGTATCACTCAACTCATTGTACCATATTGTATCAATCGTCGTCGATATTCGCATGAGCCGCTTCTAGTGGTCCATTATAGTCGGTGGCGATACTACACAAGCACGTTAGCACTGCCCAGACGTATACTGTCCGTAGCAGAGATGTTTCGAAAACCTAGCTGATCTGAGAGGTCCAATTGTGGTCGGGGCTGGTCCGTATCACTCAACTCATTGTACCATATTGTATCCATCGTCGTCGATATTCGCATGAGCCGCTTCTAGTGGTCCATTATAGTCGGTGGCGATACTACACAAGCATGATAGCACTGCTCCGACGGATTGCTTTGGTAGAAGCGATGCTACAGCCTCGTAGCTTTATCTGAGAGGTCCAATTGTGGCTGGCTCGCATCACCTCATTGTACCATGTTGTATCCATCGTCGTCGATATTCGCATGAGCCGCTTCTAGTGGCCAATTACAGTCGGTGGCGATACCATACAAGCACGTTAGCACTGCTCAGACGGATTGCTTCACTTTGGTAGAAGCGATGCTACAGCCTCGGAGCTGATTCGAGAGGTTTAAATGTCGCTGGCCCGCATCACCTCATTGTACCATATTGTATCCATCGTCGTCGATATTTGCATGAGCCGCTTCTAGTGGCCCATTATAGACAGTCGGTGGCGATACCATACAAGCACGTTAGCACTGCCCAGACGGATTGCTTCACTTTGGTAGAAGCGATGCTACAGCCTCGGAGCTGATTCGAGAGGTCCAATTGTGGCTAGGGCTGGCCCTCATCACCTTATTTTACCATGTTGTATCCATCGTCATCGATATTCGCATGGGCCGCTTCTAGTGGCCCATTGTAGTCTATGGTGATACTACACAAGCACGTTAGCACTGCCCAGACGGATACTGTCCGTAGCAGAGATGTTACGAATACCTAGCTGATCTGAGAGGTCCAATTGTGGTCGGGGCTGGTCCGTATCACTCAACTCATTGTACCATATTGTATCAATCGTCGTCGATATTCGCATGAGCCGCTTCTAGTGGTCCATTATAGTCGGTGGCGATACTACACAAGCACGTTAGCACTGCCCAGACGTATACTGTCCGTAGCAGAGATGTTACGAATACCAAGCTGATCTGAGAGGTCCAATTGTGGTCGGGGCTGGTCCGTATCACTCAACTCATTGTACCATATTGTATCCATCGTCGTCGATATTCGCATGAGCCGCTTCTAGTGGTCCATTATAGTCAATGGTGATACTACACAAGCACGTTAGCACTGCCCAGACGGATTGCTTTGGTAGAAGCGATGCTACAGCCTCGGAGCTGATTCGAGAGGTCCAATTGTGGTCAGGGCTGGCCCTCATCACCTCATTTTACCATGTTGTATCCATCGTCGTCGATATTCGCATGAGCCGCTTCTAGTGGCCCATTGTAGTCAATGGTGATACTACACAAGCACGTTAGCACTGCCCAGACGGATACTGTCCGTAGCAGAGATGTTACGAATACCTAGCTGATCTGAGAGGTCCAATTGTGGTCGGGGCTGGTCCGTATCACTCAACTCATTGTACCATATTGTATCCATCGTCGTCGATATTCGCATGAGCCGCTTCTAGTGGTCCATTATAGTCGGTGGCGATACTACACAAGCACGTTAGCACTGCCCAGACGGATACTGTCCGTAGCAGAGATGTTACGAATACCTAGCTGATCTGAGAGGTCCAATTGTGGTCGGGGCTGGTCCGTATCACTCAACTCATTGTACCATATTGTATCCATCGTCGTCGATATTCGCATGAGCCGCTTCTAGTGGTCCATTATAGTCGGTGGCGATACTACACAAGCACTGATAGCACTGCTCAGACGGATTGCTTTGGTAGAATCGATGCTCCAGCCTCGTAGCTTTTTCTAAGAGGTCCAATTGTGGCTGGCTCGCATCACCTCATTGTACCATGTTGTATCCATCGTCGTCGATATTCGCATGAGCCGCTTCTAGTGGCCAATTACAGTCGGTGGCGATAGCATACAAGCACGTTAGCACTGCCCAGACGGATTTCTTTGGTAGAAGCGATGCTACAGCCTCGGAGCTGATCTGAGAGGTCCAATTATGGCTGTGGTTGGCCCGCATCACCTCATTGTACCATATTGTATCCATCGTCGTCGATATTCGCATGAGCCGCTTCTAGTGGCCAATTATAGACAGTCGGTGGCGATACCATACAAGCACGTTAGCACTGCCCAGACGGATTGCTTTGGTAGAAGCGATGCTACAGCCTCGTAGCTATATCTGAGAGGTCCAATTGTGGCTGTGGCTGGCCCGCATCACCTCATTGTACCATATTGTATCCATCGTCGTCGATATTCGCATGGGCCGCTTCTAGTGGCCCATTGTAGTCAATGGTGATATTACACAAGCACGTTAGCACTGCCCAGACGGATACTGTCCGTAGCAGAGATGTTACGAGTACCAAGCTGATCTGAGAGGTCCAATTGTGGTGGGGGCTTGTCCGTATCACTCAACTCATTGTACCATATTGTATCCATCGTCGTCGATATTCGCATGAGCCACTTCTAGTGGCCCATTGTAGTCAATGGCGATATTACACAAGCATGTTAGCACTGTCCAGACGGATTTCTTTGGTAGAAGCGATGCTACAGCCTCGGAGCTGATCTGAGAGGTCCAATTATGGCTGTGGTTGGCCCGCATCACCTCATTGTACCATATTGTATCCATCGTCGTCGATATTCGCATGAGCCGCTTCTAGTGGCCAATTATAGACAGTCGGTGGCGATACCATACAAGCACGTTAGCACTGCCCAGACGGATTGCTTTGGTAGAAGCGATGCTACAGCCTCGTAGCTATATCTGAGAGGTCCAATTGTGGCTGTGGCTGGCCCGCATCACCTCATTGTACCATATTGTATCCATCGTCGTCGATATTCGCATGGGCCGCTTCTAGTGGCCCATTGTAGTCAATGGTGATATTACACAAGCACGTTAGCACTGCCCAGACGGATACTGTCCGTAGCAGAGATGTTTCGAATACCTAGCTGATCTGAGAGGTCCAATTGTGGTCGGGGCTGGTCCGTATCACTCAACTCATTGTACCATATTGTATCCATCGTCGTCGATATTCGCATGAGCCGCTTCTAGTGGTCCATTATAGTCGGTGGCGATACTACACAAGCATGATAGCACTGCCCAGTCGGATTGCTTTGGTAGAAGCGATGCTACAGCCTCGTCGCTGATCTGAGAGGTCCAATTCCTATTGTGGCTGATCCACATCAACTCATTGTACCATATTGTATCCATCGACATTGCTACTTGCATGAGCCGCTTCTAGTGGCCCATTATAGTCGGTGGTGAGACGGCACAAGCACGTTAGCACTGCCCGGACGGATGCTGTCTGTATCAGAGATGTTACGAATACCTAGCTGATCTGAATCTGAGAGGTCCAATTGTGGCTGGCCCACATCACCTCATTGTACCATATTGTATCCATCGTCGTCGATATTCACGCATATGAGCCGCTTCTAGTGGCCCATTATAGTCGGAGGCGATACTACACAAGCACGTTAGCACTGCCCAGTCTGATTGCTTTTCGTTGGTTTGTTGTCATCGCAGCTGTCGTTTTTTGTATTCTTTTTTTGAACGTAGATACTTGATGCTGCTTGAACTTGACGTGTTCGCCAATATTAGATAGCTTATTCAGTGGTCCTTATCAGTTTCTCTAGAGAGGCTTGCCTGTGTGGCGTAGTTTACAAGCAACAAGTCTAGAGGTCCAACAGCTCATGACCATGGTTATTGAATGAGGCCGTGTTGAGTTTTTCTTGATTCTTGAGCAAGGCCATTTTGTCATCGACACGTGTCTCAAAGGTAGTACATATTCCAACGTTGCTTTAGCGCCAAATCGGCCACTCACGAAACTCATTCAATCTTCACTATTGAACCGCCATGACGGCAACATCATGGCTTATGCCTACGCTCTTGCAGCTTTCCTTGAGCTAGCTTTTATCCCAAGTTTCAACTGTGTCAATAATATTAATCATCAACATCACAAAATCATAGTTGTACTACCCACCACATAAAATGGCCACCCCAGCACCCTTTCTCCTACGGTCCGTGTACCGCTCCCTCCTCCGCACCTCCAAACCATTCTCCCCACCATCACCCAACTACGCCGTCTACGCCTCACTACTCCATCGAAGTGGCATATCTCACGATTGGGAGGAGTGCAAATTTAATCTTGAAAAGAAGCGGGAGAGGCGGCGACAGCTTCCTCAAAATGATGACAACAAAAACAACAATATCATTCCGAAATCATGGGCGAGAAATTTATCAAGATCATATGCTGATTTGAGGGAGGAATATCAGTTACGGAAAGATTCTCTTCAGGCACTTCAAGATGACGATGAAGACGATGAAGACGATGACTGGGACGAGGCCATGCCAATCGGAACATCTCATTTTCTCCACCAAGAAGAGGAATATTACAATGCAGATCAAGATCCAAAATTCATTCTCTTTCGACATTTGCTACGTGAATGGTTCGCTGGTGGGAACAAATCCAATGCTGAAACTACTGATAACAAAAACAACAACTCTTCTTCTTGGCCAAAACAATGGAGTCCAGACGAAGAAGGATATTATGAAAATGGCAAGATTCATCAAGTACCACTGATGAGATTTCCATCACAAATTAGAAATAATAATTGTGACAATAATGGGTTATTGAGTTTACGGGAGATGATACAACGTGAATTCCGTGCGCCGACGGTTGAGGAGAAGTATGAAAGAGAATCATTATTATCTCGTGATGGATCAACCGACAAAACAACAACAACATCATTATCTGGTAGTAGTAGACAAATTGAACAAGAAGTGTTTCCACCGTCGTCGTATATAGACACTCCTATTCGGTTACAAACGGCGTTGTATACATTAAAAGAACTAAATCGAAAATTGGCATGGGCAGAAAAGATTGGTCTACCCAGTCCCAATGACTGGAATGCAACACGGCAGGCAAGAGAGTGGAAACGATTAGTACAGGCTGCCAAGGGTGTTAGTAGCCATCGAGAACAGGTAGTAGAGGAAGAAAAATGCGCTGGGGCTAACAATCATTCACAATTGTTGGAGACCAAAACAAATCATGATGATGTTCAAAGCACACAGTCCAACAATGAACCAAGTCGTAATACCACCAGGGATGACAAAACTTCAGAACATCCACTCGGCTGTGGTACTCTCCTAATCGCCCATCCTCTCATGACTGGTTATTTTGCCAACTCTGTCATCATTCTACTAGATCATACTCCTTCACCTAATAGCAAAGAAGAAGAAGATAAGTCATCATCATCATCATCCTCCAGTACCAATACTATGAACGAGGGAAAGAGTAGCGGTGGAACGTATGGCTTGATTGTGAATAGACTTGCACTTGAAGCAAAAGAGACGACAAAATCACAACATCTTGAGGCACTTCGTCAACGCTTTGAAGAGAAGAAGGAGAGAGATTTGGCGGAGATTTTGTTACAGTCGTCGTCGTCGGAGGATAATGATGATGATACGACGACGGAGAAAAAGTCAGCAACTGTGCCACAAAAGGCAGAGATTGTGACAAAAGGCAGTGGTAGCGGTGGTGGTAGTGGTAGTGGTAGTGGTGTGCGCAGACCAATATCGTTACTACAGGCTGTGCAGAATGATGATCTGCCAGAAACCGTCCAACTTGCCTTTGGCGACTCTCCCATCAGAGAGGGAGGGCCAGTCAACCTAAGTATTCAGATGATCCATCGGGCGGCGGTGCAGCAGCAACCTGAAACGGGTGCAAAAGATAATAATGCAACTACTACTACAGAGAAGGGCAAGAAGATTGGGGGAACGGTGATACCATCCTATCTTGGAGAAGAAGAAGAAACTGTTTCTGGAAAAGAAACGGAAACAACCCTCTTTGGAGGAGACGTCATCAACGCATCATATTCTGTCCTAGAAGGAGTTCGAGATGCCGATGACTTTAGTTTCATCATTGGTGCTAGTTGCTGGAGCCCAGGTCAACTCGAGAATGAAATTCAAAAGGGGTGCTGGCTTAGATTCTATGGTCCAAGTTCAATGGCCATGACTGGAATGTGTGATCATTACGATGCAACAGAATTGGAACAACTGCGTGGTGATGACGAGGAGAAAAACAGCAACGTGAGAGAAGAAGAAGTCAAGAGAACGAAGCTCAGCACATTTCCTCCACGCCCATCAAATGTAGATACAACATTATCTGTCGCAGCTTCTGCTACACGAGGTTCGAACAATACCCAACAATCACGCGAACGTCCGGTTGGAGATTTGTGGTTATCAATCATGTGTGCCTTGTCGCAAGATGAGGCAGATTTGGCCTACGTCATGTTGCATAGCAGTAATGTCAAGGATGATCTTGGTGATGCTTGTGATAATTTCTATAGAGAGAATTGAAAAATTGCAATTCGCTTACTATTAATATCTGTTCGATGTTCACCACTACGTTCTCTAATATCTAGAGTGAGAGAGAGAGATAGAACAGTGGAGAATAACTACTTTTGAAAGAGGAGCTGATGCAAAATTATGTACGCATAATACAATAATTTTAATTCACATGATTAAGGATGTTACGAACACTTCGCTGATCAGGCGCAATCCTCCGAATTTTGTGTATTTGATGAAACACCCCCCTCTCAATCATCAACGCCTTATGAGCAAGGAAGCACGCTGTCTCCAACCCACACATGAGATGAAGACAATCTGTCTTTTTCGCCTTTTTCATTATTTGTTGTTGTGGCATAGTTGTTGGTTGTTTGTCTTTGTTGTCCACTACTACTACTGCTGCATTGGTAGTAGTATCATTCCCACCCATGCCACCCTTGGGAGCAAATTTTCGTGACACTTTGAAAAGTTGCTGCATATCCACCACAAATGTCGATAACTCTACTCCAAGTTGTTGCATAAAGAATAGAACCCTTTGGACATGTGCCTCGTCCGGGGCGATAGTGACCCGAGTGAGGATATAAATGGGTTAAATGTCCCTGATCATCTGTTAGGAATATCCCAGCGGATGCCACCGCCTTTCCGCCAAAGAAAGAGGAGTGGTGAAACCGCTGATGTGGTTTTGTAATTGTTGCTGCTGCTGTTGATGTTGCGTTGTTATTATTCTCATCTGGAGCAACAACTTATTATTCGGAGCAATGACCTTTTGCGATCCATAAAATACATGATCACGCAATACAAATATCCAACCCTCCTTCCCAGTACAAATCGGAGTTTGACTACGTCGATCAATCACAACCGCAGATCCATCTGTCGGATCTGGCACAATATCCAATGCATAACTAGCCGAAATTCCAGGATCGGCAATATATTGCACCGTATCCGAATCCAATACCGATCGTGGTAATTCTGGCAAGTTGGGAAGTTCGGTACCCGTAGCTTCACCCTTGGCGTCAAGCCAATCGAAAAACATGTGGTAGGGATGTCCTAAACTTTCCCAATGTTTGTAATACATTCGTAGATTCTTTCCGTAGCGATGGTGTTTGTCGGATACTTCCAACCAAGCCTTGCGATGTAGTTGGGCATAATTCCCACGTGATACACCACGTTTGGTTATTTCGGGTAATCGAATGCCACGAAAGTCGGCGACATCATTGTTGGTAGTAGTATTCGTTTGTGCTGCTGCCACTGTTGGTGTTGTTGTTGTAGAATGAAAACGATTATTATTCCCACCACCACCACCACCACCACCATCCAAGCTGGCACTGGAGGAATGTTGTCTTTGAAATTTCCAATCTACATATGGTGGATGAAACGATGTGAATGGACTTATCATCCGCACCTTTGCCGGTGAAGGGATTGGTGTTGGAGGGGCAGAGTTGGTAGGTAGTTGTAGTTGTAGTAATTGTTGCTGGTTATCATCATTGTTGTTGTTGTCCTTCATCCGATCAAATGATTGCTTCCGCTCAATTGTAACAAGTCGGTTATTGTTGTTGTTGTTGTTGCACACTACTACTTCCTCTGTCTCCTTTGGAGAGACTTGAGACAAATCTGTCGAAACACACTTGGGCTCTATGCTGTTTGTTGTTGTTAGTTGTATCTTCTGCTGCTGCTGCTGCTGCTGACGATGATGGCGCTGATGATGCTGAGGAGGAGGCAGTGGCAACAGCAACTTCATCCTCTCTAACATCAACACTACTACTCCCCACCGCTTCAATACTAGCAGATGCCTTATCTGTAGTATAATCCTGCAACTCTTCCAATAAAAACTCCTTTTCTCCTCCTACACCACCACCACTCCCACCACCACCAAGCATATCCACTCCCCCCTCATCAATATCATCATCATCAAAATCACTGGAACTATCTTGTTCAATAATCTTTTGCAATAATAAATCCGTGGGGTCTTCCCCCACAGCCTCGGCAAATTGGGCCGATTCAATCATCCGTCGATCAAAGCTAACGGAACGGTTGTGCGATCGACCACTGGTGATACGGAGGGTGAGTGCTTCCATGTCTACGATTTCGTCGTTGTTGTTGGTGGTGGTGGTTACTTTGGGTTTGGATTGAGTTTCGGGTGATGGTATTCCAAGAAAATAGTCTTCATCGGTGGTAGTAGTAGTATTGTCACCTTGTTCTGTAGTAGTAGTATAGGCCTTATTATTGTTCTTCGCAGTATTAGGATCATCATCTTGAGGACTGGACGAATGATGATGATGATAATGCGGTATGATGATACTGGAATCTTCTGCAATCACCGGCATTAGGGAGGGGGAGGCACCGCTACTATTATCTGGGAGGATGTCGTTTCCATCACTAGCAGTATTAGCAGTGGTATCCTGATGAACATATTGTCGATCATCAAACATATCTTCCAGTGACAAACACCCCTCCACCACCTCTGTCAATGAAGAAGAACTCGACAATCGATGATGATGATGCGACGACGACGAAGAAGTATCCAACCGTCGTCCATCTGCATCAAAATCCACCAAATCCTGAATCCGTTTCTCTTCCACACCCTGTTCTAATATATCGGCATCTTCTTCACGTAGATTACACTAATGCGTCTAGCATCATGTTGTTGTTGTCTATTGAACTGGTGTGTTTTCGTAGTGGTGGTGGCTGTAGTGTTGTTGTAGAGTGTGTCAGTGGTGACAACATGATTCTCATCATCTGAGTGGAGAATGTTGAGTGGCGATTCTTCGTTGGTGCACTGCTGCAATTGCCTCCGCCGCTCACCACCACTACAGACATTGATGATTGCAGATGATGATGATTCTTCAATAATTGATTCGTCATGCTCTTCCGATTTTGTTGTTGTCGTTGTTGTTGTTGTCAACGCTGCCATTTCCATTACTTGTATCGGTTGTGTTAGTTGAAGTCATTTAGAAAATGGAAGCACAACACTTCTGCATCTCCGAATTTCTTGAGTTGCAAAAAAATTGACAAAGCGCTGGACTTTTATGTATTGATTCCTACGCTGCTCTTCGTAGAACCTGTGTAGTAGGAATCTCCTCCTTCTTTTTTTTTCGAAGTCAGATTGTGAGAAGTAAGCAGCAGGGCTGTGTAGGTACGCACCTGAAATACCCCTGGGTAGATAGGTGTGGGTAGTGCCCAAATTGTTCACCCTAATGGGTAGGTGGGTGTGGGTATCTACCCATACCCACCCCATTTTCCATTTTGCTGGGTTTGGGGTAGGTGTGGGTACCTGCATAGATCTTCCATGTAGTACTGCTAATTTCAGCTCTACTTGCATCAAACGCCTTCCTTGAGTGTATATTTAGTACATGCACCTGGTTCGATGATCATCATCTGCAAAAATCGAGCCCTCGGCGTTTCGAAATGGCTTTTTTTCTCTCGGCTGTAAAATCTGGTCTGAGGAGGAGAACGTAACATCACAATCATTTTGTATGCAATTCGAGTGAAACTACATCAAATTTACATACTTGCAATACACATATTCACTACTCCTTGCACCTCCTCCAGCACCTTTTGCCTCCTTTTGCTCCCTTTTTAACGTACCCATCCACAGCACCCACTCGGGTAGGTGGGTATGGGTATCTACCCATTCCGAAATCACGCCGGGTAGGTACTTGATGGGTATACCCACACCCGGTACATACCTACCCATTTTTCGGGTACTTCGGGCTGGGTACCACGGTGGGTACACAGCCCTGCGGTGAGAAGTTACATAACAGTTAGAAGTTGTTGCCTTGGTAACCTCCATATGGTAGGCTCTGTGTATTCCAATAGACAAAGTAAACTGGGTTCCCTCCTGGCCAAAACCACTAATTAGTGGTCGTACGTAGATGGTATATAGAGGGCATTCTAACACCTCCCAAACCCTAACATTCAAGGAATACACCACCAAAGACCTCTACAACAGAGTCCAAGCCCAAAAATCCGCAATGAAAACGCCCAAATAGAAGTAGAGATAGCTATATACACACCATAAAATCGCTATTTTAGTGACCACTAATTAGTGGTCGAGAATTATGTGTTGTTGTGTAATTGTTTATGCTTCCCCCAACAAACAGTGCACATGGGAACCTTCTTATGATATGTGGAGTAGGTTTTGACCTCTATGCGGCATGTGGCACGCCTATCCTTGATGTACTGTGTGCCAACCTTCTGCCGACATTTTGTAAAATCTGGCTTGAATTCAAGCACGGGCTTGACCGTCTAGCTCGCCTGTTGGGGCGAATAGGAGAGCAGGAAGCTTTCCTGCACTGCATATGATGTTGTTCTAACATTTACTTGGCTGATTGACGACGAAAATCACGTTGGGGTGGAGAATTCTCAACTCTAGTATGCGATATCTTGACACGAGAAGGGCGCAAATTAGCGCAAATTCTGCTGAAATGAGGTGTAGGCGCAGGTTTAGCGGAGATAACAGCCAATCAAAGGATATCGTCGTGTACATTAATGTCGTTGTGGTCGCTGTGCAAGAGATCACCATCGGATTTGCATTACTTATTGGCCAAACATACATCATAGAGTGGTGATTTGGTGCTGATGGATGCCAATTTTTTTTTGGAAAAAATGCGCTACACCACAACCTGGCATCACCTGCAGCCGCCCTGTCATTAATTTGGACCATTCCACCAACAATATTCCTATAATTAATATCATATGATGCTGTCTTTGTTTTTATTCCATTTAAAGCGGTTGATTTGTCGAATAATTATTGAATATTGCCATTATATTTGTGTCGATAAATCGTCATCATCGCATCCCCGTCGCTTCAATTCATGTGAGATGCTAACCAAAACGAACTCTCTTGGGTAGATGGGCCGCTTTCCATGTCCCCATCTGTAGATAGGTTGGCCGCTTTGGGTAGGGATCGTTGTTTTCGAGTAGAATACCGTCGTATGTCGACTGCAAATAACTTTGCATGGTGGTTGGGACATCATCCGGTTGCCGGTGAAGTTTGTGCATGATTGTTGTAGGATCCAGGCCATCTCGATGCTCTTCTTCGACCACCTGGTTAGCCACTCATATTGTGACTGTTGTGGTATGCTTTCTGATGGGTAAAAGCATCTACTAAATGCAGATACGACGGCTCGTATGCTGGGCCTCTTTCGCCATGGTGATGGTGTGATGAAATGTGAGTTCTACGGGTGGCAACATTTTTGATATCAATTCCTACGTACCCCCAAGTTGAAGTTGCAAAACTTCCGAAAAAAACTCGTCGGCTGTTCGCCAAATTTGTCAGTAGGCTAGTGTTTGAACGTTAATAGGTTGGGCCCTCTCCAGGGAACACGTGAGATAATGGGTGTACGCATTGTCAAGACATTGAAGAGGGTGCCACCTGAATTATAGAACGTTTGAGCGATTCTAAGTGTGTCGTAGGAGATCGTAAACTGACCACTAATTAGTGGTTTTTCCGCTAATTAGTGGCCCCAGGAGGGAACCCAAAACGCAACAATTGACATTCAAATCGTAGACTATATCTATATGAACAACCAAATGGATGTCCTGTGCAAACCCACCACAAACTTACAACACACACACACACCATCTCACTCTCACCCACTCATGCTCATGCTTACGACAAAACTGAGAGAGAGAGAGAGAGAACAAAGACGCAACATCCTCTTGAGAAATGTAAGGTTTTTCTATTCATCTGTTTTGTCCATGTTGACTTCTTTACCAAACTCTTCCACAGCCCACTTTGGCATGTCAATCGATCGGCCGCCCTCCATTCTGAATCTTATGGTAGACTTGGACTTGGAGTCGCTACCGTCTTCGTTATTTGCAACATCTTCAATCTCTTCCAACTTCTCCTCCACTACCGATACTGCCTCCACTGCCGATACTGCCGATATTGCGGATACTACTGCCGATGGGCCTCCTATTACGAGGCTCCCGCTCCCGCTCCCGCGAGACCCCACACTACCTGTGTTAGACCTGCGAGCAATATTTTCAGCATAAGAACTAGAGCTACCAGGGCGTGCTCTACTATTGCCTGTATTCTTATTTGCCACAAAGAACCTAGTGAAGAAAATCAGTATATTCGCAATGCTATCTAAGCTACAAAATAAGCTTCTTGCCTTTTGAAGGGAAGCATTCATTGACTGCGAATCATCTGATAAAGTTTCGGAAACAACGTACATCACAAACCGAAGTGCCAAGAAAAAGAAGGATGAGTAGATCATCAGAGCTAAAGGCTTGGAATCATTGACAGACTGTTTATTCGATAAGAGATAAAATAATAGTGTATTACAAAGCTGATATGAACAAACATGAATCGATAAAAAAAGATGAGGAAGGATCGTTTCAAGAGATGAACTTACATTGGGAACTTGTCTCATTTGGTATGCAAGAGCACTTGCACAAAGCAGAAGGGTAGCCTGGTAAGTGAAACTCATGTAGAACCAAATATTCGAATCAGAGTTGCAGTAATGTGATACATTCACAATCGTTTCCCCGAACTCATTTTGACCATTTGTCACTTGCAAGCTGGCCTCCGAATGAGGTGTGTCAAGTATCGTCCAGAAGAGGCAATAGATAGCCATTAGCCCACTCAATCCTATTGACCTTCGAAACATCTTCTTCTTGTCCACCGTCACTCTCTTCATTTTCATCGAATCTTTTACGATTTTGATGATAGTAGACACACATATAAGTGGGCACGAGTTGAGATGTGTATCCAATGTTGATCAACCACATTGAACCTATGCAAGTCCCTCTGCTTGGTTCAATTGCCAGTAGAAGACCTCCAATTGAAACCATGAGAATGCCAACAAGGAGAAACAGTAGAAACTCAACCTGTGGTAGAACCTGTGTTGATCTACCAAGTGAGTGTTCTCGTTTCTTGTAAATAATGCCTCCCGTAGTACACACAGCGAGCGAGATTGCCGCAGCACTAATCAGAAATGCTGCAATTGTCAAGCCAGTATTGTTTGAGGGGACCAATTTACGTGGGTGGGATGGAGGCACGAAGCTCTTCACTATGTGGTCGAGGTTTTTTGCCATCCATTTACAAGTGGCCAATCTGAGGTCGAAGCCATACTTGAGGGATTGGTTAAATGACAGGGAAGGATGGTTCGAAGTTTTAGTTTCAAAAGTAAGCGATATGTCATTGCAACGCACACAACTTTCTGATGTGCCCAGAAAGTAAATTATACTCTAGAGACTGGTGGGCACGACCATTTCTGGAAATAGCGTCAGCTTACCTTGTCAACTCCTTGGGAAACCCAATCCGCCATTATATCGTTGATCTCAACATCACTGACGATAAATGCATCATACGCATCATATGCCGGGCTCATACGTGCTTTTGGGTTAACATTCGAGATGATGTTTGACTGCATTAAAATGATTCAAAGCAATTATAATGAGTGATAAATGAGTTCCATAAGCTTGGTTAACACGCTAAACAACACGCTTACCTGCATATTTGCTACTGCCATCTTTCGGGTGGTTTGATGGTTTTCTCCACATGCACCTTTGCTGTCCCCATAACGTTCGGCTTCGGTTGCATCTGGGTCACATTTTTTTGCGATATCCACGCGATTGTCGAGGCACTCTTGTGTCGTTATTGGAAGTAAGACCTGTGGTAAACATGAACATGTTCAGCATGGCAATCGATAAAACATCTTATCCTTTGATCAAAAGTTGCATACACCAATCGAAAGCCTACTCACCGGTGTTAATGCTGAGTCAGTCCCTGCGAATGTAGAAATTAGTACCTCAGGCGTAAACCAAATTCCAATGACATCTGACTCGGTAGCATTCGCCGCGTACCAAATATCAACAAGCTCCGAATAAGTGTATCCTCCATTAGGCTCACTGCCATCACTTGTGAGAAAGATCTTATTGTGATGAGTCTGCTGTTTAACGTAGCTTGTCCAGTCACAGGGGTAATCCGCGATGTGTCCTGTGCATGTTGAGGGATTTGCGTCACAGTTGTTCTTTTCAGTTGCTCTGAAATGTCCTGTGTACAAACCCGGAGAAAAGTACCTATTGTCTTCTGAACCATCTGCAGCCGGAGCACGTGATGCCACGCCGTCATCTGCAGTGCAGTTATTTGTTGAGACCAGGGTGCAGTAGTCTCGCCAGGTTGTTGGGCGTTTGAATCGTTCGGCTAACTTGCGTCGGTTCTCTTCCCCAGTAAGGCCGAAGTGAGTTGCTAATGACGGATCCCCCTTGATTGACCGGTTTGTAATATGCCAACCTTGCAAGCCTACCATTCCCACTAACTTCGTTGCCTCACCAGCACCGCTTTCCACCACATTATCATACCTATCAAACCATATCTCCAAGACTAAATGAGCACAAGGGGCATACTCCTGATCATCGCCTCCCTTATTATATATCGTACAATCCCCCCCTTCAGCATTCAGTGCGTTTTCTATTGCAGATACGGAATATGACGTACCATATTCCATGCGATTAGTTTCATCATAAAAGTTGAGGTTTTTATCTGCCTTTCCGGTCTCAATAGTTGATGGCACTCCCAATAACTCGCTGTATATCACCTGCATGATCCATGTAACTACAAATGGAGATTCCCAATTTTGAGAATATATGCGAGTTTCAGTGTATTCGTTATCACTTTCAACACAAAGTGCTGATCATATGCGAAAGTCGTACCACTGAGCCACTAGACGTCTAGTGGCTCAGTGGTACGACTTTCGCATATGATCAGCACAAAGACCTTGTGCCAATACATCTGGCCCATCCTCCGAGTTGCATACCCGAGGTCTGCTCAATAGACGTCGTCGGAGAGCTTGCATAGATTCCGATTCCGCAGTACTGGCATCTTCACTGCTGTACATACCGCCGAATTCCTCGCTGTCAAGCATTGCTCGCAGGCAGCCTCCGCGGAGCGGGTTTGTGCAGAACCCATCCCGACATTGCGAGCCCTTCCAGAGAAGATCTTCGCAGGGGTTGTGCGTTGCATTGCAAGCCACAGCTGCCTCAGCCTGCGGCAAGAACCGGGATGAGATTGCAACTAGAACGAATGAAGCATACAACATTGCACGATGTCACTTTCCTGTCTAGTAAGTGCCTATGGTACTTCTACTTCTGGGGTAAGTAATCCGTGAGCCAACAATGATGCAGGAACACAACATACTCAATTACTCAACTATTCAAACATCATTGCCTTTTGGTTCTGACTTCTGAGATGATGTGTATTTGTTAAAAGCGCCAGTACCAATTCCCATGTAGACAATCGTTCCATTTCACGCTTCATTTCTTCGCGGATTTGGATGGACTTACTTGAAGGTTTCCCGTGCTTGAAGCTTGAAGTGTAAATTTTTGCACGCGCGCGCTCATTTTTTTCATCACAACTCTCCCGCCCTTCGCACTTTCGACTTATCGAACATCCGTCTCTACTTATCTCTCTATAGATGTCTCTTTCTCTCTCTAGAGATAGAGAGGGAGAGAGCGAGCTATGTACCTAGAGAGAGAAAGATTTTTGGGCCGACAAAACTACGCGGTACTTCTGGCGATGGATGAGACAGAAATGTCTGTCTCAAAACTCAGTAAGTAAGTACCTACTTACGGGGATATCCCCAACACAAATCTATTTTCTATCCTAGTACGGTACCTACAAGCCTAAATAAGCCTACAGACGGACAAACTTCGGGTTGTTATTATATGTGCATCTTGTGTGCATCGCCTATACAAGATGGATGTTTCTAAAAGAAGTATGGTACGAGAAGCAATTTTACATACATAGATAGATGGATTATTTTATTACACTTCTGCTGGGAGAAGCGTGTAATATGTACACTTCTTCATCATGGTGAGAGTATCAGAGCAAGTGACGTTGGAAAAGAAAGAGGCTGCTTTGCATAATGTTGAGGGGGGTTATGTATGTGAGTGTGAGCACATGTACATTTGACATGACTCTCGCACTCGGGTCGTGGATGGGTAGACATTTCCCATCTACGCCAGGGACATACTCTCATTTATTCAAAGTAGACGTAGGTAGTCGGACGAAAGAGTTTTGCTCTTCGGCTTGAATACTTCTTCGTTGGATGCATCGAAGTACCATGGTGGACGGCTATGTTGTCGTAGTATTTAGATGCAAGGAAGTCAGTGACCAATCTGATTGTCGGAGGAAATGTTAATGTTTGGAAAATCATTCCCATCTTCAAATGAAGGGACTTGTTTGGTTGTCGTCTCTACGACAATGTTTTGGGGATTGGTAGAGGGGGGCAAGGTTGAATCTAGCATTTCAATACCTCGCGGTTTGATGCACTGATCGATACTACCTACCTACTACTGGGTCTGTGAGACGATATACTTCTCACTTTGCAGCAGTACCAAAACTTGTCAAACACTGCAAGTCTTTTCTGCACTTCATCGTCGATGCGATAAGATGGTTCGTATGAGTATAGGGCATGTGTCCGACAGATGTGGACTCATCACGAACACTTTGCAGAAAGGCTCCCCCTCCCCCCATGGCATTCCTTTAAATGTCACATTTTGCGTCGCAAGACGCATCAAACAATTTTGTCTCGTTGATTGGATTGTGGCGAGATTGGATTGGCACATAAATCTTGAGACATACGTTTAATTCTCTCATTTCTGCTGAGTACTCGCGGGAGAATTGTATTCTCACATCTCACGGGGACACAGCCCTGAATTGAATTCAAGTATCCACAATTCTCAATAGGCCGGGGAATGATGGCAAATCAAGCGGAAGATCCAATGGGGGTTTCAGTCTCCCTCCATTTACTTCGTCATCGGGGACGAGTAGAACTTCCAGCAAGGGATTGCAAGTACTTCAGCGATCTCTACGGTGATGCCACACATCATGTACACATATTAGTTACTCTGGGGAGGAGAGTGACAGCTATCTGAGAAGGTATTTACCTGTTCATGAGCTGCGATTCTATCCAGCAATGTATGTTTGCACTTCATCAACCAAGGTGGTCACCCGAGTGGTGCTGCTTCATTATTGAGATGCGAAAGCTGGATGAAGGAAATGGAGCGGAAATGGACAGGTAACTGTAGTCTCTGCCCAATTACCAAGAAATGAACATTCAGACTCATGGGAGTTAATTTCTTCAGCTCAGGTTCGGACAATAGATGGTTCGAATGCTGAGGCTAAAAACTACATCAAACTGTAGACTGTAATGCAGTGCGATGGGTGTTGCTGTTTCCTACGCTCTTGAGACTATGGCCGAGCATAGTCGGGGTATGAGCAATCAAAGCAATACGTAGGTACGGTTCTACTCCCGCCCCAGATGGTTGCACCATTTACATCTGGGATAATCTGAGCTGCCCCATGATGATTCTTCAATAATTGATTCGCCATGCTCTTCCATTTCGTCGTCGTTGTTGTTGTTGTCACGCTGCCATAAATTCTCATAAATTGACAAAGCGGTGGACTTTCATGTATTGATTCCTACGCTGCTTTTCGTAGAACCTGTAGATTTTCCTTCTTCTCTTTTTCCTAGCCGCCAGATTGGGAATTGGGAGAAGTTGCCGTAACCTCCAAAAGCCTCCAAACCGTTGGCTTGTCACCATTAGACAGAACGATACATAATATTCGCAGACAATCTACATTCAAATCCACAGCCAAATTCACTATATACACATCATGGCAAGCATGAACTTCAGCTCCGCAAAACAAACAATCAAACCACCCCAAAGGGGTATTTTCCCCCTCGATCACGATGCCGAATGCAAACCATTCAAAGAAAAGTATTTACAATGCCTCAAGGGGGAGGGGGATAAGCATCATTTGTGTCGAAATTTTTCAAAGGATTATTTGCAGTGTCGGATGGATAGGAATCTTATGGCAGAGGAAGATTTGGATAGGGTGAGATACATATAATATATTATGAATATGCGTGCTCATGTGTTGCCTTTTGTGCGTGCGTGTATATGATATTATATTATGATGCTCACTACATTAACATATTCTATTTAACTCATCATGATATATAGCTCGGGTATTCCAAAGAAGCCACGGTGGAAAAGGCAGTAGAATATGACAAATCAAAAGAAAAGGGTGGGTATGTTGCTGGAAAACATATTGATGGGCGGATGAAATGGTGGTTTCAAAGATAACAACAACTAATTGCTAATTGGTTGCAACAGGTTGCAACAACAAAACATAACAATACTAATGAACTGTGAAATAAGAAATGAAATAATAATGCTCATGAAATATATTAAAATATGCAACCGCTTCGACATCATCATCTACTGGAACCAAATGAGAGTTTGGGAGGGGGAGCAAAGTTCTTTCCTCGTTCCATATCCATTGCAAGTCTCAACGAAAAGAAAACCCTCGAGACAACGACCAGTGGACTCTCCGCATCTTCATTCACAAGTAGTGGCGTAGAACTTGTTTCAATTCTCCTCCTCTTGCGCTGCTCTTCATTTTCGTGTGTTGTTGGATAATAATAGCATTCCCTCTCGGCAAAACAATTGAATGGTTCGGCTGCCTTGAGACATTTTTGAAGCATGGATAGATATACTTCATTCCGATAATCCATCGTCATTTGTGCGGTGATTGCCACGCTCATATGCCGCAGCATCCCATTTGGAATGAGCCAACGGTAAGGCTAATCCCATCCAATCTCTCAATGCAATGTGCATGGGAATCGACTCGGGATGCCGTGCATTGTATTCCGCTTGACTTAGACAGAATTGCATTTGCAACGGAAGTCGGGCCAAGTCCGCCGCCTCTCCGCTAAGTGATACTCCAGGATCGAGTAAATTTGAATCACCCGCAGCTTCAGGCGATAGCTTCAAGTGTCGCACGACGTTCGTTCTCCGCTTCGACGAGGGTGTTGACATCGAGGGGATCCATATCGTCCGCATCGAGTAAGTCCCATGCAATCCCTCCAGTTTCGGATGCAGAAATGGCATTTACGGTAGATCGTCGACGCTTTGGATGTAAATGCGCGTTCATTCCAATCAATGGATGGTGCCACATCGGGAGTGTCAGTGATGAACCCTTGCAGACATTGATTTATGAGATCGTAATCCGGCATCTCGACAAAGCCCAAGGATGCCACATGCTGAAAGGCCTTTCGTAAGACAGGCCACGAAATGCTCATTTTTTGCCAGGTCCAATGGCTTCTGGTAGAGGTGGCAATGACTCTTCCAAAGATCCCTCGGCCAGTTTTTGGTCGCGTTTGTATTTGGCCATGTGATATTCAGAGCCATACAAAAGCCATTCCATTGCGTCTTCTCCATTTTTGGGGATTAATTCAGGGTTGGGATTCCCAGCCATCCCCTCCTTCTTACCCTCACCCTCACCCTTCCCACTCCAATCACCTTTACCTCTTTCTCCGATAACCATCTCTTTGATAATTTGACAACTACTTCGATCTCTTGCTGCGGCATGGGACATCCACGGAAGTCCGCCAGTGACTAAATCGCAAAATACATATAGAAGTCCCCATATATCATCACGAGGACAATGATCCTTCCCTTGATGCACTCTTAGGGAAGCATACATACTGGTTCCTCTAAATTCTGCAGATTCACGTTCTTGCCGCACACACCCAATAGTATTGTTCTTGGAGGAGGAAGAATCCCCCTTGCTAAATGAGGGAGACATCCACTTCCCCCTCCATGGTCGATTTGTGTCTGCAAATGATGAATCTTTGGGAACGACGAAGCTTTTGGAGAGGCCGAAATCTACAATCTTGAATGATTTGTCTGCATTTGTTGTTCCACATCCTCACAACATTCTGGGGTAGAGAGAGAAGAGAGATGGGAATGCGATGGCACAAATATATGTCATGAGAAGAAGCGATACATACATAATTTGATGAAGAAAAACAGCATATATAATAGGCCTCAGGTTGGATAAAGTTGTCCAGCATTGGTTCTCTCGGAGTAATTCTAGAGTAATTTGGTCATCATGGGCCGCAAGATTTATTGTCAATAATTTTCTTTTTCTTTGTCAAAAAAGGCTAAAACTCACCGATGGTTTTACGTCTCTGTGAACCATGCCAACTTCATGCATTGCCTTTAATAATGGAAGCATAACATCAGCAACAAGATATACAGCATCTTCCACTGA
Organism: Skeletonema tropicum; assembly: GCA_037178625.1. NCBI lineage: Eukaryota > Bacillariophyta > Thalassiosirophyceae > Thalassiosirales > Thalassiosiraceae > Skeletonema > Skeletonema tropicum. The sequence continues at coordinate 404,629 of CM074134.1, read as the reverse complement.
CACTCGCCTCGGTATTTTTTCTCCATTATTCTCAGCCTTTTCCGTCTCTTTAATAATTTGGCAGTGCCGATCTCGTAAAAGGTGCATATCTTCACCAGGTAAATACTCCATTATGATGGCAGATATCCCTCCCGCTTCGGGTGACTGTGGCAGAGATGCTGCTGCTGCTGCTGCTGCTGCTTGAACAGATGCCGCTGCGGTGGATATATCCACACTGGAAGTATGATTACTTTGTGATGCAATATTCCCTGGCTGCCTCACATAGTCCACAAAAGTGGGAACCATCCCCGTCGGTAATGATGCATCTAAAAATCGAAGTACTGACGCCTCCCCGTCAATTACACCGGAATCTAAAAAGCTGGCAAGCTCTGCTTTGGCTGCGACTATTCGTTGTTTGGGTGCCTTATTCATTCGTGGTGGTAGTGGCTCGACGATTATGCGAGTAGGAGAGATCGACGCATTTGTGGATACTACAGAATGTTCCCTTGCCCAGCTTTCCTAGGCAGAAAAAATCATTATCCGCACCGATTGTTGAGCCAGCTTCCGGGAAGGGCGGCGTTAGGGAGCTGTTGCCGTTGTTCATCATCTTGTTTTCTGATTTTGTGGGTATTGGCTGGTTATGGTGGCTAACCCCATGGCCACATATCCGCTGGGGGGTGCCGATATATCCGAAAAATATCTGATCGGTCCGGCCACATTTAATATAGTTCAATTTCCCGGGGCAGCCCCCTAGAACCCACGTGAGCCCTACGATAGTATATGCTAATCCAGAGCGAGAAGACGAGATAGAGCTTGTATCTAGATAAGTCAGAGCTCACAGCACGAACCATCTTGGAGACGAAAAAGCTCGTGCAACTACGAGATACCAATTGGAGAGAGGGCAAGGTTGCATGCTACAATGTCGTAGCTGGTCTGAGAGGTCCAGTGCGGGCTGGCTGGCATCACAACATTCTACCATATCGTATCAATCGTCGTCAAGATGCTCATGAGTTGTTGCTGCTTGTCATTACGCTTGTTTATGATATAATAAAAGCACAAGAGTGTTGCTAAGTCTTGTTTCTCATGACGGCATGGACAGTGGCAGGTTCAGCAAAAAAAGCAACTCGGGAAGGATTTATCTTGTTGAATTGCCGAGGTGTAGGGCATTTATTCACTGTAACAATTAATTTAAAGATGATATTCATGCAAACTATGAAGATCAGAATACTTTAGAAGCCTGTTCAATCAATTGGTAATGATTACTGGGCTAGAAATTGATGCTGTAGTCACAAATAAACATCGGATATTTTATATCCGATCCATATCCGATTGCTGCCAAAAAGAGGCCAAAATATCCGCGGTTATGTGGCCAATAGGTTAATGGTGGCATGCATGGTGCATGGATTAGGCCCCTCCTATTGAAACCGTACGTCCCGCTTTTTACGTCCCGCGTAACGGTCATATTTGATGAGGCGGGTCGTTTCGGTTACCCCCTCTCCTATTCAATCCAGGTCCGTCCGAAGAGCCCGCTGGGTTATCCCTACGAATTATCATCGACATCGACTGTTAACCAGCCCACCATGGCGTCCATCCGCTGCCTATGCAGGTGGATCATTAGGTACTATGTTATGCTCACTGCTTGCTGTAGTACTTGCTGTAGTATTTGTTGTTGCTTTAATAATTATCATAAGACTAGATAGGATAGTACTATATACATAAAATAATACACATAAAAAATCATGCACATCAAATCATATCACATCGGAGGCTACCGCACTTATCGATGATATTCCGCCGCATGTAATGCACCAATCATCATTTAGATAATTGCAGTTTGATTCGTCTTCCACAGACTTATTGATGTGTTATTTTATTGTTGTGTCATTATGATTTCATGCACATCTCAATGAAGTGGATTGGCGACTCGTTATTTCAATAATTACGACGTCGACGATGACATTCTACCGCAACTGCCTTGCTATAGACATCGCCTATATGTCTTCGCTCCTTATCTCACGAGATATAGATAATATATTGCAAATGAGTGCTTATTTCTAGAGGGCTAATCAGACGTACTTTAAAATTTCTGTTATATTATCATAGCCATTGCGGATGCCATGATCATTACATAAAAATTTTTGTGGTGATGTGCTTCACAGTTTTCCCAGGAATACTGTGATTGAAGGCGGGGCGGGTCGTATCGACGTGCCCACCAGTGTTGGTTGGTTGGTGGTTGGTGGGTACAGACAGACTAACCATATATGGCCAAACCACCCGCCTTTGACCGTTTATTTTGCCGTTACGACCGTTAAGCGGGACGGAGGGCGGGACGTATTTTTTCAATAGGAGGGGCCTTAGATGTTTTTTTTCGATGGCCAATGGGCCCCTTTTAAGAAATTACTTTTAAGATCTTCTCCGACGGAAACATTGCGTGAATAAGAAGTATTAAGTGGCATTAGGCACCACCATAATAATATTATCAGTTTCCTCAGGATAGATGGGGTGATAAGCTCTTGATTATATGTGATACAGTTGTGGAGTACATGTGACTACTAAGTTTAATGTTGCTGTGGTTGAACGTTCATGCGCCGAGAAGTGCATGAAGGCGCTGAAAATAACAGATGAAATCGCCCCCGACATGGTAGTCGAAGATGGTAGAGTCTTCCAATCGGTAGAGCAATATAATGGAATACGCAGTGCAATTGCTTGGGTCTACAAAGTAGCAGTAGCAAGAGCAGAGATGCCTTTTGCGCAAGATCTTGGGACCTACATTAATAACACGCCACGTTGCCGCAGCAAAGCAGCAACTCGGTCTCAAGCTCACGAAGGGCAAAGACGTGATGAAATCCGAAGCATAAGAGATGATTGCAGAGCATTTGAAAGTGGAGAGAAAGATATTTTTAATCATCTCATGCTTCTTTTGGACTGGAACTTGATGATTGATGAAGAGCAGTGAGAACTGTTTGAATGTGAAAATGATACGCATTGACTTCGAGGAAGTTTACTTGAATTGTTTGTATTCGAGAAGGAGAAGGGTAAGCAGCGTGAGGCATGCACGGTCCATAGCACTGCTTCGCCAATCAAGAAAAGCCTCACATCTGTCTCGTGCTGTTCGCAAGGTAGATCTTTGCGTGTTTTCTGGCACCAACCAGTATACTAGGTAGAGTAGTCGAATGCATGATCTCGTTGAGGAAATCAAGGATGATTTATTGGGATCAACTGGCAAGAACTTGGTACTCATTCTACTTGAAAGGCGTCGGAAGTATGGTCGCCAATGCCAGCACTGTGGGCCCATCGATTGTTGCCTTGTGTCTACGAGCGGGCTGGAAGCTTGGAGGTGTGACGGAGATGGATCATTTTCGTCAAGACGCAGGTGATTTGAATGTGGTACGAAGAGCTGCCTGTTTCGATATCGAGACGAAATATTATGGATATCGCCGCCATTTCAACTGTTCGGACTTGGACCAAGATAGCAAGCTTGCGGCAATGGCAATGGCCAAAGCTGACCGCTGGCTGAAAGAGCGCATTCGAAAGTTTTGGAGATTACAAAACAACAGCAATAGGCAGATGATAATCTTGTGTAGGTCTACATTAAATAACGTACATTTTTACATCAACAACCTCATTCGTTTCATTGTTGTATGTATGTAACGTTGCGTGGTCTGGAGTGGGCGGTCTTGAGGGCATGAGCGGACACGTTGGATACCCCGTTGACAGGGCCTTTTGTACCCGGTGTAACTTTTACACCGGAATTTAAGTGTTTGGCATGCTGTAGAAGAGGTGTCGTCTACTACATCCTAGCATTCGTCAACATCAGCAGCAACCACGTTATCCTCAACAGCTACTGAACTTTCCTCTGCCTTTGCTGCGATGTCCGCTCCTTCGATATGAGACTCTGCATTCAAAAGTGTTTGACATGCTGTAAAAAAGGTCTCGTCAACTACATCTCCATTTAATGCAGCAGCAGCAAGAGCAACATCATCTGGCACAACATGATGCGATGAAACATGTTCAACATCTGGCGATGCCTCACTTTCACTGACTTTCACCAAAGCAGCCTCCTCTCCTCTTATCCGCTACAAACTCATCCAGCCACTCGACACTTGCCCCAGAAGGTCCGTACAAACTTTCTGCTGGGCCTCTGAAGAGTGACAACTTCAATTTCATTTCTACACTGCCACTAATAAGTTTCATAACTTCATCAAAGTCCATACCACTAACTCTCTTCTCTCCGATTGCTACCAGCTGGTCTCCGCGACAGATTGATCCGTCGGCTGCCGCACTACATCCTACATTGATTTCTGCAACGATGGCACCTCCATACTGGTCATTATGATTCTCTTCAAAGAGAATACCCAACGGTTTTGTTAAATGGACAACAAAGTAGTTCTTCACATCCATTGGATCGACCGGATCTAATAATGTTTCCTCATCGGCGGCATCATCTTTGCCAAGCTCTTTCAATGACAGCTCGGCCTCATTCTCTGGATCTGGAACTGACGCTGCCGGACCGCCGCAGAGTAAGGTGCATTTATCAAGAAAATCGAACATGCTGGTGTCTAGACATACAGCGCCAACCACACAACGATCAATGAATAAATCAAGCAAGCTGATACGGCCGAAGCAGATGAGCAATGAACATGACAGGAATGAGCTGAATAAAACCTGTGGACAGTCTCTTGTCGATTGATACAGCAGCTATACATAGCAATGAGAATTGCGACAGGCGCCAGGCGCCAGGCGCCAATTTGGAAGTTGTGTAACTAGGGTGCACCGTGTGCGAGGAAAAGAGAAGAGATAAAGCAGTTGTACATAGGCGCAGCACGCAGCCGAGGCTGAGGAACAGTGAGCAGCAACCTCAGGAAGGCACAGGTATCTTGATTTTCGAACGCCGACCCCATGCCTGCGTGAGGCAGGCGATGGGGTCAGCGGCAGATTCTTCTCACTACTCACTAACTTCAGCTAATAAAATTCTTTTCTCTAGAGCATTGCCTAGCCGTATCATAGCTTATGCGGGCAGCATTACTTATGCGATCAAATGAGTCAGTTGTACGATTCGAAACGATATCGTTTCGGCGCGGCAAAACCAAAAATAAGAGTTTAACTCTTATTTGTGACTTTGACCCCTCATAACTTTGTCAATTTTTGAGTTATGGTTAAATTAGACAGCAGATTCTGAACCGCCGTTGAATTCTGCGTAGGAATATGTCTTCAAATATTTATTTACTGGCCGTTTTCGTCGATCTATAGGGAGGTGCACGATGACATGTTATTTGTGATAGCATAAGAGTTGAACTCTTATTTGTGATGGCCTCGGGGGTACGTAGGAATAGTACACGTATTTCCCGCCAACTTTTTTGATGTCGAGTTCTTTTCACAACCATGACACACTCTTCAAATAATCAACCATACTACTAGAAAAGACAACAATAATATGGCAGGAGGCGAGCACAACACGAGACACAGGAAACAGCGAAGGCCTGTGGTGGCCACCGCTCGTCGGCAGCGGCCTCGGCAACAGCAGCAAGCGACTAATCCAGCTCCTGCTGTGGCACCTGCGGCTGCTGCTGCGCAACAGCCTCCTCCGGAGACACCTCCGCCTACCGATGGACGTCGTAATTTTCGTTCCGTCGTAGCCTCAATTGCAGCTGTGGTTGCATCTCCTATCCAGTTGATTGCTGGAGCATCGCCTTTTAGTCAAAGTGTCGCTGGATCCACCGTTACTGAACAGACTGCCAGCCCGGCCGATGCTGCCGATGATGCCGACACCACACCAACACCAACTGAGAATACGCCGATCAATGATGATGAGGACGACAACGAAGCCATCTTACGACTTGCTGAGGAAGACTACAATGCAAAAGGTGACGGTGGTGATAGTGATGATGAAGGTGACGAAATAAACGAGCACAACGAATCCTTCTTGGAGCGACAAGAAGAGAGACGCGACAACGATGACAGGGAGGACATCGACGTTCATGAAGAAGGAGAAGAATTCGTTAGAGCTGTAATTCCTGGTGCTCCAGATGGTTGGTCTCCTCCAAAAGCAGATCCCGACTACACATACATCCGACAATTTGATGCGCCGGAGTTCCCTGACAATCCTGCGAATTGGAGTCCATTTGCGTTCCAGCCGAAGTATAAGAATGGAAAGTACCTTGGCCACTTCACCCCAGGCGGTGCAAAAGTTGTTCCAGCAGATGCCAACGGAGACCGCATAGTTGATGAATGGAAGTTTTGTTACACGGATTTTGAATTAGATGACTTTGGGAGAGATTGTTACGTGAGAGGAACTGCAACAAAAGATGACTTAGCTCCGGCAGATAGGAAAGGATCTCTTGATGTGGATGTCCTCAAGAGGTATGGGATGACTCCAGAACGTGCTAAGACCGATCCACTCTTCTTCTTTCAATTACTCTTCCCCATTTGCAATCCAAAGAAATCTGGCATTGATGATGATCGCCGAATGCCCTTCTTCACGGCGGCTACTGCGCACTCAAACACATATGCACTTGCTGAGAAGGGATGGGGTGGAGGCTACGGTCACAAGTTCACTCCAACAACAGAAACAGAGCTTGTTCATTGGAATGCTGTTCCTATTCGCAACGGAGCACGGAAGGGAGACCCGGGATCAATTCACTTGCGCTGGATGAAGGATGATCCTGATTACGACGAATGCATTTCGAACAGCATTACGATGAGTCGCTGGTTGCAGTTGAAGTCAATTTTCAAACTCAACAACAATCTTGCAGCTCCAAAGAGAGACCAGCCAGGTTATGATCCTTGCAGCAAGTATGACTACGCGTACCAAGTCTTAACACATAATATGAATAACTTGACCAAAACTGCAGACTTGGACTTTGGGCTCGATGAAACAACATGGGGTTACGGTGGATATTGCGGTGATGCAGGCGGAAGACTGAAAGGAAAGAAGGTCAACAAAGGTAAGTGATTCTCTCTTTAACAACTCATTTGTTGATCAAATTATTTCTAACCAAATGTCTTCTGTTGCCTTATGATGCAGGTGGGCAGACTGTGTTGATATACGATCATAGTCGTCGCTATCCACGTGCGTACTTGCATCGGCACAAGCGTAGAGAAAGGGAGCCTGGTTTTAATGCAGAAGGCCCATCTGAGATGGTTTATCTTCTTAATAAAGTTGATGACCTAATCGTTGGTAGGAGAACTGATGCTGAGACATCATTCACTGTATCTAATGTTCAATTAGGTATTCCTGTTACAGATTCTACTAATGGATCGACTACATTCACCCCCAAGAAAATCTACCCTATCCCTCCTCATGGCACCGCTGACAATCACTTCTCTGGTGAAAACGTGTTAGATTATGCGGGGAAGAAGGGTTTCGGCCTCACTCTTACTACTCGTCGTGATCGAATCCCAGCAAGAATCAAACAATTCTGTCACCACTTGAAGGAACAGCTGAAGGGCGTGGCTTTGCGCAGGGCAAAACAGATGAAGTATGAACAGCCGATTGTTGCGACGAAGGAAGTCGAAGCAGATCTTGAGACCGGTGATAAAGCCTATGTCAAAACCCATGTATCATTTCAGTCAACTGGGTGCACGAACATTTCTGGCGTCAATAATCTTCCGTCTGTCTCGTTGTATGTGACGCAGAAATCGAGAGGTAGGGGTGAAATGAAGCGTGTGTGGGGCATTGAACAAAATGAAGCAAGGCAGACCTATCTCTCGTTTTATTGGGCAGTTGATAACTTGGATCATATGATTCAAGAGGCAAGAATCCGTTTCATCTCTTGGAAGTATTGGCACGCTCCTTATTTGCACTGCATGGCAATGGTTGTAGTAGCTGCATATGATATGTACAAGGAATGTTGTGAAGGAAAGATTGATGCTGAATGGTACGTCCCAGAGGGACAACGCATGGACTTCCGCAAGTTCCGTCTCTTGCTGTCGGAGCAAATGCTCGAGTATGATCCAACAGATAACAAGTATCCGGGAGATGATAAGTTCCGTGTGGTAACTCAACAACCTAAAAAGAGGAGGAAGTCGCAGTCAACCGGATCAGCTTCTGTATCATCTGATGGCGTAACAGCGGAGAGTTTGAACGCTGCCAAATCCGGACGCATCTGCACAACTATCGACAAGTTTGAGACACATTGTCAATCTATGTTTATTGTCAGCAACGCCAACCCATGCGAAGTTTGTGGCAAGAAAACTTTATGGCGATGTGGCTTATGTGGCAACAAGCCCGTTTGTGTCTTGCAAAAGAAGACTTGGAAAGGAGGGAGTTGCATTTGCAGGCTTCATAATGAGTCTTTTTTTGGTCTCACTCGGAGTGATAAAGAAGATGTGCACAATGGAAAGAAGGTCCAATGGCGTCCTCCTTCCGCCGCCACCATTCGACGCAACAAGACTTTAATTCGCAATATCAATGAGGTAGGTCAGGAAAGTTTGTAAGATAACAATACATAGTAGGAAACATTTCATGGTGAATATGTAGGTGTTTTGACGAAATCTAGGATATACGTAGAGTTACGTAGGAATAGTACACGGTACCTGATTGTCAAAATAAGAGTTTAACTCTTAGTTTTTGCGCCGCGCCGAAACGATAGGGTGCCGAAAGAATCGCTGTAACATTTGTGTGACGATATTCGAACACTGTTATGTTGGTGTAACAAAATGTAACAATGACTAACCCTAACAAAATTCCTTCCCGCAATAATTAAGGATTTCTACACTTAAGGGCTTCCCGCAATTTCTCAAAACGAATGTGAACAACCCTGGATTCTTGAGTATTCGTTTTTGTTCTTGGCGCTTCACGGGTCCCTCCCCGTTCGCGATTATTTTGAGTGCCTTTCGAAAGAATCAGGGAAATGGTGTGGCATTCTAACAAGACCAAAATGTTGAGAAAGTGGACAAAAGAAGAAAAGAAGAAATCTTGTTTAGAAGAAAGCCCAGACAGACCTCAAATCCGTCGGCCGGGCCCAATTTTTAGAGACCTCCACCATGACAGCCGCCTACCTGACTTTGAACTGGACACGGATCACGGACTTACTTTTAGGGAACCTCGCGAACTACACCCCCCTCTAAGTAGGCTTCACCCCCCTCCAAATCACAGCCTAGTACCTACCCCCCTCCTCCGGTTTCAACTAGGTAGGTATGTAGTAAGTAATTTAGTAAGGCGACCATTTATACCCCCTCTAGAGCAGGCTAGCCAAAATTTTTATTCCCCCGGGGGTATAGTTCGCGGAGGTGTACAATGTACAATATATAGTGAACGGTAAGATACATAATCTGTATTTCTACAAAACAGGAAGTGCAAAATGGGAGATAGGTGGCGTGTCCAGCGTCGCAGAAACCCTCTTTTTGATAAGATTCAGCTTGATTCGCAGCTGTCAGGTCTGTAGAAACATGAGTTGAAAAGATAAGAATAAGAAGATGTTATCTCTCCAACTCTAATGATAAGGCTGAAGAGACGAAGACCCGCTGATGGAAAAGGTGAAGCTGGTGAGATTGAAGAGAAGACACCAAGCGTTGAATTGGCAAGCTCACTTTTGAATCACTTCTTCAACATTATGTTCCAGAGACAGAGAGGATCAGATTTAGACTGCACATTAAATTAAAAGGATGCCTTGTTTCGAAGCACCAGCATTGCTGTCAATCTACAGATTGCCATAATTGAAATGAGGATGATCCAGTAGACGTAACTTGGCAGCTCATTCACTGAATTACTTTCAAGCAAGACACTGCACGCTTGCGTTTCGCAATCTTCAAACTCAAATGTCGAAATAAGACGCACTGCATATGTCAAAGAGCAAAGATATTGAGCCCATCTGAGAAAACTTGGAATCAAATTTGCAGAGATGAACAAGCCAGAGAAAAGTAGCTGGGGTACAATCAATGCAGGCATCAGCTCAGCGGCGACATTGGGGTCTTTCACAGAGCTACCGACAAAAATTCCAATGGATGTGCTTGCAAGCGCAAGAGCGAAATTTACTAGGAGGAAAAGCACAAAGTTCATCTTGAATCCCATCATCGGGAATGATATCAACTGTGCTAAAACTTGACAAAAGGTAGTAATGCATTCAACGCAAACTTGAAAGGTTGTATTTTTTGACGATAACGCATTAGATTGAGTCGTACACAGGAGAGGAAGTCTGTTCGAACGTTGCACATACAAAGCACTTACATTTTGAAAGGAAGTAGGGCAGGATGGAGTAGTGATCTGTGCTGTACTCCCGAAGAAAGACTGGCCTGTCTTGTGGAAACTCCCTCAAAGAGCTTTGAGCAACCCCAAACATGGTCGATATGAAGCAGGTTGGCCATGGCACCGAAGGAGGCTTGCACTTCAGTATACATGACATAATCCGATCTCCCAACGCCCAAGAAAATTAGACCGAATAAGAGACCAAATGTAAAGGTTGACCCCACTCTTATGACAATAGCCAACTTATCACGGACTAAGCCTTTGAATTCTCGGTCAAAGAGATATCTTGTTTGTATCATCAAGCCAACGTGCTGAGTGGCAACTGTTGATTGGCTCTTTTTTGTTGGCTTGACAGAATTGTTGATTTCATTGACGTTATTCTTTTCTGCGAAGAAACCTGCCTCTTTCAGCTCTTCAACTGTGTATACTTGAGTGACTTGAAGTATCCAGTCTGCTATGTTGTAGTCAGCAGGCTTCGGTTGCCCACACTCGTTGAATCTATCTTCTAGCGGCTCGCCCAATGCCCCGTCATACAGCTTTTCGCCCTGGACTAGTAGCAATAAATTGTCAATTTTACGTACAACAGGAGGAGGGGGCTGGTGAATCACTACAATCACGGTCGCTCCAGCTTTGGCTATATTCTGTAAGACATCCATCAAGCTCTCGGCAGTGTAACTATCTAACCCACTTGTTGGTTCTAGATTAGAGAAGGAATCTATATATGAGCACATACAAATAGTAAACAAGCATGTAGAAAGGTGGAAATGAAAGACATCAAGCTTACCATCAAGTACTATGCAACGAGGATTCGTAACAAGTTCTACTCCACACTGCACCCTTTTCTTTTCACCGCCGCTCAGACCACCAGACATTAAAGGGCCGCCACCGATAAGGGTATCAGCACACTTGTTCAATCCAAGACATTCGAGTATATCTTCAACAATCAAATCTATGTCTTCATCCGTCCTTGGACTTATCCAATCTCAACCTTGCACTGAATCTGATAGCTTCTCTTGGAGTACATGTTGCAGGAATGGAAACTTCCTGCTCGACGTATGCAAATTGTTTTCTAATGTGAATGTCTTTGGGGTCTACAACATTCCCCATCTAATCGAATGTCCCCACTCAAATCAAGGTTTTTCCCTACCCGACCGATCAAGCATTTGAGTAGGCTTGTCTTACCGCTACCAGCTTGCGCCCATAATGGCCGTTAATTTCGCTGCAGGGAAATGACCTGATATTCCCCTGAGAATTTGCTTGGGTGGATTCTTCTCATGATTTTTACTTCTTGTCGCTAGCACGATGTTATCAAACTGTAGCGTCAACCCTTCGCGTTCCAGATAGAGGGTGCTTTTCTTTTTGACGATATTCCTGGGGTTGTTTGTTGGTACAGTTGCCTTATTGGCTTCTGGATCATATTCGGCTTCAGTACTGGTGGTCGGCATCATCTTGTGTCGAGCGTCCGTCGTAGCACTACGATCTAAATTTGTATCACTTTCCTCGCTTGAGGCGCCGGCCTTGCTATCTATCTACGAGATGATAAATTATAGTTCTTGCTCCTTGTCCTTGCTCACCACACACCTGGTGTGTTGCAGTGCCCTCTAGCTTATTTCACTGCTCACTGTCACTGCTCAATGCTCAATGACATCATCGCGCACTAACTCTCTCTAGAGCATTTCTGATGATGCTTCTCTTCATTTGCTTGAGCTGACAGAGAAGTAAGCTTCGTTACATCCAAAACAACTCCTCATTGACCATAGGAGAATATGTGGCTATAATAGAGAATCTGTTTGCATAAAAAGCTTTGTTTTTGCGCTAACATACATATGTAGTACCTTTCATGTGAAGAAAGTTTCACAAAAGTTGTCGCAAGATTTCACAGAAGTTTCACACACCTCGCACACACCTCGCACGCACCTCGCACGCACCTCGCACGCACCTCGCACGCACCTCGCACGCACCTCGCAATGGTGCGTGCGAGGTGCGTGCGAGGTGTGTGAAACTTCTGTGAAATCTTGCAACAACTTTTGTGAAACAATATTGAGCATACCCATCACATCAACAATACTTATCGCAATCGTTGCATCAGTGTTGGAATACACTAACCTTCCTTGACACCTACCAGTTTGTCAAGGAGAGACCTTTGGTCCATCCGGTTTATCCGACAATCAGCTCTCTGGCACACTATCATCAAAGCTGGGGCCTGAGGCATTCTGATTAGCAATAGGAATCAGCCTATATCTCATACGATGTCGCCGCTGCGTATCTTTTTCGCTGTTCTATCAATCGCTCTTACGTTGGTTGGGCGGGCGTGCCATGCCTTTTCCACTCAACAACAAACAACAAAATTGCGCTCATCACAGGAGGAAACAAGGGAATAGGAAAAGAGATAGCAAGCCGAATCGGCACCGAGGCGGGTTTTCACAGCCATCATTGCCAGTCGCGATGTTGCGCTTGGTCAAAAAGCGGCGGATGATCTTAAAAATGGTAGTGAGTACGAATGTGATGTCGTTGCCCTGCCAGTTCCGCTGGATTTGACAGATGATAGTTCCATTGCTGCTGCTGTAAAACATGTAGAGCAGGAATATGGAAGATTAGACGTATTAATCAACAATGCAGCAATTTGCTTCAATGACCCAACTCTATATGGAAAAGTTGATTACACTTCATTTCAAAATCAAGCAGATATTACAATCCGCACTAATTACTTTGGCACTCTAAAGGTAACACAGGAGTGTCTGCCGCTTCTCAAACAAGCGGCTTCTGGTAGGATAATCAACGTGGCTAGCGCAGCTGGTCGACTGACAATATTACGTTCTCAAGAGCTGGTGGATAAATTTACATCAAATACATTGACAGAACCTCAGCTCTCGGCTCTGATGGAACAATTTGTCACCGATGTCCAGAATGGAACACACTGAGGAAAGGGGTTGGCCAAACACATGTTATGGAATGAGCAAATTGGGGATAATTGCATTGACAAAATTATTGGCTAGGACAGAATGAAGGAATGCTGATCAATAGTGTCGATCCAGGCTATTGTAAGACCGATCAAAACAACAATCAGGGCACGGTTGATCCTGCCGATGGTGCCTACACACCTTATTTATTGGCGCTAATGGAACAAGACGATGAAGATGACGGGGAGGATATGTCTGGATTGCATTTTTATGAACAGCAGGAAATCCCTTGGACGTATCAACTTCAATAGAGTGTCACGCATCTAAATATGAAATCTTTACCACAAAGTTATCCTTTTTCTACGCATTGCTTTAGATAGCTCGCTAAGGTCATCATCTTGTCCTTCTATCTCCTTTAAGAGTCCATACCGTATCATGAAATCCACCAAAACAGCTCGCATCGCTGGTCTAAGACTTTGCCCAAACCTCAACTCATGGTCTAGTTCCTCAATCGAATACAATTTAAATTCTTCAACTTCCCCATCGACCGGTGTAGGTTGCCAATCCTCTGGAACTTGAAGATCAAAGCTGTAGTAAAAAGAACGTTTCATACATGACCCATCCTTTTTGGCCGTCGTCATTGTCAAAGGATCATGAGTATGGTCTGAAAAAGCCTCGTTGGATGCATCATTCCGCATCCATTCTGCTGGCACGCCAGCTTCTTCGTGTGCCTCCTTTACTATATTGTCGTATAATGAAAGATTGTGAGGTTGACCTCCAGCCACGGTTGTATCCCAGTAGTTTGGATGGTGTGACTTGGTTGCAGAGCGTTTTGCTAGCCACACTCCTTGGATGACATTATTGTTTTTTTGACGTACGAAACAGTTTAGATGGACACCCACACTGTCTATGCCGAGATAAGGTGCTATACTTCGATTGACATGAGCAAGAACTACATTGTTGTTGTCGTTTATTGGGTCCATCGGCTCTACGAAAGGATAGACTGGGTAGATATCCGAGTGTTGTCGAGAGAGAACAGTCTTAGTGACATGAGCAAATGATTCAGTTCGCCGTTGAAAGAGTTCGGCAGGGTCATAATATGCATCGTTTGAAGTGTTCTTTTCATATTGAACATCCACATTCAGTCGTACTACATCTGCCACATTGCCCGAGTGATTCGATCGTTTCTCCTCTACTGTGAAAATCGGCTCCCCTTGATCATTTCGGCAGCGGATTAGAGTTGATTTCAGAAACGTGTTTTGTACATGTCCCACAACTGCATATTTGGATGAAGGACTCCTACTGGGATGAAATAGTACCAGAGCAGTATAGGAAGACGCTAATGATGACTGGTCAAGTGCCTGTATTCTTTGCAACAGGGTAGGTGCAGGTTTGTTAGCTGGTGTTGATGTTGTTGATGATGACATTATTCGTCTACCCAGAGCTGAAGACGAAGAATATGATAATGTCGTGCGCGGTAGAAAGGAGTTTATCCGCAGTTTGCAGCAAGCAGCCATGAATAATACTTAGATGAAGGTCATTCAACGAAGCACAAGAAGATGACGCCGAATGAACGCAATCAAGTCGGTCGGACAACAACATATGGCTAACATACTTATATGGTAAGAACAGATGATCGTTATCCCTGTTGATGGTGGATGGTGGTGATGCAATCGGCATCGGCTTCGAGATGTGACAACGACCAAACGAGACCTTTAGCATTGAGCACAGATCAGCAAGCATGATTACACTGTAAACTCACTAAAGGCCTTATCATGCCATCAGATGCCAGACCCAGACATTAGAAAAGCGACAATAGCATCATTCACCGCATGCAGCCAAGACAAAGATTAATATGAGAATGAAACCATGGCTCGACGACCAACAATTACTTCGATTGCTATTATAATACATGCATGCCTGCTACCAGCTGCAACGTTGGCATCACAGAGCATTATCAGCAGTAGCCAGCAGAAGAGCTACAACTACAACATTCACAAATCTCACATCTTCCACGTATCACCAACTGCAGTGGTAAACTCTGCCCTATCCAATATCCCACATCATCAGCAGCGTTCACTATTACTAGATGTAGATGTATCGTCTAGCAATTTAGATGATGATGCGGTACTTTCCCTTGTGGAAGGAATATTCAATAAAAGTCGACGACACGATGATGAACATGGAAAAACATCATCATCAGCATCGGAACAGGAGGTTGTTCTAAACTTGAAGCTTGACATGAATCGAATTAGTCCGGTGGGTGTAGCTAAAGTGTTTGATTTGCTCGTTGGAGAGAAGAAGGCTCAAGTGATTGATGACGATATTGGCACTGCAGAGGTGATTGATAATAATAGTGAAGAGTCGATAATGCACGATTCTGCATCATCATCATGTGAGCAAGACGACTCTGTCAACGCAACAACAATGGGCCATGAAGTATCTCAAGAAGAAGAAGTTGATGCGACAATATCATCACCAGCAGCAACAACACCTACAAAACTACCTCATCTTCCGAATTGAAACGCTAGATATAAGTTACTAATGACATTGGGGGTGAAGGCATCCATCCACCAAATGCACAACTGTTGAATTCCGTCCGGAGGTTATTTGAGAATAATAATAATGAAGACTATAATCCTTCATCATCAGTTATTCCCAACATACTTTTGATGGAAAATTGTGGTATTGGTGCTGCATTTTGTCGAAGTATTGGAAGAGGAATCTGTAATGCCCATGAACAAAGAAGAAGTAGAAGTCAGAATCTGCTATCGGAAGGGAATAATGGTGCTTGTTGGTTGCTTGTATGAAAGGTAATAGACCATCCATACTTCGTATTGGTGGAAATCCAGCTATTGGGGATGCTGGAGCTGTTGCACTTGCTGCGGCATTTCGTATGACAACAACATTATCGGACGATACTACTACTGATGAAGGTGATAATGGTAGGATAATAATGGAGGAGCTTGATTTGTCGTCGTGTGATATTGGTGACGTGGGAGCAGAAGCTATTGCACTTGCCTTGGCGTCGAACCCATCCTCGCTAAAGCGACTGGATTTGAGCAGTAACAAAATTACTGATGTTGGTGCAATTGCATTGGGGAGAGCTCTTGTAGAATCGAGAGAGCGAACATCTAGTTTTGCTCTAGAACAGATTATTCTAGATAACAATGCGCAAATCAGTGATGATGGGGCAGCAGCTCTTGCCAAGGCAATGTCATCAGGGGCCGTTCGATCGGTTCATTTAAGGAGCTGTTCTATCCGCGCAGAAGGTGCTGCCGAATTCGGAAATGCTCTGGTAGAGATAATGAAACACTCCAAGACACTGCAATTCCAATCACCTCAAATCGATATCGACATTAGTGGAAATCCCTTTGGCATCTCAAAGCCAAAGAAGAAGAAGGGGGCTGCTTATTCTGCAAGTCTATTGAGAGACAAAGCGAGTTCTAATATAAATTCATAGGCAAATCGCTTCAAAGTCGCATCAAAGGAGGGTTCGGCATGGGAGTTACAACCGCAGAGAGTGATGACGATGAGGAGGAAATGGGGAATGTAATGGGTGAAATACTCAGTGATGATGAAGATGTCGAAGAGTTTGATAGTGATCGGTTAAAGGCCATTGCTAGATGTGGAGCTCGTTTGTTTTCTGGCGAGATATTAAATACAGCGAGTGAGAAGAATGCTCCTGCAAAACAGGCCAGTAAAGACGCAGGGCTAGAAATATTGATCGGGATGCGCCATTGCTTTCTTGATAATGGAGCAGTTGATGCCCTCGCGGCTGCCAAAGTTCTCGCGGCGAAAGCTGGCTCAAAATTGTCAATTGATGTATCAATGAATACAGGCATAGACGATGCAACAATATCAGCATTAAAAGGGGCTGAAGAGGAACATGACCTTTTGTCTTCCATCGCAGAAAGGCATTCAAATGAAATGAAAAGAATTTTGGAAGCAGAAGAACGTCGGAAAGCTGCTGCCGAAGTTGCTGCTGCCCGGGTGCAGGATAGATTCCTTGAAGACGACGTGTTTGATGACTTCGATGATTATGATTATGACGAATATTAGATTTATCAATAGAGGAACAACTTCTATCTCTATCCTATATTGTACGCACAAATGATACAGGATCACAAGTATTTCATTCCTTAAATGCTCATTGAGAGCAAGAGGGAAACTAAAATTATGTATCGCAGTCCTGAATATTTACAGTTCTTAGAATACTATAGTCAGCTACAAACGTGCGAGGTCAAAGGGTGCTCTGTTATCGTCACACTACATTTGCATTGTTGGGCCTTGGCTTGAGTATTGCTAATGTCTACACTTTACATGCTAAATTAGAGCTTTTTTCAATTAACTTTGTACAGGCCAAATTACATCCTGTCGATTATTTCAATATCTCCACCCGAACCATCAACGAAGGCCTTTGCCGCAGCCTCCAACTTTGGACTGATCTCTCCAAGTGACGGCATCATTGTTCCCTGAGAGAGTACCACCTTCTTGAAAGGAATCAAGGCCGTGTTCACGAAAAGTGGTAATGGCTTAGGAATCGCTTTAAGGAGGTCCTCAACAGGCTGGGTCAGACCAACAGCCATGTAACCTTTGACTCGGGGTCTTCATGTAACATGATCGTGCCTTTCTCGGTGTATTTTACCACAGCAAAATCACCATGTTTACCATGCTCACCCCATTCCTTCACAACATCAAAGTCGGGTCTGGGTTTGGGTATGTTGAAGCTATTCATTTTGTTGACAAACTTTTGAATCATTTTGTTCCTGTCACTCTTCTGCATAGACCAAATGGCAGCCCATACAAAGGCAACTTCCTGCATGCCCAGTTGCACCGTACCCAGCTCTGCGTTAATTAACTTTGGTCTGACCATGTACTCAACGATCTGTGCAACCTCGGTCTCAGTCTTCTCCATCTCTTTGGACATAACAACTGCATAGTGATGAAACGCTCGAATAATGGTCAAAACGCGCTGAGATTCACCTACTTGCAGGGATGACTTGGTTTTATTCTGGGCCTTCTCCTCCTGTACCTTGATTGCTACCTCCTTGCACTCCTTTTTATGACGTTTCCAGTCAGATACCTGGCAATCCCGCCCACAATAGGCGGACCACTTGCATCTCGAACATGTCATGAACTGTTTGGGTTGCTTCTCAAACTTGTCGCATTCGGGATTACTACAATGTTTGAAGCCAATCTTATCTGCATCTTTTGCAAGCTTCTTGTGGGTCAGTTTCATCTTACCCATCAAAGAACCAGTGTGCCTAACCTCTTCTCGGTCGTCACCGCCGTACATGTTTTCCAAGGCATCATGCGTAGATACCCGACCACTCACAACAGCTTCGTGTTGTTGAAGGTATGTAGAAAGTGTTTCCACAATTCCGTCTTGAAAACAAAGGCATAATTTCAATTAGATTTTGATGAATTTGAAAAAAATTATGAATATATGCACAAACATGCATTTGTTTTCTTACCAGGCAACCCCCCGCTTCTAGGTTGATCACGCAGCCGCTTGACAAGAAACCTGTGCAAAACATGATTGCTTTCCTGATGGACCTCACCGTCCCCTCTGATGGGCCGTATATGTTGTTGATGTTAATGCACTGAGTGTAGTCGATAGGTCCCAATCGCTCAGAGTGAGGTACGGCAGATGGCAGATGTGTAGTCCGACCCATCAATCCAACATTCTTCTTTCCTAAATCTAGCAAGAGTACCATCGGATAACCTACTTTCGAAGATTTGCAATGCCTCGGAGGAGATCTCCTTGCCCTCTTGGTTCACCTTTTCCCACTCATCTCCCGTGGCGAAGTCCGTTTGGATGGCTGATTTTGCCAGCGCCAATTCAATTAATGCGTGCGCCTTGGTTAAGCTATCGTCAAATCTGGGTAGTTTTTCCGATCCAAGTTTCAGGGCCTCACTTTGCAACTCAACTGCAGCGTATGCTCTGCCCTTGGCGTATTCCTCTCGGCCTTTTAGGAGGAGATCACGGAATTCGTTTGCAGTTGTGTGAAAATCTTGGGATGCACTCTGTTTGGCACGCCGATCCTGCACCTTCTTTTTGTTTGTGTTCCCTTTTTTCTTGCTGCTTGGCATGTTTGTATTTTTTGTGATTTCGATGGTCGCTCTTCTGCGATGATGCCAATTGATAGTAAGTGGTATGGTCTCTAGAGTCTAAGCTGCTGTCAAATGCTCTAGCATGCATGGGCATTTAGGTTAGGCTCTAGAGGCTAAGTAGTAGCATTGGCATAATATTTGGATGATGTGAAGAGATGAGATGTGAGTCCGTAGTCTGTCGTCTGTCCATCTCTCTCTCTGGAGAGATAAAAGAGAGGAGATTGATAGTGAGATATTCTTTAAAAGAAGCTCCTTACACGCGGCTCCTTAAGTATCCAACAAGAGAAAAGTCGCATCGCGACTGAAAGATCTCACAAACCTTTTCCTTTTGCCTTTGCTGCCACTTGTCCCGCTCTCCTCCCGCTGTCTAACTTTGAAGTTGAGAGTAAGGTTTTGGGTATTCGTCACTGCCGGATTTGCCGTTTTTCGGGGGCCATATTCGGCACTCCGGGCACTCGTCGGCACTCAGCTGTTTTCCTTATATCTTGGTCAATATTAGGTGTTTTTTCATAATTAAAAATTTCTACATACTCTACCGTAATAGATCTATCCAAAACTGCAATAAAAAGGATGATTTTGTGATTATCTGTAGGAGAAAATATTTTTCGGCTCAGCATCTCCAAATGGGAATGGCCAGGGTGGGGATCATAGTCCACATCGCGGTGACGATGGCAACATTGATCATGTGAAGAGCATGATCCAACGAGTACCACGAGTTGTTTGGATGGAAAACCCACACCAGAAGATCCAAACACATATCTGGTGACACCATTGCGAAGGCAACGGCGGCGAAGGCGACGACAAAGGCGACGATGGCGAACATGTTGATAACAGTTGTAAACAAACGATTGATAATCGATTTATGAAGTGATCTCTCTAGCCTTTTCTGCGTGATGAAGGAGTGTGCTGAAGAAAGGGTCATGTGTCATTTCATGACTCGTCATGTGATAGCAAGCACATGATCAGATTTTGTCATGTGTTTCGCGAGATACGCGTCTTATTTCTTGTAGAATACATTTATGTCGTCGACTGATATACACATTGTCACAGTTCCTTACTGTAGTCGTTTGCTGATATAATATCTTTCTTCCGTCTGCGGAGAAGGCGATGGGTCTGATATTGCACTTGGATATCGTGATGGTAATATCGCATCAATACAAAAGAGTCTTGTCATGGTCTTGTATCGTAAGCGAGGATATTATACTATGACGCAGGAATCTTTGGATGCACGCGATCCTCCCTCTAGAAAGATAGCCTGCCGTCCGTTGCGCTCATAGTGAACATCGTGATGCGTGTTGAGAGGGGAAACGCTTCTTGTACAGTCATCATTTACCCGCCTCTGCTGCAACAACAACAAAGCAAGGAATGAAAATGAAGTCGCGGGCAAGTATCCTCATCTACGAGCTAGAAAGGAAGGGGAATGGTAAGACACCGACTTATTATTATTAGAGACTTGCGATATGCAATATAGATGGACCCACACTTACTGCCCGACCGGGAGGAAGTGAGAGTAGATGAAATTGTAAAAATGACCTGCGATGCATGTTGCAATGATCTCGAGGAAGCATTTTTCTCATCTTTTCTGCTCCATCACCTCCTGTCCGTGCATCACCCTCTCTCTTTTCATACATACGCAACAATAGCGACTCGATATTTCATTCGCGAGGTATACATAGTCGCACCTATCAACAGAAATACAACAGACATAGCGAGTTTCAAGATTCGACAGCCACAAATCTCTACGATATCACATCTGACATACATGCAACATTTTGACCACTACCTTTCCTCGTGAGAATATTGATTAGTCTATCCCTGCCGCAATCAGTCGGGGTACTCCTTTCTACTACAATTTTGGTTCGATATCTTCTTGCTTCGTCTGTGGCAAAACAATGCTGGTGCTGGGGCAGGTAATAATGATTTACTATGTTCCAGTCTGTCGAGATAAAAGATGGCGTCTAAAAGGAAAAGAGAAACCCTCGCACTACTGTTGACTATCAAATTTGTCAAACTGGTGAGCTAGTTAGGAAGAGAAGGCTCTGGCTCTGGGCTTGGCCTGTAGGATTTGTCTTTGATATACATAATAGGAGGCGTAAATGGGAACTTGCTTAGTTGAAGAGGAATGTTCATGCACCAAATTTGACTCTTTCCTTGTCGTATTTTAGATGATACTTTCTCCTTTTTGTTCATTTATCAGGATTTCTATTCCATGGTGCATACTTATGAGGATTGAGTATTCAGTATTGCTTGGCAGCCTCGAAAGAGATGTGAGTCCGTAGTCTGTCGTCTGTCCATCTCTCTCTCTGGAGAGATAAAAGAGAGGAGATACATAGATATATAGTGAGAATTCTTTATTGTAAAAGAAGCTCCTTACACGGCTCCTTAAGTATCCAACAAGAGAAAAGTCGCATCGCGACTGAAAGATCTCACAAACCTTTTCCTTTTGCCTTTGCTGCCACTTGCCCTCCCGCTGTCTAACTTTGAAGTTGAGAGCGAGTTACATAGCTGCATCGATGCAGATGAAGCCGACAACCCAAACCTCTTAGAAGAAGGATTAGTAGTATGAGGTCGCAAACGTCTCTGTTGCACCAACCATGTGATCAAGTAGCAAATTTTAATGCCAGTCGAATCTTGCGGTCATCTGCAATGTCATGAAGGAGGAGATCGTACGTGAGGCAGGCATTTTTGTGATGGGTACTCCATCAACGCAGTTGCCAATATTTATGATATGTGATTATTCCTAGGATACGAACGTCCAATTTACAGATGAGAAGATAGGCAGGTAGGCAGTTATACAGCTTTGATGTGCATCTTACCGATGAGAAAGTATGAAGGTGGCAAGGCAAGGCATTCTTGAAATGGATAGTTTTGTCGTCTGGAAAATGCAG
This sequence comes from Skeletonema tropicum, assembly GCA_037178625.1. Taxonomy (NCBI): domain Eukaryota; phylum Bacillariophyta; class Thalassiosirophyceae; order Thalassiosirales; family Thalassiosiraceae; genus Skeletonema; species Skeletonema tropicum. The sequence goes on along the minus strand of CM074134.1, from coordinate 382,559 downwards.
GTAGAGATTTGATGGACGGGGGAACGACTCCAAATGATGCAGTGAAAATATCATGCAAGACAGCCACTATTGCTAGAAAAAGTCGAAGAAGGTTGCCTTTCGGAGAATCGAAGAACGATGTTAAGCATGCTTAGTCTAAGGTCTGGGAGAAAAGATGATGATGCTTGTGGTGGAAAAGACAGTAAGAGGTGTAATTTACGGAGGAAAGAACCCGAGAGACGCCGTGAAAAGATGCAAGAACGCCACTCTTCCAGAAAAGAAAATGGGAAAGGTTTATTTGGAGTATCGATGAATTCTTGTCCACATGGATGAACGATGGTAAGCATACTCAATCGCCCTCGTTGACGAAATAAAGTGACTCTATTAGGGGAGGAAGAGATTGCTAGAACTGCAAGATAGGCTTATCAATGATGGTGATATGGATGATACATCAAATCGGAACAACTTGTCTCAAACTACCACATCACGAAGTCTACTGCTCCTATTACGCGAAGAGTAGCAATAGCAATTCAGAGAGATATAAAATTTGAGGTCACTCTCAAATTAGAGATCAGAATCAGTGCCAAGTGAACCGAAAAGTGAAGCACAAATCATGCAACAAGGAAACGTACCTCCCCCAATTCGAATCGACTCATCGCTGCTCGTACTAAGTGAGAGGAAAAGGAAGAAGCAATGTTAGTGTGTGAGAACCCCCGACAGAGTTGATCAGGCACCGCCGGAGGAGACGAACGAAAACAAAAGTCATAGCACACAATCAACTACATCCCAACCATTCTCACCGACTCGAACCCATCCGAAACTCAGAACCCGATCATCCTATCCCACCGCCAGCTGACATGTACGACCCGCCCTTCAGACCTGATGAATGTAGAGATAGAAAACAAAAAGAAGAAGGAGTTAATGAACAATCGTAGTAAAAAGCAAACAACACTAGCGAACCCACCAAAGAACCTCGGCCCAAACTCCATCCTGTCAACTCCCGCAGCTAACAACACCCTCCATCCTTTCCACCTGGATGAGATAGAAACAAAAACGAGCAAAGTCGAGAGTTGTTGTTAGCAAAGAAGTAAAGTTAAAGTAGAAAAGCAAGCGCACATCGTTTTGGAAACTCGAAACTTACCTCCCCCTCTCCAAAACCAGCCCACCGAAAATGAAATGAAATGAAATGAAAGGTAATGAAGGATTCAAACAGGACAATCAAACAAGGACAATCAAACAGACAATGGTGGCCCTCGGGGAATACAACCGCGAACAAGCAATACACCTCAAGCAGCAACAATCAAAGGATAGAAAACGGAACGAACAAGCCCAATCTCTAAGAAAGAAGAAGAAAGATAAAAGTTGTTGTTAGGGAAGAAGCAAAGTAGAAAAGCAAGCATAAAGTAAATCGGAAACTCGAAACGTACCTCTCCGCTCCAAAACCAGCCCACTCGAACTCAATGAAGGATAATGAAGGACAATCAAACAGGACAATCAAACAAAGGACAATCAAACAAAGGACAATCAAACAGACAATGGCGGCCCTCGGGGGATACAACCACGAACGAGCAATACGCCTCAAAGCAAGAATCAAACAGGATATGAATATAAGGTCCCAAACAAGCACACCACATCCAAAAAAGAAGCCCTCTCCGCTCCAAAACCAGCCCACTCGAACTCAATGAAGGATAATGAAGGACAATCAAACAAAGGACAATCAAACAAAGGACAATCAAACAAAGGACAATCAAACAGACAATGGCGGCCCTCGGGGGATACAACCACGAACGAGCAATACGCCTCAAAGCAAGAATCAAACAGGATATGAATATAAGGTCCCAAACAAGCACACCACATCCAAAAAAGAAGCCCAATCCCTCTTCAACTCAGCAAGGCACACCTACTTGATCTTCAGCACTGCAAATACAGTGATAGCCCTGACAAATCAGCGACCACGTGCATAGCCAACAATCCGAAACACCACACTTCTTTTCCACCTCTCCACCCTCACTAGAGAATACTCGCTAGGGCTTGTATCTCTCCGGTTGCCGACGGACTCTTGCCCCCCTCCTAGGACGACTTGGGGTTACCCAGTAGCTACCCAATTCAGAAGTGAGTTTCGCAACCTCGCTCCTCCTGCGACGGCGCTTCACACTAGGTGCAGGAACATCTTCCTCTTGCTCCCTCTCCTCCATAGCATCCGGCTGCTCGAACGCTACTGGCTCCTCCGCTGCCAGCACTTCTACCGCTGCTTCAACAAGTCGATCTTCCTCTTCGATTCGAGGCATAGCATCAGCTTCTTCCTGTGCCCGTGCACCAATAGGTTCAACAGCTGCTTCCTCGATGAGCTCCCTCTCCTCCATAGCATCCGGCTGATCGAACGCTACTGGCTCCTCCGCTGCCAGCACTTCTACCGCTGCTTCAACAAGTCGATCTTCCTCTTCGATTCGAGGCATAGCATCAGCTTCTTCCTGTGCCCGTGCACCAATAGGTTCAACAGCTGCTTCCTGAATCACGATGTCAGCATCGTCAAATACCGCATCTTCCCATGTGCGTTGGACGATTGTCAACGATGGGGTAGGGAGAAATTCGGCCCGAAGCTTCATTTCAAGAAAGATCATGTCAATACCTTGCTCATAGAGTTTACACTCTCTGAACATCAACTCGAAGTCACTCCAGCTTCTAAGGCGTAGAGGGTGGTTCCTCCTGAAGCGTTTCATGAGTGGAACGAGTCCCTTTAGAGCGCGCCGGGCTCTCCATTGCTTCTCGTAATTTCCATCCACCATGGAACAAAGCTTCCTGAAAGCGGTACGTCTACCAGCTTCCTTCATTGACACAATCTGTCCACTAACAACATCTTGCGCCCAAGAGACGTGTAACACTAGCGGGAGACGGGCGATATAGTCGGAAGATTCCGATGTATCGGCGGGAGGAAGATGAACGATGTTTGATGCGATAGCATCAGTGAGTACATCGAACCCGCGTATGGCAATCTGAAGGATCTCATACAATAGTATGGCGGAGGAGGATCCAACAACTACAATCAATCCAAATATAGGAAGATTGGTAGGCATGACTTTGAGGAAGTCTTTTACCAACATCTGTAGAACTAGCGGAGCTATTATCAAACGGATGGAGTTGACAATCAGGCGGGTGACGAAACTGAAAGTCCGGAGAATAAGTCCCATGATGCGGCGACTCAAGAGGAAGACAATCTTGATCATCAATGTGAATCTGAGGAAGGCGAGCAGATACATTGCGGCAACAACAAGTACTGCTATGAACAACTCTGGACTGAGAAGTTCGATGTTACAGATCTCTTCGATGACAAAAAGAGATGTAACCCACGTTGCGATGACAAATAACTTGCCAAGATAGGTGCGGACGGACAGCACTCTATCGACTAAGATCAGGGTGGGGATCATAGTCCACATCGCGGTGACGATGGCAACATTGATCATGTGAAGAGCATGATCCAACGAGTACCACGAGTTGTTTGGATGGAAAACCCACACCAGAAGATCCAAACACATATCTGGTGACACCATTGCGAAGGCAACGGCGGCGAAGGCGACGACAAAGGCGACGATGGCGAACATGTTGATAACAGTTGTAAACAAACGATTGATAATCGATTTATGAAGTGATCTCTCTAGCCTTTTCTGCGTGATGAAGGAGTGTGCTGAAGAAAGGGTCATGTTGATAGCAAGCACATGATCAGATTTTGTCATGTGTTTCGCGAGATACGCGTCTTATTTCTTGTAGAATACATTTTATGTCGTCGACTGATATACACATTGTCACAGTTCCTTACTGTAGTCGTTTGCTGATATAATATCTTTCTTCCGTCTGCGGAGAAGGCGATGGGTCTGATATTGCACTTGGATATCGTGATGGTAATATCGCATCAATACAAAAGAGTCTTGTCATGGTCTTGTATCGTAAGCGAGGATATTATACTATGACGCAGGAATCTTTGGATGCACGCGATCCTCCCTCTAGAAAGATAGCCTGCCGTCCGTTGCGCTCATAGTGAACATCGTGATGCTTGTTGAGAGGGGAAACGCTTCTTGTACAGTCATCATTTACCCGCCTCTGCTGCAACAACAACAAAGCAAGGAATGAAAATGAAGTCGCGGGCAAGTATCCTCATCTACGAGCTAGAAAGGAAGGGGAATGGTAAGACACCGACTTATTATTAGAGACTTGCGATATGCAATATAGATGGACCCACACTTACTGCCCGACCGGGAGGAAGTGAGAGTAGATGAAATTGTAAAAATGACCTGCGATGCATGTTGCAATGATCTCGAGGAAGCATTTTTCTCATCTTTTCTGCTCCATCACCTCCTGTCCGTGCATCGCCCTCTCTCTTTTCATACATACGCAACAATAGCGACTCGATATTTCATTCGCGAGGTATACATAGTCGCACCTATCAACAGAAATACAACAGACATAGCGAGTTTCAAGATTCGACAGCCACAAATCTCTACGATATCACATCTGACATACATGCAACATTTCGACCACTACCTTTCCTCGTGAGAATATTGATTAGTCTATCCCTGCCGCAATCAGTCGGGGTACTCCTTTCTACTACAATTTTGGTTCGATATCTTCTTGCTTCGTCTGTGGCAAAACAATGCTGGTGCTGGTGCTGGGGCAGGTAATAATGATTTACTATGTTCTAGTCTGTCGAGATAAAAGATGGCGTCTAAAAGGAAAAGAGAAACCCTCGCACTACTGTTGACTATCAAATTTGTCAAACTGGTGAGCTAGTTAGGAAGAGAAGGCTCTGGCTCTGGGCTTGGCCTGTAGGATTTGTCTTTGATATACATAATAGGAGGCGTAAATGGGAACTTGCTTAGTTGAAGAGGAATGTTCATGCACCAAATTTGACTCTTTCCTTGTCGTATTTTAGATGATACTTTCTCCTTTTTGTTCATTTATCAGGATTTCTATTCCATGGTGCATACTTATGAGGATTGAGTATTCAGTATTGCTTGGCAGCCTCGAAAGAGATGTGAGTCCGTAGTCTGTCGTCTGTCCATCTCTCTCTCTGGAGAGATAAAAGAGAGGAGATAGATAGTGAGAATTCTTTATTGTAAAAGAAGCTCCTTACACGGCTCCTTAAGTATCCAACAAGAGAAAAGTCGCATCGCGACTGAAAGATCTCACAAACCTTTTCCTTTTGCCTTTGCTGCCACTTGCCCTCCCGCTGTCTAACTTTGAAGTTGAGAGCGAGTTACATAGCTGCATCGATGCAGATGAAGCCGACAACCCAAACCTCTTAGAAGAAGGATTAGTAGTATGAGGTCGCAAACGTCTCTGTTGCACCAACCATGTGATCAAGTAGCAAATATTAATGCCAGTCGAATCTTGCGGTCATCTGCAATGTCATGAAGGAGGAGATCGTACGTGAGGCAGGCATTTTTGTGATGGGTACTCCATCAACGCAGTTGCCAATATTTATGATATGTGATTATTCCTAGGATACGAACGTCCAATTTACAGATGAGAAGATAGGCAGGTAGGCAGTTATACAGCTTTGATGTGCATCTTACCGATGAGAAAGTATGAAGGTGGCAAGGCAAGGCATTCTTGAAATGGATAGTTTTGTCGTCCGGAAAATGCAGGTAGAGATTTGATGGACGGGGGAACGACTCCAAATGATGCAGTGAAAATATCATGCAAGACAGCCACTATTGCTAGAAAAAGTCGAAGAAGGTTGCCTTTCGGAGAATCGAAGAACGATGTTAAGCATGCTTAGTCTAAGGTCTGGGAGAAAAGATGATGATGCTTTGTGGTGGAAAAGACATTAAGAGGTGTAATTTACGGAGGAAAGAACCCGAGAGACGCCGTGAAAAGATGCAAGAACGCCACTCTTCCAGAAAAGAAAATGGGAAAGGTTTATTTGGAGTATCGATGAATTCTTGTCCACATGGATGAACGATGGTAAGCATACTCAATCGCCCTCGTTGACGAAATAAAGTGACTCTATTAGGGGAGGAAGAGATTGCTAGAACTGCAAGATAGGCTTATCAATGATGGTGATATGGATGATACATCAAATCGGAACAACTTGTCTCAAACTACCACATCACGAAGTCTACTGCTCCTATTACGCGAAGAGTAGCAATAGCAATTCAGAGAGATATAAAATTTGAGGTCACTCTCAAATTAGAGATCAGAATCAGTGCCACCTGATGTTACAGTGAAGATGAGGTGAAGTAGGCTGGAAGATTTGTTGCGAGCAGAGGCTGGAAGTTGCTATAATGATTGCAGATGCCAAGATACATGCAGCAAGATTGCTAGCCCAACTCCAACTCGTCTTATCCTACACACAGCTGCCGCAAGATCGAGTGAGGTGATGACATTAGACGTCAGAGACGAACTCTAACATAGACTCCAATGAGAGGAGGGAATTGAATAGATTTGGTTGTCTGCTGTTGGTTTCCACTTCCACTCGCGAGAGAGAAAAGTGTACTCATCCTCCAACGCCACGTAAAGGCCAACAGATATGATGGAGGTGGGCCATTGATCCCCGAAGGGAAAAGGTTAGACTTCAGCGGTATCCCCAAGGTATCCGCCAGGGAACTATGCCCAGTCCTTGCCCGTGGCTCCGAACCGGTGCCCTTTGCCTCCAGACGCCATCGTCTCTAGGAGCACCAGCCCGACGCTGGATTGAAGTGAGGCAAAAGAACGTGCCGATCAGCCTGGTTACTGATATGGGCAAAAGAACATGCCGATCAGCCTGGTTACTGATACCATCATTCCTCCGGATAAAGGCGAAAGAACGTGCCGATCAGCCTGGTTACTGATATGGGGCGAAAGAACATGCCGATCAGCCTGGTTACTGATATCATCATTCCTCCAGATCCAACTCCCCGATCTCTCCAACCCGCAATCCGCACCCCGCTCGTACTAAGTGGATGTTGAGATAGAAAAGATTATAGAAGAGAGAATTGGTGTTAATGAAACAAGCATCGTTAAGTGAACCGAAAAGTGAAGCACAAATCATGCAACAAGGAAACGTACCTCCCCCAATTCGAACCGACTCATCGCTGCTCGTACTAAGTGAGAGGAAAAGGAAGAAGCAATGTTAGTGTGTGAGAACCCCCGACAGAGTTGATCAGGCACCACCGGAGGAGACGAACGAAAACAAAAGTCATAGCACACAATCAACTACATCCCAACCATTCTCACCGACTCGAACCCATCCGAAACTCAGAACCCGATCATCCTATCCCACCGCCAGCTGACATATACGACCCGCCCTTCAGACCTGATGAATGTAGAGATAGAAAACAAAAAGAAGAAGGAGTTAATGAACAATCGTAGTAAAAAGCAAACAACACTAGCGAACCCACCAAAGAACCTCGGCCCAAACTCCATCCTGTCAACTCCCGCAGCTAACAACACCCTCCATCCTTTCCACCTGGATGAGATAGAAACAAAAACGAGCAAAGTCGAGAGTTGTTGTTAGCAAAGAAGTAAAGTTAAAGTAGAAAAGCAAGCGCACATCGTTTTGGAAACTCGAAACTTACGATACCCCCCCTCTCCAAAACCAGCCCACCGAAAATGAAATGAAATGAAATGAAAGGTAATGAAGGATTCAAACAGGACAATCAAACAAAGGACAATCAAACAAGGACAATCAAACAAGGACAATCAAACAAAGGACAATCAAACAGACAATGGTGGCCATCGGGGAATACAACCGCGAACAAGCAATACACCTCAAGCAGCAATCAATCAAAGGATAGAAAACGGAACGAACAAGCCCAATCTCTAAGAAAGAAGAAGAAAGATAAAAGTTGTTGTTAGGGAAGAAGCAAAGTAGAAAAGCAAGCATAAAGTAAATCGGAAACTCGAAACGTACCTCTCCGCTCCAAAATCAGCCCACTCGAACTCAATGAAGGATAATGAAGGACAATCAAACAGGACAATCAAACAAAGGACAATCAAACAGACAATGGCGGCCCTCGGGGGATACAACCACGAACGAGCAATACGCCTCAAAGCAAGAATCAAACAGGATATGAATATAAGGTCCCAAACAAGCACACCACATCCAAAAAAGAAGCCCAATCCCTCTTCAACTCAGCAAGGCACACCTACTTGATCTTCAGCACTGCAAATACAGTGATGGACCTGACAAATCAGCGACCACGTGCATAGCCAACAATCCGAAACACCACACTTCTTTTCCACCTCTCCACCCTCACTAGAGAATACTCGCTAGGGCTTGTATCTCTCCGGTTGCCGACGGACTCTTGCTCCCTCCTAGGACGACTTGGGGTTACCCAGTAGCTACCCAATTCAGAAGTGAGTTTCGCAACCTCGCTCCTCCTGCGACGGCGCTTCACACTAGGTGCAGGAACATCTTCCTCTTGCTCCCTCTCCTCCATAGCATCCGGCTGCTCGAACGCTACTGGCTCCTCCGCTGCCAGCACTTCTACCGCTGCTTCAACAAGTCGATCTTCCTCTTCGATTCGAGGCATAGCATCAGCTTCTGTGCCTGTGACACCAATACTTCCTGTGCCCGTGCACCAATAGGTTCAACAGCTGCTTCCTGAATCACGATGTCAGCATCGTCAAATACCGCATCTTCCCATGTGCGTTGGACGATTGTCAACGATGGGGTAGGGAGAAATTCGGCCCGAAGCTTCATTTCAAGAAAGATCATGTCAATACCTTGCTCATAGAGTTTACACTCTCTGAACATCAACTCGAAGTCACTCCAGCTTCTAAGGCGTAGAGGGTGGTTCCTCCTGAAGCGTTTCATGAGTGGAACGAGTCCCTTTAGAGCGCGCCGGGCTCTCCATTGCTTCTCGTAATTTCCATCCACCATGGAACAAAGCTTCCTGAAAGCGGTACGTCTACCAGCTTCCTTCATTGACACAATCTGTCCACTAACAACATCTTGCGCCCAAGAGACGTGTAACACTAGCGGGAGACGGGCGATATAGTCGGAAGATTCCGATGTATCGGCGGGAGGAAGATGAACGATGTTTGATGCGATAGCATCAGTGAGTACATCGAACCCGCGTATGGTAAGCTGAAGGATCTCATACAATAGTATGGCGGAGGAGGATCCAACAACTACAATCAATCCAAATATAGGAAGATTGGTAGGCATGACTTTGAGGAAGTCTTTTACCAACATCTGTAGAACTAGCGGAGCTATTATCAAACGGATGGAGTTGACAATCAGGCGGGTGACGAAACTGAAAGTCCGGAGAATAAGTCCCATGATGCGGCGACTCAAGAGGAAGACAATCTTGATCATCAATGTGAATCTGAGGAAGGCGAGCAGATACATTGCGGCAACAACAAGTACTGCTATGAACAACTCTGGACTGAGAAGTTCGATGTTACAGATCTCTTCGATGACAAAAAGAGATGTAACCCACGTTGCGATGACAAATAACTTGCCAAGATAGGTGCGGACGGACAGCACTCTATCGACTAAGATCAGGGTGGGGATCATAGTCCACATCGCGGTGACGATGGCAACATTGATCATGTGAAGAGCATGATCCAACGAGTACCACGAGTTGTTTGGATGGAAAACCCACACCAGAAGATCCAAACACATATCTGGTGACACCATTGCGAAGGCAACGGCGGCGAAGGCGACGACAAAGGCGACGATGGCGAACATGTTGATAACAGTTGTAAACAAACGATTGATAATCGATTTATGAAGTGATCTCTGTAGCCTTTTCTGCGTGATGAAGGAGTGTGCTGAAGAAAGGGTCTTGTGTCATTTCATGACTCGTCATGTGATAGCAAGCACATGATCAGATTTTGTCATGTGTTTCGCGAGATACGCGTCTTATTTCTTGTAGAATACATTTTATGTCGTCGACTGATATACACATTGTCACAGTTCCTTACTGTAGTCGTTTGCTGATATAATATCTTTCTTCCGTCATGCGGAGAAGGCGATGGGTCTGATATTGCACTTGGATATCGTGATCAAGCCCTTGTCGTGATGGTAATATCGCATCAATACAAAAGAGTCTTGTCAGTGGTCTTGTATCGTAAGCGAGGATATTATACTATGACGCAGGAATCTTTGGATGCACGCGATCCTCCCTCTAGAAAGATAGCCTGCCGTCCGTTGCGCTCATAGTGAACATCGTGATGCGTGTTGAGAGGGGAAACGCTTCTTGTACAGTCATCATTTACCCGCCTCTGCTGCAACAACAACAAAGCAAGGAATGAAAATGAAGTCGCGGGCAAGTATCCTCATCTACGAGCTAGAAAGGAAGGGGAATGGTAAGACACCGACTTATTATTAGAGACTTGCGATATGCAATATAGATGGACCCACACTTACTGCCCGACCGGGAGGAAGTGAGAGTAGATGAAATTGTAAAAATGACCTGCGATGCATGTTGCAATGATCTCGAGGAAGCATTTTTCTCATCTTTTCTGCTCCATCACCTCCTGTCCGTGCATCGCCCTCTCTCTTTTCATACATACGCAACAATAGCGACTCGATATTTCATTCGCGAGGTATACATAGTCGCACCTATCAACAGAAATACAACAGACATAGCGAGTTTCAAGATTCGACAGCCACAAATCTCTACGATATCACATCTGACATACATGCAACATTTCGACCACTACCTTTCCTCGTGAGAATATTGATTAGTCTATCCCTGCCGCAATCAGTCGGGGTACTCCTTTCTACTACAATTTTCGGTTCGATATCTTCTTGCTTCGTCTGTGGCAAAACAATGCTGGTGCTGGGGCAGGTAATAATGATTTACTATGTTCTAGTCTGTCGAGATAAAAGATGGCGTCTAAATTAGTCTAAAAGGAAAAGAGGAACCCTCGCACTACTGTTGACTATCAAATTTGTCAAACTGGTGAGCTAGTTAGGAAGAGAAGGCTCTGGCTCTGGGCTTGGCCTGTAGGATTTGTCTTTGATAAAATAGGAGGCGTAAATAGGAACTTGCTTAGTTGAAGAGGAATGTTCATGCACCAAATTTGACTCTTTCCTTGTCGTATTTTAGATGATACTTTCTCCTTTTTGTTCATTTATCAGGATTTCTATTCCATGGTGCATACTATGAGGATTGAGTATTCAGTATTGCTTCTTGAATTTTTTACAGCCTGGCTCTCGCTCCTTCTTGCGGAAAGTTGTTTCAGCCATTATTCGTTCTGCGAGCATGACTACTGCTATCGTCACTAAACCCGTGCACCGCAGGGTCCTACAGAGCAACCTCACCGCCAGATCTGCATTATAATATCCAAGTGCAAATGAATAAACAGCTATAATGGTAACATATGCAGTATTGATTACCGCAACCTTCCTCACATCATTCACCGTGATGATCGTCCAATTCCATGCTTAGAAAGACATCGAGCCAAATCATACACAACTTTCCGACAATTATCCCTATCTTCTTTTGTAATACTCGCATAATCCGGCAACACCATTTCATTCTCGGGGAATGCAAATCTTTCCACCAGAGCACTACAACTCCACTTCCTATTGTTACTACTGGCTCCTCTTGCTGTTGATTGATGATTGATGTGCGATGATAGAAATTTATCGCTTCTCGTTGACAATGCAGTTCAGCCAAACAACGTTTTTCAGTGAGTTCTTCGCGGATGCATTCTTCGTTTTGAATGCCGTGTTGCATGTGGCATTCTTGACGTTGGAGTGTTGGATGGGTGCAGGGGTGCTGGTGGTGTTGCTGGTTGTTATTATTCATCATGCTGTTTTGTCAACTGCTATATCCTGCTCTTATCCTGCCGCCCTGTTGGACAATGCATGCATATGATCTCCAACTTCTGCTGACTATCTCCGCTCACTGTCCTCTTCACAGCAAACATGTGCGTGACGCAGTTTGCAGTTTACGGGTTTCTTTCGGGCGTTAGCGGGGGATCCAATTTTTATGCCCTACCATTTGCATATTCATATCCATTTTTGACATTTCTGAAGTCAAAATGAGCACCAGAGCCTCACTGGTATCCGAGATAAATACTTGTCTTGGGGCATTTAGGGGGTGAGAGGGATCGAACATCCCCTTTTTCGGAAGCATGATGTAGGGTTGTTTGATATCGCTCGGCACCGGCGTCGTAAGTGAGACTCCCTTCTTAAAGAATTTTTTCGCCTAACCGAGAAACAAAAGAGAAGAGGGAAGGCTACAATGAGACGAGCGGGCTACCCCTGCCCCCATTATTTCCCCCCTAAGAGCCAGCCTCCTCGTACACATAAGCCGCCCCCTACATTAAGTAAGCTTACTCGAATCACAAATCACAAACCACAAGCAAACACACACAAAACACGAAGACAAAGTCCTCCACGATGATACACAAAATGATGCTCTTCTCCTTCAGGTAATAAATGTTAAATAAACCCAAAACATAATAACAAGACCCATTTTTAACGCTGAATCGAATGTTGGTGAAGTCGGCAGGCTTCGTGCTTCAACGTAGACAGACGTATTGTGGTTCTTCCATAATTCGTCAATAATTGTTTGGAAACAAATACTGACGAAGGGCCTACTTATCGTTTGTGACTTGAACTTCATTCAAGGTGTATGCGTTCATCCGCGACTTGGTATTGAAGTTGAAGTTGCGCGTACTTATCGGTTGGAGTTCGGACGAAAAAGTTGTGGTGGGGTGAGTTTCAAGATTTGCTAAGTTTTATCTATTTGTAGCTCCAGGTACTGTGGGAATAGGTAGCAACCATACCACGCTTTCAGAAAAGAAAACGCGGTAAGTGTGTGATAGTCACACTTTTCTTTCTCGTTTACGCGATGAGCTTCATAAACGAGGGAGTCCCACTTACGACGCCGGTGCCGATATCAAACAACCCCCGTGCGTGGCGGGCGACGACATGGAAAGAGCTACCACATGACGTTCTGTCTATCAGAAGCCCTTCAAATTATTTGGCCAAAAAAAGAACAATTCATTCGACGCAAAACGCAAAAACGCTTTGAACGATGAACGGAGAGTTTGAGATCTCGGTGACGTGATGCAATCGTAATATAACGCCATCAATTGTTCTTTCTAAATACCATCATACTGTGAGGAATACCACTGCTATATCCAGATTCTAATACTATCATGGCAATGCGCTTCATATTATTTCGACTGGCTGCAGCAATTGCTGTCGTGTCAACACCATTCTCATTATCTGCCTCTGCCGAACACTTCGAGCTACCACTAATTAACTCTTCTGCTGACAGCCCAATAAATCAATCCTTCGTCGGACTAGAGCTGGGACCCCACTGCGCCTCACACACAAGCTGCGAAGACTGCGGTGGGGCACTCCACGATCTCTGCCATTGGTGTGCCAAGACCGAATACGTGTCACACCAAGGGAGATCCATTCGGGTGTCTCATTGGTTCATCCTGCGATACAATACAACAATAATTCCAACTCGACAAAACCTCCTTCTCCACCACCAACACCCCACCCAACCAAAAAGAAGTGTATCGATTTCAAAGACTGTCAAAGCTGTGCCAACAGTTCCTGGGAAGTGTCACTGGTGTCCTCAAAACGAGGGATCATGTCACCCCCTCGGCTCATGGAGTGGATTGTGCCACCGGTGCAGATTGCTTTGCCATTGATCGATGTCAACGAATGGAACCGGAACGAGTGGTGATACTGGGGGATTATTTTCAAAGGATACGGTGGAGGGCGTTGGACCGGTAGTTACGACGGTGTTGGCGGTACTTATGGGGTTGGTGCTTTGTTGTGCGACGTGTTGCTTTGCGGGGGTGACGTTTGTGAAGGGTGCGGTGGATGATTTGGTGAGGAGAGAAGAAGTGGAGGATACTGATGATGATGGTATGAATGACCAATATTATGATGATGATCATGATGAGGATGTGAATTTGGAGACACCTCTAGTTATTAGAGAATGGATCTGCTGGAGAAACGGATGGAGAAGCTATTGCAAATGCCAATCGAAGAATACCACCCGAACCATTATCAGGTCCAGTTTCAGTGACGCAGTTATCCGCAATGTCTGTAACAACCACCAATCGTCATCATCGACCTACAACGAAAAAGTCGAGTATGAAACGCATGTATGGAGTTTGCCAAGTAGTGTACCTCCTCACAATCGTCTCAACAATACTCTTGTTCCTCGTCGGCATGTCCTATGCACCCCGACAACCAATCTACAACGTCTGCACGAACCGCCTGGGCTGGAAATCCATCATTGAAGGGATGGCATCTCTCAAAGTTAGTGCCTCCTTCGATCTACTAATTTCCGTCTACAATCCCAATCGAGTCGAGGTCGATCTCAAGAATGGCGGGGGTCAATTCCACTACGATGGAGAATACATTGGTTCCTTTGAAATACCCGAGGGAAAGATTGCCCAAGAGGCCATTAGTGATATTATAGTCAAGGTGACATTTACACCCGACAAGTGGCAAGCGTTGCAGTTAACTGCGGCGTATTATAGGGGTACGTTGAGATTTTTGGTGGGTGGACATGCGCATGTGTCTGTCCCTGCATTTGGGAATTATTCATTTGAAGGCCAAGTTTGATGATATTGAGGTTAATCCGAATGATCCGACGTTGGATGATACACATTTGTGTGCTTGTCCAGGTTGGAAGAAGCCGGTTTAGAGAGAGAAAAAAAGTGAAGGGATCTGTTTGTGATTTTAGAATGTAATGTGGGGATATTGTTATTGGTGTATGCGAGCAAATGTAGATACGATACGAATGATGTAAGCTAACAGCATCGTTGTAATGTAAGCTCTGCCGTGCTGCTATTTCTCATGTTGTTGCTGATTTCTTTCCAACAAGCTTCGGGCATATAAGGCCCGTTCTGTCAAGAGATCTTCAGCTTCATTTACAGGGTTCATTTTTGATAGCTGGGAGTCTTTGGATAAATTTTACCTCAAACGATGACGTACAGACAACCTCGAAAAATAGGCCCGCTTTTTGACCCGTCTGTACTTCGTTCTGAAATGTGAGCCCTGTTGTGAATGCGAAACCTCCTCCAAATCGGCCAATTTTTTTGTAGGTTTCCAACTTCACAACAGAGCTCATTTTCTTAGATTTTGGTCTGTCCAGGTCCGTCACAAATAGAGCGTCAAGTATTTGGGTTCGCAAGATTTGTTACGCTTTTGTGACTTGAGGAGCGCAGTACCGTACCGCCCACCGGCCCACCGCCCGAAGGGAACCCTAATTCAGGGAGCACCCCCGGCGCGCCCCTCTTTACTTGCGTAAAAAAACAGGGATATTAGTTCCTACGCCCAAGAGTTGTCTTACTTACTTACGCAAAAGTTCATTTTGCGTAAGTAAGTTTGCAATTTCTTTTATCTTACTCACGCAAAACGTCATCAAAAAATTCCACAACTCACAACTGACGTCATTTCGTTCAATTTTTTGCGTAAGTAAGACTGTTAAGGACGCTCTAATCACACAAAATGAACCGCCCTGCAATATGAGGCTTGTTTTTCTCTTGACAGAACGGGCCTAATATTGGCTTCCTGCATGCCGGCATCTGCAATATCAGATGGGCATCTTTTGAGAAGGTTTTTCATTTTTCATTTCTTTGGCATTTTTTTGATTTTCACATTTCACATGCACCGATCATCATGATGATCATGTCATGCTACTTACACCACCGCTAGGACAATCAAATCAAATAGTAACTAAAACCAACCTCGATTCAATCACGCTCTAATAAAATGAGCTCACGATATCAACGTCAAATGGGCCGCAAGGGCCCAAAAATAAGCAGCAGTAGCAGCGGCCTCCGCACAGCATCAACATCAGATGACACGTCCTCCTCCTCCGACACTGCCCTTGCCCGTGCCGAACGTGCTCGTCGCTTTCGTGAACAACGCATTGCCAACCTCCGTCGTGATGACTATGGCATTAGATGCCAAATTTGGATATGAGGAATTTGATTTGAAGCATGTGCAGGAATTAAAGAGCCGGCTGTTGAAAAAGAGACGGAGGGAGCTTTTGAAACGACAGGTTGCTGGGAGTAGTGATAAGGCCGATGCGGTTGTGGTTACGGCGCAGCAGCAGCAGGATAGGAGAGGAGGATAATGGTGGCATCATGAATAATATGACTGAGGCGGAGTTGATAGTGTCTGGTATCAATGGGAAGCGTCGTGGATGGGTATTCAATATGATACCGACGACATTACCTGCCTCGTCGGGCAATGACACCACCGCACAACCCTCCTCCTCTCTAATGGGAGGCGAAGATTCCGGCGGCTTTGTCGGTGCAGGTGACGAAGATGGAGGTGGTGCCGAAGGAGGAGGAGGAGGAGGAGCCGAACGTGCAGGCATTGAATTATTCCTCATTGATGAGGAGAATCGAAAATTCAAGGCAACTGTGGCACATGAGCCATACTTCTTTCTAATTCCAGAGGATAAAACCGCCGCAGGCTTTGGTGTTGCGTCTGGGAATAGTGCCGAAGTCAAGGCCAATGATGTACATGAATTACAGGCACACTATCAGGACCTCACGTCGACGATTATTCGATTGTATCAGCCCCGTGGTCTCAACCGTGTTGAAATTGTACGCAAGATGGATTTAGATGCACCGAATCACTTGGGTTTACAATCACAAAATCTTGGGGGTAGGCCAATGTTGAAACTTATTTTCGACAATGTCGAACAGCTACAGAGAGTCAAGAAGGAGGTGATGGATGTGCTTCGAAAGAATGAACAAAAGAGGAAGGATCAGGGAGATGAGTTTCAATTTGCGAACATTTGATGCCAACTACAATCATGATGAAGCCATCACATCAAGGAAGGAAGATCCACTTGAATCTCTGATTGATATTCGTGAGCATGATGTCCCCTATATAGTACGGGTGTGCACTGACTTGGGTCTCCGTGCTGGATGCTGGTACACACTCACTCCTCTGTCGACTGGAGGAGTGTCTCTCTCTGATCGAGACAATCTTCAAAAGGCCAACCCTACAGTATTGGCGTTTGATATTGAGTGTACCAAAGCTCCATTGAAATTTCCTGACTGCGGAAGTGGATTCCATATTCATGATTTCGTACATGGTCAATGGGCAGGGCTATCTCTTGCTTTCGAGACATGTCGTTGGAAAGGATGTCGCCAACTTTGAGTACACGCCCAAGCCCAAATATCCGGGCCCCTTTATTGTTTTGAATGAATTGACAGAAGAAGCACTGATTCGACGTTTCTTGACTGAATTCCAAAAGCATGCTCCTCAGATTGTGGTCACCTATAACGGAGACTTTTTCGATTGGCCCTTTTTGGAGAGGAGAGCGGCTGAGTA
The DNA here is from genome assembly GCA_037178625.1 of Skeletonema tropicum. Taxonomy (NCBI): domain Eukaryota; phylum Bacillariophyta; class Thalassiosirophyceae; order Thalassiosirales; family Thalassiosiraceae; genus Skeletonema; species Skeletonema tropicum. Next base: position 365,311 of record CM074134.1, on the reverse strand, counting down.
TGGATTGGATTTGAGGCGAGAGATTGGTTTCTACAATGCTGCAGCTACTACCGGAGGAGGAGGTGGTGGAGTTGGCGATGGATCCTCTGAGTATAGAGGACGCACAGCTGTTCATATGGATGCATTTTGCTGGGTCAAACGTGACTCTTACCTTCCACAAGGCTCTCAGGGCCTCAAAGCCGTTACCAAATACAAACTTGGTTACGATCCAGTTGAAGTAGATCCTGAAGATATGGTTCGATATGCTCGAGATCGCCCGGCACATATGGCTAGTTACTCAGTTTCCGATGCTGTGGCTACATACTATTTATATGACAAGTATGTTCACATGTTTATCTTTTCTTTGTGCACTATCATTCCGATGGGTCCTGAAGATGTTTTGCGGAAGGGTAGTGGAACACTCTGCGAAGCCCTTCTCATGGTAGAAGCCTGCACTAAGGATATCATCTGCCCCAATAAACAAAAAGACCCAGTGGCCAAGTTTACGGAAAAAGGAAATCTGCTGGAATCTGAGACTTATATCGGAGGAAAGGTGGAGTGCTTGGAAACAGGTGTTTATCGCTCAGACATTGAATACAAGTTTGACATGAAGCCTGAAGGATTTCAGGGCCTGATTGATAATGTCGATAGGGTGATGACATTTGCTATTGAGGTCGAAGGAGGTATTGATCGAAGGAAAATTACCAATTATGATGAGGTGAGAATCATGCTCTTGTTTCTACGGATCTATTGCATTATTTGCATGGAATCATTTACATGGACTAACTTTCTGAAAACTTTCTTGAAACTTTATCTTTATAGATCAAAGCTGAAATTGTCGAAAAGCTAGAGCTACTCCGTGACAGACCCAGCCGCACAGAAACTCCCTTTGTTTATCACATTGATGTGGGTGCAATGTATCCCAATATTATCTTGACAAACCGCCTTCAACCATCTGCTATTGTAAACGATGCTACGTGTGCTTCATGCGACTTCAACCAGGCACGAAATGGATGCAAAAGGAAAATGCAATGGGTCTGGAGAGGAGATTACAACCCTGCCACAAAGGGAGAATACGATCGAACTAGAGATCAATTGATGAGAGAGAGTGGGGTTGACGGCACAGATAGACCCTTTCATGAGCTCAATGAAGCTGAGCAGGCAAAAGCCATTTCAAACCGTCTGAAGCTGTACAGCAAGAACGCTTATAAGAAGACCAAGGTGACAGAAGAAATTACTCGCACTGATACTGTCTGCATGAGGGAAAATGATTTCTACGTTGATACTGTGCGTCAATTTCGTGATCGTAGATATGAGTACAAGAAGTTGACTAAAGTATGGGGAAAGAAGATTGGGAAAGCCGAAACAGCGCAACAAAAAAAGGAAGCCGAAGATACAGCTCTTGTTTACGATTCGCTTCAGGTGGCTCACAAGTGTATTCTAAACAGCTTTTACGGTTACGTAATGCGGAAGGGGGCGAGGTGGCGTTCGATGGAAATGGCAGGGATCGTTACAAAGACGGGTGCTGATTTGATTGTCCAGGCCCGGAAGGTAATTGAGCAGGTTGGGCGACCTTTGGAGCTTGACACCGATGGTATTTGGTGTATATTGCCGGGAAGTTTCCCAAACGTCTTTACATTCAAGTTGGATGATGGGTCGTCGTTCAAGCTGGAATACCCCTGTGTCATGCTCAATGCAGATGTCCATGATAACTTTACGAACCATCAGTATCAAACAATCAAGGATCCTGTGACTGGAACGTATGAAGCTAGGTCTGAATGTTCAATCTTTTTTGAATTGGATGGTCCATATCGTGCTATGATTCTTCCAGCGAGTACCGACGAAGGTAGGCTGCTAAAGAAGCGTTACGCGGTTTTCAACTTTGACGGATCTCTTGCTGAACTGAAGGGATTTGAATTGAAGAGACGCGGAGAGTTAGAGTTGATCAAAACCTTCCAATCTCAAGTGTTTGAGCACTTCCTCGATGGATCTTCGTTGGCTGAGTGTTACGATAGTGTCGCAGACGTAGCAAATCATTGGATTGATATTCTAGACACTCGTGGAGAGAGTCTTGACACGGATGAGCTTGTTGACCTCATTAGTGAAAATCGCAACATGAGTAGACAGCTAGAAGATTACGGTGATCAGAAAGGAACTTCGCAAACAACTGCAAGGCGATTAGGTGATTTTCTTGGTGCAGAGATCATCAAGGACAAAGGGCTCAACTGTAAATTCATTATCTCCCAGCTCCCCCACGGCGCTCCAGTGACTGAGCGTGCTGTTCCTACTGCCATTTGGAAGGCAGAGCCTGCTGTAATGAAGCACTACCTTCGCAAATGGTTGAAAGCTCCTGAAATGGAAGGAGATGATTTCGATATCCGCAATGTCCTTGATTGGGATTACTATCTTGAACGTCTCAACAATACGATTCGTAAGATCATTACTATCCCAGCAGCACTCCAAAAGGTTTCAAATCCTGTGCCGAGAGTACCGCACCCCGATTGGCTACAGACAACTGTGCGCAAGATGAATGACAAGTACAAGCAGAAGAGTATCAAAAGTATGTTTGGTCCAAAGTCGTCAGTTCAAACTCAAAAGAAGACATCGGCTGTGCTTGACATTGAAGACTTTCAGGGAAGTTCGTCGGGGCCTGGGCGTCCCATTGTGCACAGCAAAAGGAGTCGAAGGAGGCCTATGGTAATTGAAGCCCAGCAATCTGATGAAAATGACAGCGCAGTGACCGATGCCCCCAAAACTACTAAAGAGGGAGAAGTAACTGAGGCTAGAATTAAACTCTCGGGAGAGAATCTTCCTGCATGGCTCAAGAAGAAGAAGGAACTCTGGCGGAAACAGAGGAAAGACCGCAAGAGACGTGCGTCATCTGCACCGGAGGCGTCTGCTGATTCAGTATCGAAGAGACAAAAGTCAGCACTTGGGTCTATGGAAGGATACATGCGCAGTGCGGCACAAGCATTGACGCGGCATGAATGGCACGTCATTGAAATGCGTGAATTAGCATCATCAGAAGGCGCATCGTCTGATGGAACATTCCTGCTTTGGGTTATGGTTGGGAACAAATCATTGCAGCGAATCCGTGTGAAGATGTCACGAACTCTCTACATCGATAGTCGCATTGAATTGAGGCAAGGTTTGGTGGGCGCTCTATCGGTGAAACACTGTTGAAAAGCACTTACCACACAATAAATCGAGTGACCTTCTCTACGAAGTGAGCATGCCCGAGTTTATGTACCGATCTAGCAACTGGATTGAGCAACTGAAGCCCAAGGATTCGTCAATTGAAGTGACCTTGTGAGAACGTGAATCGAATTTTCAAATCAGTGTATGAAATGGGAACTCCGCTGTCGCTCCGAGCTATGATGCATCTTGGTTCAGTTTGTCGCCCCAATATTGATGTAGAAGGGAAGACTGGAAAGATATACAACCTTTCAGAGCTATCCCCCGTTTCCCACCCAAACGAAGGAGAATATCTTCATCGAGACTTGACTTACCGGCGCATCTTCTTCTACGAAAATCTGAACCAAAAGAAAAAGACAGGTTTAGTTGGTCTATTTCTAATGGAAGGTGGCAGCGGCGAGAGATCGCGCACAACTGACAATGATGACTCAATTATCGACTTATCGCGTCCTCAAGACTCACCTAATCAGTCTTTTTCATTGAGTTGCACATGTCACTTCTGGGTTGTCAAGCCTGGCGGTAAAAAGGTGCAGAAAAACATTACTGTGAAACAGTGTGAGGCAATGTTTGGGCAACTCCTAGCCCATCTCCAAAACTTGGGGTTAGATGATGATGGTAATGATGCCATGACATCAGAATATTCCTCCCTTTCCCCTGATTCAAGCTGTATCGTATCGAATCTCTCGTATGTGAAAGATGAGAAAGGAGCTCTTACTGGAGCGGACGACGTCCTCAAATCTTATCTTCAATCTAACAACGGACCAACAAGTCTTGCTTGCAAACACAACGAAACCTCAACCTCAGTTCCGTAAGCTCGTTCAAAGCTGCAATTCCTTCCCGTTTGTCCAACTCGCCTATCCACCAGGCCCTTCACACAATCCTTCGTCGTCGTCACTGCCCGCTTTGAATTGGGAGCCAACAGCTGTGCAACTTTGTTTGGAAGCATATCTCCACATGGGAGTTGCATCTTACCCAAAACGAATCGCCTCTGCTCGTTTCTCCCAAGTCCCTATCGGCAACTTGGCCCAGGACGAAAACTCTACAATCTTCGATGTGTTTTATGCAAGGAACTTGAACAAGAGTAGAGCTATTTTGTGGGCTAGTGGAATGCCAAGCCAACCTGATCTTGGATTGAACACATTGAGTCTCGTGGGAAAGACTGGATCAGGGTTTCTCCCAGTTGAAACTGACGCTGTCGACAATGAGATTTGGGGAGACGATGATGCACTTGTCGGTCCAGTGATTCAACGCCCTGGCGCTTACCGCTGTGTATGTGTCGAACTGGATATTTATGACTTGGCTATCGCAGCCCTTACTGACTCAACGCTTGCAAACCTCCCAGGTGTATCTGTTGCGTCTGCCAGCAAAGGTGGTGCTCTTTTTGATACAGAAACGAATGTTCCTGGTGGGTTTCTATCTACGAATGCGCCTCTTGGAGATGAGATGTCAACTGCGATTTCTCTCCCTATCTTGCGATCTGTCATTCAGGCATGGCTTCGTGACGCGTATCAAACGAACAGTCACATTGCGGATGATCTTTTACATGACGTCTATCGACTAATCTCAACTCCAGATTCGTTGATGAACGATCCTGCTCTTCATCGTGTGGTACATTCTTTGATGAAGACAATATTTTTAAGGTTGTTGGGTGAACTTCAACGTCTGGGTTCGACAATTATTTCTGCCAATTTCCACAAGGTCGTGGTTGCTACCAACAAATCTGATATTTACGACGCAAGAGAGTACATCGACTTCGTCATTTCAACTATACTGAAGAAAGCAAACGGAGAAAATGAATCCAACCAAATGACCGAGGGGATGGGACGCATTTCTATCCGCCCCACCAATTTTTACTCTCACTACCTTTTCCTCAATGAAAATAATTTCGGAGGAATTCATTTCGAACAGCGTGAGATTGAAGATGACGACGAAAATGAGATGACACAGTTATTCAATGCAGAAGGTGGTGAAGACGGCTCTTTGGTTGTGCCTACAGTTGTGAGTGGCTGGAACATTATGCAGTATCTAGCAAACGATATCGCCCAGGATTACTTCAGAACCATTATCGGTAGATTTTCGAAGGACGTGTTCCGCAAGCAGCTTCTAATTCAACAACAAACAAAGAATAGGATGTCTTCAATTTCTCCCGTTTCTGTGGCCAAGAATGGCGACGAAGACGATTCCATGCTTTCTCCTCAAGAACAGCTATTGAATTACAAGAAAAAGATGATTTCCAAGCACTTTGCGAACTATCTGACGAGGGTAGTTGGCGAGCTTATTGAGGACGGGGGCGGAGAAGAAAGTTTTCCACAGCTGCCTGGATCTCATCTTCATCTTACTAATCCTGCTCTTGAGTTTGTCAAAAATGTGCTAGTGATTCTAGATCTCGATCCTGACGTCAAGCAAGAAGTGATCTACTTGAAGAAGAGTCTTTTTGCTCAGATTGGAGTTCAAGAATACTCTGCTGCAACGGCCTGGAAAAATCCCGCTGCTGCCTTCACGTTGCCGGACGTTCATTGCATGGAGTGTCACGAATGTCGTGACGTTGACTTATGTGTTACTCTGCCCGAAGATGAGGAGTCTTCGCAGAAGCAATGGCTCTGTGCAGGCTGCGGCAGCTCGTATGATGTTGACAATATCGAACGAAGACTTGTTGATATCGTACAAAAGAAATGCATCCGTTACCAATTGCAGGACTTGCGTTGTACGAAATCACAGCAAGTTGCTGTTCGAGCTTTGTCACGTACATCGGATTGTTCGGCTGCACTCAAGTTGGATATCCCACGAAATGAATTCTTTGGGCAACTAACAATTCTTCGAAATCTTGCGAAGTTTTATGAGCTTGATTGGCTATTGGAGACCACGAATGCGGTCTTGAACGGATATGCGTAATTAATCTGTGTAGTGTGCATACTTACATGTGTGTCAAGATAAAATAAATGAAAATAGGAAACGCGAAATATCATTCTTTGATCAAGTTGTTGGCATGATTTAGCTTACAATTCTTCTAACGAGGAGGACGGACCCCATCAACCTGCGCCCAAGGCAAGAGCGACTGCAAATAAAGTTGCAATATTGGTGAGTCTGGATCAAGCAAGTCAACTTCCTCATTTCCAGCCATACCCAGCACGCCACGTAATTGCTCCATCAAATCAGCAGGAACACCACCTTCCATCATCTCTCGTTCCATCATTCCACCGCCTCGTGCCTGTCCCCCTCTTAGGAATCTACCTCGGCGATGGTCATGTACCAGGGCCGGACCTACAAGGTTTGGATCCAAAGCAATAGCTTCGGGCGGGAATGTGCGAAATCGATCCTCGTAGTCAGATGGATCGCATTGAGCATAGCGAGCAAGAGCCGGAGAAAACGTAGATGTTAACTGCTTGGGTGGTACATCTGTAGAAGTAGACGTCTCTATATCATTTCCTTCATCCTCTTCGTTCTCCAACTGAGGTTCGTCGGCACCCTTCACTATCTTCTCGCTGCAGCAATACATCCATTGGACAACATCGTTTTCTTTCCACAATTTGTGATTTCTCTCCACGAAAATCCTGACGAGATGCTCCCCAGCAGCTCGTGCCACTCGAGCTTCAATTTGTGTGTTTACTTCGTCCATGTTTGCTGCATTCAAATCATGATTGAAAGCTGGAAGCACAGTTGGCCAGTCCATTTGGAAGGAACGAGCTTGGACATTCACTTTATTCATTTCGAGCAGCTTTGGCAGCACCATTGGGAATGTTTCAAGGGCAACCTTCAAAGCCTCATCGGCTTCCTCCTTCCTCGAAAGACGGTAAAGAGCCAATGCATATGAGAACGCCCAATTTGGCAACTGTAGCAAAGAACACTTGTGATGTCTTGAAGTTAGATTGTCCTCCCAGTTGATGGTAACCTTTTCGGACTCTACCAAATCCACAATGAATGATGCTCCAAGCTCAGGTCCATCTTCATCTTCCTCTGAAAGAAGAGCAACAGCCGACCGTCTGCTCGCCAAAGCATAATAGTCCAAGATGAGTAACACCCCCATTGGATCTCTCAACGGATCGAGCGAGAGTAGGTACCTCCCCACAGCGAGAGCATTGGGATGACAACCACTCATACCGGAAGTTTGCATGATTCGAAAGAGACAGGCAAAGAACCCCGAATTCGGTGGATGATTCACATCCATGAATATCTCAACTATTGTTGCCTTCACCATTATTATTGTTGTTGTTGCTTGGCAATAAACTCGAAGGCAACGCAGTCTCATACAAATACATACATCTCCGTAACAAGTCCGATCCACGTCCACGATCATTGACATAATACAACACCATTGCCATTTGCAATATAGTTTCGGCAAAGAATGGATTGTCCGCCACAAACATGGCCAACAAGTTTGGATCTTGCATGCCAGCTTGGTGTGGATTGGAGAGCATTTGTTCGTACTTTCGATTGATATCCGAGTAGGTGTCGGACATGTCAAAGGTGTACCACTTTGCGTTTGGGAATGCATTATTGGCCTGTTTGTTATCCATGTCATCCTCTTTTTCTTCTCCGCTGTCATCATCATTACCATTATGTTTTACATTGTACGGCCAAGGCACGGACCATTTTTTCCCATCTGAATTTCCATTTTCTTCTTGCGACACATCGTCTTGTGTCAACAGCTCCTTCACGCCCAATCCACCACCCACAAAACTGGGAGGTTTGCCCCATTCCGGCTTGACTTTTCCAAATAAGTACTTTTTCGCCACTGTTCGTCGATTATTATTTCGTCCTCCTCCACGGTTTCGACCACGACGATTCTGTTGCTGCAATAATTGCTGCTGTTGGATGTCATCGTCATCAATTATGAGGGGATTTCCCGCTACAGCTGCCCCACCGAGGAGATCACGCAGTGCGTAGTCAAGATCTAGATCTAGAGTGTCGTAGCCATGTGTTGGTGATAACAAGATGGATCGAAGAACGATGGAGCTGGTTGATGCTGATGGGTCGTTGTTTTCAGCGTCAGTGGTTTGATTTTGCAGTTTTAAATCTGAGAGAATGGCATCCAGATCTTCCTCCTCCACCTCTACATGATCTTGCTGCTTCTTTGATGCTGCTTGTCCCTTCTTTGATTTAGTCGAGGGTGCCGCAGCATGTTACAGCAGGCTGATGGTCCTCCGTTTCCTCGTCCTCATCCTCACTTTCAGAAGAGGAGGAGGATTCCTCCTCCTCTGACGAAGATTCTTCATCTAGCATTCCCATGGCCATGAATCCACCACCACCGCCGCCAGTCTGTTCCTCCTCTTCTGATGAGCTGTCGACATCATCATCATTTTGATCCTTTGCGAGCGAGGCTTCTTGCTCTACGCGGAGGCGGCGTAGTGCTCGTGAGCTCATGGTGGTTATTGTCGCAGATTTTGTATCGCCTGCGAATTTTGAATTTTGTGGACGTTAATATTGTGCCAGTTTCTATGCCCTTTATTTGACATCATGTTAATTGATACGAACTCCGGAAGTGCGAAAATCGAAAATACACCAGCCCAACGCTCGCACGCCGCACTTTCCACCAACAACATGTTGACAAAAAACGGCCGGTTGCCCGTCATCGTTGTACACTAAAAGAACTCCAAACCCTCCATCAAATATCAATCCGTGCACCAAAAATCATTAGACAGCGCCGCCTTGCTCAATTTGTCAACACACGATACCGCTCTTCATCACGATGCCCATTATTGTCCCCAAGCAAAAGGAAGGAGGAGATGATCCTGCAGCCGCCACAACTCGTCCCCAAGCAGGGAGGAGGAGATCCATCATCCTCATCAGCCGCCGCCGCCCCCTCCGTAGAAGAATCCCTAAGCAAAAGCAGGCGGTAACAACGACCCCAGTTACCAAACGGTACAACACAATCCTGCGAGATTTCATGGCCTACCAGAATCAAAGTCACATTTACCCCGAAGGTCATACTTTTACAGAGGAAGAACTTTTGGAGATTACACCGGACCATATCATTCGGTATTTTACGATGAAGTTGTATGGTGATGGAGATGTTATTCCTGAGGGAAAGCCGATTAAAGGTAGTCATCATACCCTTGGTAAGTCGCATTTTATGTACGCATTGGTTCACAACTTTGATTCAATTGTTGACTCTTTAAACACTATCCAAAATTCACCCTAATGTCTTGTTCCCTTCGTATAAATGTTGCTCTAGATTACTACAAAAAGGCAATTTCCTCCTTCATGCCACTCAAACAACAGCCTTGGGATCATGCGACCCAAAAAGGCAATCCAACTCGAGCAAAGGCGGTCAACAACTTCATCCGTCGTATCTGTGAACTGGAAAAAGATGGAGGTGGTAGCAGCAAGAAACGTAAAAGTGATGAAACACCCATTGCCCTTGATGGAATGACCTCCCCGTACACTTCGCTTCAGGCTTCTTCTTCCTCCTCTACGACGAAGAAAGCCCGAGCAACAACAACAACTGTTGATCAACTCACCACCACTACTGCTTCTAACAATTCAAACGCAATCATTTCCAGTATTCTTCACAAGATGCAGCGACAGAATTCGTTAACCATTGAATTTCTTGGAACGCTTGAAACTTCCATCAGTAGTTATAAATCCACACTGCAAGAGAATAATCAGTCGATCACGTCGGAGCTTCAGATGCTCAACAACAGTCTACAGCAACAAACAACTACTGGCGGCAATAATACATCTGTCCCTCCCACGCCTGTATTGCCACCATTGGCATTAGCAGCAGCGGCATCAAGTCCTGGACCTGAAGTGGCAAGTCTACCACCTCATCCACAGCTTGTTGTTGCACCTGTCCAAGCGCAAGAGTGGTTTTACAATCACCCTGACGGAAACACACGTAGGGTTCCACCCTCGTGGAAGTTTCCTTCGGGTACCTTGCTTGAGCTTTACACTCTCTGGCATCTTGGGGACCCGGAGAATTGCATCTCGCCAATGAAGACATTTAGCACATCTGATGTGTCTTTTTGCGGCAAGCGCAGTCGTATGAGCCTTAGTGAAGCTCGCTGTCTTGCGCAAGCATTGGATAGGGAAGTGGCAAAGGCGGGGGGGACTATTGGCCCCAACATTACTCAAGAAGAACTAGTGCAGCTCTTCCGCGTGGCTGTAAACGGACTTAATATGCCTTTAGCAACACCTACCGGTCGTCAGCGCGACATTTTTCGTTTGAAATGGTCTACCTTCACCAAGTACAAGTTAATCTCAAAAGGAGAGGAAAAGAGCAAGAATGCAGCAGAAGGTACGCAGCAGCTCGCTACCCAGGAACAAGTACCGGTCGATCAAGAAGGTGGAGGCAATCAGTGGTTGTACGAACACGCAGACGGCTCCGTGCGAAAAGTGCCAAGTACCTGGACATTCCCCATGGTTGGCTTACAGGACATGTACGTTCTATGGAATTGTAGGAATGAGAAACAGCAACTTCTACCAGTGAAGACGTATACATCGAAAGATGTCAACTTTCTAAACAAAGGCGCCAAGAACCTCGCCGAGGTGAGAGGCTTGATGAATATAATTAGCAACGAGGCGGCAAGGAAAGGATTTGAAATCAAGGAAGCCATGACAGTGGCTGAGGCACTAACTGCTTTTGCTGCGGGCGTGGGTGCACTCAACATTCCTCTATTGACACCCCAGGGTAAAGCAAGAAATATTGCTCGCACCAAGTGGTCGTCTGCTTCGAGGTACAAGCAAGTGCCTACTGCTACTGAGACTGGGAAGTCAACTGAGACTGAGACTGCGCAGCCAATTGCGACGTTGGAGCCGGCAGAGGTAGACTGTTAGTTGCGCAAGATACATGTGTCGTCCGTAATTATATTAGATGTGAATAATACCTAGCTACACGGCTCAGCCGGACTCAAATCCCTCTCCATTCTCTATAGAGAACAACAAGTCATCATCCAACACTAGTTGCCACGATGATACCCTTACTCGACTGTCCATTTGATACTACTTCGGACCGGAGTAGCTCACAATCGTCATCAGGACTTCCATAGATAGATTATCTGTCTGACCCCTTACTCGACTGTCCAGTTGATCCTACTTTGGACCGAAGTAGCTCACAATCGTCCTCAGGACTTCCATAGATAAATAGATTATTTGGAAGATTTTTGTCTTGAGGTGACGCGGTGGGGGGGTAGGTTATTACCTGTGATTACATAATAGGTTCAAAGATAGATCGATGCGAGAGATAATGAGGTCAAGAAGACTCTTATACAGACCACTCTGCCAGCAATTGTAATGTCTTCTCTTCCAAATAACCCCAACTATTGCTCCCAAAAAGAAATGCAGCCATGGGGCCTCTCTACTTATATCATATCACCTTTGCCTGCCACCAAACGGCGTTGAACAGAGTAACGATGTTTGCTCGAAGAGAATGATCTTAGTAGAATCCTCTCTTGCTCTTGCCTGTAGCTGTAGAGAGATTTCGCTACACCGCTTGCGCTTGCATTAATCATTCGTATCTTCAATATTTACTGGAAAAGTACATTTTACCTACAACTTCCTTCCCACTACATAGGTCAGCCAGATTACTTCGAAATGCTCATCCTTTCTCTTCTTTCGCACGAGCTCAGGCTGGTTGCATATATCATAACCAACATCAAGCACTTCAAAGCCTCGGTCTTGTAATAACGTTTCCAAAGCAGTGTGGCTGAAACGATAGTTGTCTTCCGGTGTTGCGTGCCATTGATATGACCACGGCACCAGGTGGAGTGTGAGGCCACCCTTCTTTGTGATTCTAGCGATAGAGTCGAAAGATTTCCATGGTCGCGCTGCATGCTCCAGCACAGTAAAACTAAATGTGACATCGTAGCTACAATCACTGGCAGCGTTGCAGTCATCGATATCGCACACAATTGCATTGGAAAGCTTTTTGGCAGATGGATCTGAATCGAGTACCCAGTAGTCAAGTGGGCCAGCAAAATGAGCGACTGGAGCGAAAAGTATTGTGAGTGTTTGAGCGAAGCGAGAAAACGATCAATACTTTGAGCGACTTACACTTGGATGTTACCTGCGTCATGCCTGATGCGACACTGCCTGTTCCACCAATATCCAAAAACTTTCCTTTCTTCTCATTGTCTCCTGGATAGTTCCGCGGATACATGCTATAGAAGTCGCTCAAATGTTTGGAAAAAGATTGCAAATAATCACCAAACAATTCGCGCGGCAGCTTCAAATAACCAGTGCTTTCGGTACGTGTGGCCGCAAGATCGTCCCAATATTCCTGACCTTTTCCGCAGCAATACCAGCTAATTTAAGCAAGTCACGATCATGAGATTTTTGCATTGACCAGATAAGAGAAACAATTCGATCTTTCAAACTTACCCAGAAAGGCATTCCTGCTGTTTTCCGCCCTCTTTTCCTTTTCCCGTCATCAGAGTGGGATTGATTTCGATGGCCATTGTCTCCTCTTCTTTACCTGCTGCTGGTATGGCAGTGCATTTTGCTTGTTTTGATGCATCTATTGAGCCTCCTTTTTTCTGTAACACAATCATTCGATAGGTAATTTTACCTTCCAGGAACAGTCTCTGTCTAGCTTTCGATCCGAGCCACCCCTGGTGAATCCTACCAGACTCATCTCTCAATTGGGGCGCTGTATTTCGGTAATTAAGCTTGGCAATTTGGTATTGACTCCCCAAATCGCGGTCCTCAATTAAAGCCATGCCACTCTGCTGCGCCATATCAGCCACTTCAGTTGTACTATGAACAGAATTAGCAATCCACGACCTCGCAAAGAGATCTACATCGGGATCATCTTTGGAAACACCAACTGATAAGAAGTCATCAATAATGACAATGATTCCTCCGGGTTCTAAGGCGTCGGACCATGCCTTGATTGTAAAAGCAAGTTTTGGCGAATGGATTGCTGCTTCAATGCTGTAGATTGCGTGGTACTTCTCGTCTTTCTGGGCCTCGTCGTCTCCCAGTGGTTTGTCATATGTGAGCAGACGAACATTAAATTTGTGCTCGGGCAAGTCCTTTGTAATCCACTTGTACTGCTCCTCTGATATGGTATGACCAGTCATAGCCCAATTCGGCTCATGCTGCTCAAACCACATGAGACCGGCGCCTAGGCCACATCCTCCATCAAAGACGCGAAGTGGATGTGATTCGCTAGCAGGAGCAACTTCTTCGCCAGGAGGTGGCAGCTTTCCAATCACAGTTTCATAGATTGCTTTTCTTATCAAAATGTAATGTTCGAGTGTCTTGCGCTGTGGTCCCATCCATCGATGAACAGCGTATGACGTTATAACATCTGGCTTTCTTTTCGCATGCTCATCGCGTTCTAGTTTGTCGTAGTACTCTCCCAAGTTGCCATCAAACCACTTCCACTCCTGTTCATTGCTATTTTCCTTGGTCGCCGCTGCTGGTTCATCTTTTTGTTCCATATTCTTCTTGACAACCATCGTCGCTCCATCTTTTTTAGCTTTATCTTGTTTAGTCCTCTTCAATGATGTTGCTGTTTTCTCTTTTACAGACTGGGATATTGCAGACTTCTTATGACTAGCCGCACTACATTCAGCAAGTTTATCACGCTCTTCGGCTTCAGTCCAGTCATCATTGACTATTGGAGCGGGAAAGTCTTGCTCATAAACCTTTGGACTGCCCCACTGCCCTCCAACACCGACAGTCCATGGCTCCAATGCGCATGTTGCATGAAGCCAATTTGGTGGAAGGTAAAAAACCTCACCAGATCTTAGAATGCATGCCTTTGCCCCATCAGGTACAGGAGCTGCTCCTGTCAAATAATCGCAGCCATTCACTTTGGCACCAACAGTTTCCTTCGAAGTTTCAGGAGGGAGGATATACCATAACCTAGCGCCACTAACCTGGCCCAACCAAGCTGCATCATGGAAATGGAATGGATGTGATGATCCTTGCTCCATTGCTGAAAATACTGTAAACCCTTTGTCTTCAGTCCACGTGAAATGTTGAGATATCGGTTTAGGTAGAGAAAAATCTCCCTTGATTGACTCAATGAACATTGGATTTTCCACATCATTTGTGAAGAAGAGAATGTCATCTTTCATTTGCCTTCCTCGGTCGCCATCAATGCTCTTCTTAATATTATTACCATTGTCAAACCTCTCTTTCAATACATTAATCAACGTTGACGTTCGAGCAGTGCAATTGACACCTTGATCATTCTGAAGTGGTTGAACGTCCCCCCTTTTCACAAATTGAGGATGATGCCCATATCTCATGATAAAAGAACTTCGATCCTTCCAATTTCTCAAAGCGGTTGGTGACCAATCTGTAAATATAGCTGGCTTATTTTCATCAAACTCAGTGCTACCGGTGCCCTCTTGCTCGTGGCTTTCATTATTTGTAAGAGATATTCGCGGTGCTGAACACAGGGGAAGAGCTGATGCAGGGTACATGCTTAGAAGACTATTACTATTTTCCTTTTCAGCTTTCCAAGCAGCACTGTGGCTGCTCTGATGAGTGTCAGCGACGCCCCTCAAGACAGTATTAGTGGAATCTAAGTTCCTGATAACAGGTTCGGTTGCTTTATCATGCTGGTAGTAGTCGTCGTCATCAAAGATGACGAGATGTATCAGTGCAAATAAGGCGATGATTGCAAAAAGCAGAGACTTCAGCAACTTATCGCGCAGCGAAAGAGCTCTGCTTCTTGATGGTGCCCGGTGAAACCTCACCATATCTACTGCCGATGTCTAGTGTGGTATCTATCAGGGTACATAAACCATTGCCTCTTCCCTCGACCTCGATCTCTCTCTGTTTGATTCTGTTCGATGTTCGGCGTTGGAGGGCGTTTGCGCGGCGTTGGCACGTTTGGCGTTGGCACGTGCGGCGTTGTTCTTCCTTCGTTCCAAGATTCTGCATCCACCTATCACTTTCCCCATAGATAGCCCTACCACGGAACTGACGTGCATACCAAAGAACCTAAACCCGTCTAAATTTCAAACAGACAAAGATAACGATAAAACTTCCATGTCGATTGGGCCTACCACCTACCACCTTTGATCTGAGAGAAAGAAGTCTAGAGAAAGAAGTCTACAGAGAGAGAGAGAGAGAGAGAGAGCTGGAGCCAGCGTTTTAGTTTGTATCTACATTATAATTACGTTGAAATCGGTGTTCTACATTTGATCAAAATAGTAGGAGCGCTGCAAATAATTTTTATTCAACTTGACTTCATCTTGCGCTATCGACCGCCTGCACTATATTGTTTTATAAGCATCACCACAACCATGCCAAAAGCCGAAAAGGGCAGTGCCAAAGACATAGCGAACCGCATGAAGGCCAAAGGCCTTCAAAAACTCAAGTTCTACTGTCAAATGTGCTCGAAGCAATGTCGTGATGAAAATGGGTTCAAATGTCATCTCACCTCGGATTCTCACCTGCGGAATATGAAACTATTCCGCGATAATGCAAGTGGCATCATGGACAACTTTAGTTCCGAATTCGAAAAGGTCTACGTCGAGACGTTGCGGCGGAGGCATGGGACGCAGAGGATGAATGCGAACAATGTGTATCAGGAGGTCATCATGGACAAACATCACGTGCACATGAATTCTACAAAATGGGCATCATTGTCTGACTTTGTGCAGTATTTGGGGAAGAAGGGGATATGTGTCGTAGAAGAGACGGAGAGGGGATGGTATGTGACGTATATTGAACGTGATCCTGCCTTGTTGGCAAGACAGGAGGCATTGAAGAAGAAGGCAGAGGCAGATCAACGTGAGGAGCAGTTGGCCGCGGAGAGGAGGGAGGTGTTGAGGATGGAAGCTGCCAAGGCGTTGGATAGGGCGGGTGGTGTGATGGAGAGAGTGGCTAGTGAAATTGGATCGAGAGAAGAGAGTGGTGATAAAAAGATGATCGAGATGAAATTGAGTGCGAGCATGTCAACTGCATCGCAACCAAAAAAGAAGCGGAAGGGCAATACTGGAGCAAAGCTATCATTAGTAGACGAAGATGACGATGATGAATCGGACCATGGTGGGATGAAGGAGAAGAGATTGGATGAAAAGTCAACATTGCAAGATTACGAGCGTTATAGCAATCAAAGGATGAAAACAGATAACACATCTTCCACTTCTAAAAGACAACAAGAACCTCCAACGAAAGCCAGTCCCGACAACGCCGAAAAGATGGATCATAAGTCATACAAGAAACAAAAGGTCGACGACAGTATTGACGATGAAAAGAAGAAGGACTACTGGCTATATCGCGACATTATCGTCAGAATTATCAACAAGAAGCTCTCCAATGGTCAATATTACAAACGCAAGGCCATCGTAGACAAAGTCATTGATAAGTACGAGGCAAGAGTAGAAGTATTAGAAAGCAGCCGCAAGGCCAATGACGGTGGAGATATCTTGAGATTAGATCAGGATGATTTGGAGACAGTTATTCCAAAGAAGTTAGGCGAGAAGGTTCGAATATTGGTTGGAAAGCATAGAGGGAAGAAGGCGAAGGTTCTGCGCTTGACTAAGGAAGACTACCGAGCAGAACTACGGTTAACGGATGATGATAGAGTTGTTGCACTAAATTACGAAGACTTTTCCATGTTGGCGTGAAGAGCTCTTTAAAGTTTGATTGAAAGCAGTTCAAAGCAGAGGCAGAGAGTAGAGAGAGTTATTCATCCTGGATAAGCCTGAATGTTCAATTCCGCCTGTCATGATTTTACTTCCACTGCTCCTGCCACTCATGAAGGTGATCAGGAATCCGCTTTTGCTATCAAAATTGAGCTCAGACCTGATATCTCTATGCCCACTTCTGTAAGGTATCGATCCTAAATTATCGCACGAGCGAGCAATCACCAGGATTGGCAGATCCCGAGGAATCATTTACAAGCCAGCCAAGACGAAAGGATTGGAAGTCTTCGTGGATGCAGACTTTGCTGGCGCTGCCGACGGCTTCAGAGGGAGTGTGAGCTTAAACGGGACTCACAAGTCACGTCTCAACATTTGTGGAAACCCCTCGACAGTATTCAATGCCGCAGAATGAACACATCACATACATCATCGTAGCTTTGCCACGTTGACTTTGCACATTACAGATGCATTCAATGAGCAATGAACAAGTATGTAAACTAATCACACAATTCTCTTTCATTAGAACATTGTCAACAACATCGTCGTAGACGATACATATCTCCAAAGCGTTAGCTTTCCCTTGCCAATTGCCATCACAGACGACCAAGTTACGATAGCTGAATCACATCATAAGTAGCAACCTAACAATAATTATTTGAAAGTTCAAATACGATTTCTCAAAAATTACAAACCGTGATTCATAATCCTGTTGCTGTTGCCCTCTGCCAAACATATCATGCTTCTACACTCTTGCTAGCCTTTACTACTACCTCTTTTCTTTGCAACGAAGACAGAGACGTATTTGTAATGATAATTCCAAGCATGCAAAGGCAAAGAGATCCTCCTATGACGCACCATGCAACAACATTGTCGCGGATTTTGATCACTCCAAACGTCACAAGCTGCAACGCTGCAAGGACGTAAAACATCAACTTTAAACGCTGCTGATTGTTTCTTGATAGGAGCAATGAACCAATTGGAGCACCCAGAACTACAAAGCAGGAACATGCAATAAAGGCATGATAGACATCTGTTGTGACTGCCTCATCTCCAGATGTAGTTACTCTGAGTATTGTGCCGAAGATACTTGTGACAGTCATCACAATTATAGACATGGCTGTCAAGTGGTTGTCGCATATATTTGTACACTTTCCTTTCCTTAAATTATGTACAAGTGAACCGTATGCATACCATGCCATGTCAGCACCGGTCCCGATCTGAGATGACATGAATCCTCCGACGAAAGCAAATGTTGCAATCAATATGAAATCCACTGAAGAGTTGTCATTTTCAATCGCGTGTGTACTGTCTTGATCGTCCTCTGGACTCACAGAGGATTCTGATCTAACAGTTGATTGAATATCAGAAGATTGTGACTGCAGCAGCGCTTCTCTTTCAGAACTGAGATACATCTCGACATATGCGAGTATTATAGCAAAACCTGCAACTGAAGTAGTATATATGCACATCGCAATGAAAGGTGGCACCACAACAAATGCACCGCATATCAGCCCAATCACATTGAAAAAGAAAGTCTTGGCAAGCAAGCTCCCATGATTCCGTAACAAATACGGCCGCTTCATCATCACTAAAAAGCTAGCCGCCGTCATTCCACATGATTGGATCATCAAGCTGAAATCACGTCCCTGTGATGGAGTAAATTTGATTGTCAAGACGCTCACGGGAAATGCCACGACACCGCCCCCAAGTGGAGTCGAACCGGCAATTAGTGAGCCGAAGACCATTGCAATGCTCAGAGGGTAGTATTGACTGAAAGAGGTGACAAGAACATCCTCCCGTAGGGCGATGGTTAGCCATACTGTTAGTACCAATAGAGCGGGAAGAAACTTCAGTAAGTGAGCAGTTTGTGTCGTCGTCATAGTGCGATATCTTCTGATAGCTTGCGATAGGTTATCGAGGTCTCACAAGGACATACGGAGTCAAAATCACTTTGTATCGACTTTTGTTGCATCGGCTCATCGTCATCGTGCGTCTGTTGCTGTTATTGCGAGATGAGTTTTTTGGCGCGGCGGATAAAAAAGCGTTTTTAAAAGGGCTATCCCTTACAAAATAATGTGAGGGAGCCCTTAAGGGTACTTATGTAATATATAGTGGTACGCAGATGCGACATTTTACCTCCGCTCACGCACCACCGATCTATATCATCAGCCAACACCATAATGCACTAATAGACTACTATGGCATAAGAAGTTATGATGTAGCGCTCTCCACCCCATGCGGCACGTGTGTACTACACCGAAATCACTGGGGTCGGTGAAATAACTACGACAGTAATTCATTACCAATACCATTAACCGCCATTATTCGCTGGAATTTTCTCTAAAGGCTGAGGGCTGAGACAGTTGTAGAAAGATTTGATATCAATTCTTTCCAAGTTGCTTCCAAGTTCCACTTCCGTCAGCTGAGAGCAAGAAGCAAATGCAAATAAGTGAACTGTTCTAACAGATGTAATTTTGATACTATTCAGAGACCTGCAATCACCGAATGCGTAACTCCAATAGCTTCCAACCTGTCATCAAATTCCACGTCCGACAGTGCACCGCAACTTTGGAAAGCTGAAATGCTTCTCAGAGATCTGCATCCAAGCAATGCATCTGTTTCAATTTTTCTGCACCATCGTGAAATACAACAGAAACCAACTATCGACGATTATAAAATGGCCGTCTTGGTACAATTTTGACAGACGGGTCAATGACGGCATGGGAAGATGAGTGGAGGATGGAAGGTTCTGCACTCCATGTGCCCAAAGTGTGTGGAGGATGCAGACGATGACAAGTCTCATAGGTCGAGTAGATCTCACAAGTCGTCGTCTTCAGCAGAGCAGTAGGAGTTCTTGTATGTGCCCTGAGCAGGAGAAGCTGATGCAACAGGCAAAAGCAAAAGACAAGCAGCAGGAGAAGCCCAAACGGCAGATGGTCAATTCGACAAGAATGGGTGTTGTGTTCTCCATTCACACATTCAAGTTGCCAAGAAGAAGGTCCTAGGTGGGTGGAAGGTTACCGTTCATGTCCCGCATGCGAGGGAAAGGAGTTTGCCAAAAAGAAGACAATGGGCGGCTGGACGATCATTCATGATGTCTGCCCTGACTGTGCCGCGGAGAAGGCTGCCAAGCCTGGCTCTCGTCTTTCCGATCAAAGTCTCGTTCTCGATCCAAATCTCAAGATCGTCGACATGAAGGTGACGATGATAACGCTTTTCCGCCGTTGCATCCTACAAGTCGGGCAAGTCGGGCACCAGTCGAAGTCGAGGGTCGTCTTCTCAGAAACATCGCACTCGCGTGAAGAACTTGAAGACCGAATTGGGGATACGAGGACAAGGATTACCGTCCCAATGGTCAGGGTACAATGGAGTACGAAGATGGCACAGAATGGGAAGGAGTGTGGTGTGAGGGAAATTGGGTCAATGGGAAGTTGAAGAAAGCATGGAAGACTGCCAAGTCAAAGTTCTGAGCAATCCACGGTGTTGTAGTGTAATGAATAAGAAAGAGGGGACAAACAAGAGCGAGGCTTTTGCTTCTTACAATTTCGTGCAGAGATTGGGGTTGAAAGAATGAAAAACCAGGGTGACTATTTGCATTAGGTCCATAGTTCAATAAATATGTAAAGATTGATGAATGTTATAACAGAATCCAAGCTGCAACCTCCTAAGCACGTTGGCTTTCATTGCCTTCAGATGCAAAACAGGCAAGCATGCAATGCATGTGTGACTTCTGCAGTCTGCATTGCTGTTGAGAAGATGAGAGAAGAGCGCTGCAGGACTCTCTCCTAGAGAAATTGGCGTCCTACATGAACCTTCTCGCAGGTATGACGGTCCCATCAGGACCCCTTCCACTGGAAAATCTCTCAAGCTGGGCTCTCTCATTGTTAACAAATTCCTTTCGAGCTGTTTGGTATGCTCGCAAAGATGAAGTTAGCTCAACTTTTGTTATATACCCACCCCTGTAACCAGATGTAAGCCGATCAATCGAATCTTCACTATATCCAACAGCTGCTAGAACTTTGTGGTGTGCCATGGATACTTTCATGTTGCCCATTCGGGTGGCAATATCGGCAAGCGTCGCATGTGCTTTCATGTTCCCTAACTCTGCTGCCTTTTCAAGGCATGCCAAGTAATTTGCTGGTTCATACTTCAATTTGTGTAGCATAGCAAGCTCGTAATACGCATCACAATTGTTGAGAGATGCGGCTTCCTTGAAACACTCCAAGGCTTTTGGAACATTGCGCTCGCTTTTCTTCTCATTGATTATCTCCATTGTTTTGTCCCCGTTTAGATGTAATAGGCCCAGTTCAACCAAAGCTCGAGAATCCCCTTTGCTTGCACGAGTTTCAAGCCTCTCTTTCTGTTTCACTCTAGCTTCATCATAAATAGGCAGAATATCTTTGCTTCGACAAAACGCACATTCCATTTTAGCACACATTTCTTCGAATCTGCCTGGCGCACAGTTCAACAACGCAGACCCAGATAACATCCCTTCCATCTGCCCCCCAACCATTGGATTATTTCGTACATCACACGACCTACAAATAACCTTTCCACAGCATGGCATATATTTTGACTGGTCTGTGCTTCGGAGGCAGGGCGTACATACACAAAGGGCAGTCCTCCTTCAGTGGAGGTGTTGTCGCTACCTCATCATCAGAGAGTTGCATCTTCATGAGAGCGGAGTTGAACACATGTTCTTTCGTTATTTTTTTATCCTCGCTCTTGTCTCCACCCAGAGATAGATTGCTCAGCATACTTTGAAGTGTCTTCCTCTATTCTTTTTCATCATCATCTTCTAATACCGCACTGCTCCTCTGAGCGGCGGCCGCCCTCCTCTGCCTTCCCTTGGCACGTTTCCTTGATGGCATAAGTATGCTGCAATAATATTATGATTATTTTATTACCCGTTAACCTGACAACGATAACTGTGATTTAGCTGAGTTTTCTGACAAGTAAAACCGAAAACTGAGATCAGAAATTTAAAATTTTTTTAAATAAGGGAAAAAATATTTAAAATTTTAAAATATTTTGAAGCCAAACGAACGCTTGGTTAAAAAAAAACGGCGTCAAAATTTGGTGTCAAAATCTAATATGAATAACGACCATGGCCGACCTCCTCTTTGGTAGTACCATAACACCCTCTACAACTTTTCTTCCATAATATCATAAACAACATCACTCTTAACAAAATAATATCAACATAATATCATGTCTTCGCCTCCAGCAAGACGCTCCTCGCCACGTCGCAGCAACAATCAAAAGCAGCGTCGCCAAATTCAAGAAAGTTCATCTGACGACGAGTCCGACTCTTCTCCAGCCAAATGGAACAACCAACCACCACCCAACTCGGCAACACGCAACCTCCCTCCTCGTGGTGAAAAGATCCCAATTGACTGAATATGGAATGGAAGATGAAGATGCCTTTTTTGCTGCTGGGAAATCACCTGCTCCGGGGAGCGGCTCGTTGTCTTCGAACAAGAAGCAACGGAATAATAACAACAATGCTGCCACAACGGCCACCGCTGAGAAAAAGGCAAGACGACAACAGCAAAAACAACAGCAGCGTCGTCGTGAATACGAAGAATTGGAAGAGGAGGGCCAACGGAACGTTCAGAAGCCTCCCGCCATGCTTGGTGGTCAGAATAATTATCAGCAGACACCCAAGCAACCATCCTCCTTCACCTCACGAGCACTACAGCGTGCCATGGGAGTTTTGGATGACGATGATCACCAAGACACTCCTAATTCACAATACACGCTCTTATCCAAAGTGTCCACCGTTGCTCCATCTACAAGGGGGAGCTACGGAATGATGGACAATGATGACAGCATTGACAATACATCCAGTATCATTGATACAGCGTCCAGACAACGTGTGAGGGGGGAACAAAGTTATGCTCAGTTAGATACAATTGGGAATAGTACCAATAATGAAGGAGTAGATGACTCACCTTCGGTAATGGAACGGGGGACACAGGATCCTCCGGAGGAGATGGAGTATTATTCTAACACAGAATAGTGCGAGTACAAGAGGAATTGATCCAGAAGAGGAGGATGAAGAAGATTCGAAACCATCTTCGGCTGCTCAGTTGGATAATAGTTTGGAGGAGGTGGTCGATTCGTATAATAATGAATATGATAATTTTGATAACGACGATGATGATAATGATGAGGGTGCAGGTGGAATACAATTGGCTACTCAAGAGGATAATGATGTTGACTTTGGCGGTGTAAATGATGGATATGATGATGATGACGACGACATGGGAATCCGTGCCAAGTCTAGTCACAAAAGTAAATCCAGTCAAAGTCAGAGCACAAACGATAATGAATCAGAGGATGAAAAGGAGGAAGAGGAAGTGCCTCCACCCAAGAAACAGCGTGGAAGACCCAAAAAGGAAAAGGAGGCACCACCTGTTACACCCACATCTGTGCTACGAACGAAAAAGTCAAAAAAGGGTAAAAATGTCAAGAGTAAAGTAGTCAAGTGGTCGACACCCAATGGACATGAGGGTGTGCCAGCGGCGAATCGTGACTATGAATCCGTACCCGTATCCGACTACAAATATTCCCCATCGGAAGACCCCACGTCTCGTACTCCGGGTGGATCAACACTGCGTCGATCTCGCAGGGCGCGATTTGAACCTATCCAATGGTGGAAGAATGAGCGGTTGGTGTATGGACCGCAGAATGAGGAGGGGTATCTTGGCGAAGCGATGGGGGATATGCCAGTGGTAACCCATGTGAATAAGGCGTTGCCTACCCCGTACAAGGAAGTGAAGCGTGAACGAAAGGCACCCAATAATGAAGCTGCTGCTGCGGGTAGTAAACGCGGCGGAAAGAAACGAAGCGGAGGGGAGGCTGTAATGAGGGTAGAAGATATGCCTCCATTTGATGACAAGGCATTCCGAAAGAAGTATAAGAAGACTTTCAGTGATGGTGAACAAGGGGCTGTTTGGAGTGAAACATTTGAGGAGACGACCGAGACCAAGATTGTATCACGTCTTTCCAATCGAAATTTCTCGCAGTTGCCTCTATCCAAAAGCCGAAAGAAGGGAGAATCCAAAAAAGTTGGTCAAGCCTCACAGGCTTTCCATGTTCAGACAGATGATGATGACTTGTTTCCTGGATATATTGCTGGTAATGTCGTCTTACCTCCCAAGGCCATCAAAGATGCGGAAGGCGTCGGCCTATGTTCTCAAGTTTTCAACGTTGGTGACTGCCAACCAAACTCCCTCGAATTCGCTCTGGCTGATCCATCCTCTCAAGATGGAGAGTTTGACGAAAAGACTGCGCAGCGATTTTTACTTTCCAAAGGTGACATGTTTCAAATTCCACCAGGGAATGTTTACAGAATTGAAAACCATTCCAAGACGGAAGATGCCAAGTTGTTTTGGACGATTATTAAGTGCACTAGCCGAGCAGAGCAAGAGGATAGTGAGAGCGATGGAGAGTAGGTAGGATCAGGTGTTCTTTTGCGAGTTTGAGGTGCGTGTCAAATACTATTTTTCTCGACATCATAGCCCGGTTTGGAGTGGGTGCTATTATATTGTTCGAGAGGTTGTACGTTCTGTGTTAGACTTCTACTATGATTATAAAATGAAATACATATTTATCTTTCAGGTATCACCTTGCAAAGACATTAAAGCTCTTTCCTTCACAGTATACAACTGCCCCAAGAATTGCGATAGCCGGATGAATTTATCCCTTCCTTTAGTCTTTTGCTTGTTGTTGGAGCTGTGGTACAGAATTTGTCTCGAGAAACGTGCAGGATCAAGACTTAATATCCGGTTGAGCCTGCACCTACCAAATAGTTGATATCCACCAGACCAGAACTCAACAGCACCATTTCTAGTTTGCAACGAATCATGATACCAATCTTTCCCGTCAAAATGGGGGAGAAATCCACCAGGACAAGCGTGTTCGTGAAAATACAGAACTTGCGACCGTGTTGCCATCCACCCAGCTTGTTGTCCAAGGAGTGAATCTACTCGTCTTGGTCGCTTGAATGAAGGATCATTGTACGCATTCCCTTCACCACTCCAGTAGGAACCAACATCAGCTCTATCTTCTACTGGCATTGCTGCAGCCCATCCAATTTCACCTGGATAGTTTCTTACTCCACTAGCACTGATGTCTGTCTCCCAAAGCACGAGATCGTCCTTTGTTGGGTTGGGTGGCGTACGCGGAGAATCAAGATCGCAGCAAACATTAGGATCAAGTGCACCGAAAACTTTGCTCATACTCCATGGAAGCTGGGACAAATTGCTTCCATTTGAAGTTGTCCAAGGCAGGCGATTGTCCCTCCAAAAGTGGATGAGGTTGCCCATCGCGATTGTCAAGAACTTCTGCCCTAACAAACCCTGGCCAAAGCCGTCTGAGCTCATCTGCAGTCATTGGATCTTGCACAAGATCATTCCCCACAGTCGCTTTATCCATACTCTTACCCCTTTCTTTTCTAACGTCTTCCACAGCTCCTTCTACATGTGCTTTGCCATCAGGAGAATGTTCCGCTACCCTCCTCATTCGATCAATTTGTGCACTCATCTCGAGAAAGTTTACAACGTGATCCGCTGTGATACGGATGTCATCCTCAAACGCAACGAAGAAGTCATACTCCATTAGCTTATCTCTTACCACAAAGCGGTGTTGACGACTTAAACCATGGGGGGCATATTCAATAGCTTGATCGGGTCTCTTCAATTGTTGATTGAATTTCTTTTCGTAATAGTATGGTATTGCATCATCCCATACTTCCAACCCCACTCCAGCAGGCAACGCTTTTTGAATCATTTGCATTCTAGATTCTTTCAACTCTTCGAATCCACATATCAAATAAACGTCCACACTCCAACCCCTTTGGACCATGGATTCCACTCCGTCAACTATAAGGGGGAGCACAAGATCTTTCAACCGATCTGCACCGTTCACCGTGCCGCGTGTGCCCTTGTCATACTCACTGAGAGTGGTGACAATAAACAGGACACGGAAAGGCTGTGAAGCCTCCTCGGTAAACGTATCCTCGGCAGTGCGGGTGGCGAGATGGAGGACGTGTTCTAGATCCATATCGTGGTTGACATCGTCGGTAAGTCTTCGTCTCATTTTTGGCTGCTTATTGATGCCGTCGACTGTTGATTGCTCTTGAAATTCATATTGGGCATGTGAAAATAGCACGAAGATTATGCAGCAAAATAATGTTGTCCAGATCATCATGGACTGCCATAGTCGAGGTCGATCTGATGCTGTTACTGATGCCATTTTGGACGCCATGGTCGCTATCCATATCTAAATCATTTCAGCCGTTATTTTTGTTTTGACGAGAACGTGATTCGTGACATTCAAGTGTTATCGAATCTAACGCTACCATTCTGTCACACTCCTCGCCCGGTGTGGATGAACCGTCGGTCGTTGATGCAATAATAGAAACTGATAACTGGTGTGTATAATACATTTGTGTAGTTTCAATGAAATTTTATACTGCTCAGTGAGCCGTCCGCTTCCTTGTTCGTCTTGACGTCCTTCTTGGTGTTGCCTTGCTTTCAACTTTTTCGGCTTCCGATTCTACATCGTCCTCTTTCTTCTCTGCAGCAGCAGCAGCTTTTTTGCTTCTAGCTCGCGGTGTTGCCTTGCTTACAACAGCTTCTGAATCTTCATCGTCCTCTTTCTTTAATGTGGCAGCAGCTCTTTTGCTTCTTGCTCGCGGTGTTGCTTTGCTTACGACAGCTTCTGAATCTTCATTGTCCTCTTTCTTTTCTGCGGCAGCAGCTCTTTTGCCTCTTGCTCGCGGTGTTGCCTTCTTGCTTTCAAGCTTTTTTGCTTCAGTGTCTGTATTGCCCTCTTTCTCTGCAGCAGCAGCAGCAGCAGCTTTTTTGCTTCTAGCTCGCGGTGTTGCCTTGCTTTCAACTTTTTTGGCTTTAGATTCTTCATCGTCCTCTTTCTTTTTCTTTGCAGCAGCTTTTTTGCGCTTCGCTGGTGTTGCCTTCTTGCTTCTGACCTTTTTGGCTTCGGAGTCTGCACTGTCCACTTTCTCTGCAGCAGCAGCTGCTCTTTTGCGCTTCGCTGGTGTTGCCTTGCTTTCAAGCTTTTTGGCTTCAGCGTCTATATTGTCCTCTTTCTCTGCTGTAGCAGCAGCAGCTCTTTTTCTTCTAGCTGGTGGTGCTGCCTTCTTGCTTTCAAGCTTTTCGGCTTTAGATTCTGCATTGCCCTCTTTCTCTGCAGCAGCAGCAGCAGCAGCTTTTCTGCTTCTAGCTCGCGGTGCTGTCTTCTTCTTGCTTTCAACTTTTTTAGCTTCCAAGTCCTCATCGTCCTCTTTCTCTGCTGTAGCAGCAGCTCTTCTGCTTCTAGCTGGTGGTGGTGCTGCCTTCTTGCTTTTGACCTTTTCGGCTTTAGATTCTGCATCGTCCTCTTTCTCTGCAGCAGTAGCGTTTTTGCTTCTCGCTGGCGGTGCTGGTGTTGCCTTGCTTTCAAGCTTTTTGGCTGCCGAGTCTGCATCGTCCTCTTTCTCTGAAGCAGCTTTTGGGCTTCTCGCTGGCGGTGCTGGTGTTGCCTTGCTTTCAAGCTTTTTGGCTTCCGAGTCTGCAACGTCCTCTTTCTTCTCTGTAGCAACAGCAGCGATTTTGCTTCTCGCTGGCGGTGCTGTCTTCTTACTTTCAAGGGTTTGAGCTTCGTGGACTGCATCGTCCTCTTTCTCTGCAGCAGCAGCTTTTTTGCTTCTCGCTGGTGGTGCTGCCTTTTTGCTCTCAAGTGTTTTGGCTTTCGAATCTGAATCGTCCTCTTTCTTCTCTGCAGCATCAGCTTTTTTGCTTCTCGCTGGCGGTGCTGTCTTGCTTTCAACTATTTTGGCTTCAGCTGCATCGTCCTCTTCGTCATCCTCTTTCTTCTCTGCAACATCAGCATTTTTGCTTCGAACCATTGCCACCTCGGTAATTGCAGGCTCGGTAGTATTGCTCTCCTTTGTAGTCCCTCTAGCTGGCGGTGCTGCCTTTTTGCTTTCAAGTTTTTTGGCTTCGGAGTACGCATCGTCCTCTTTGTTCTCTGCAACAGCAGCAGCTTTTCCGCTTCCAACTGTTGCCATCTCGGTAACGATTGCAGGCTTTACTACAACAACCGGCTTGGTATTGCTCTCCTCATCTTGACTGCCACTGTGTTCGGCGGAAATTAGTTTTGCGGCTCGGTTGGGAGTATCACGAACTGATAATTTTGACACTTTGGCTGGTGGTGGTTGTATTTCTTCAACAACTTCTTTTGTAGATTTTGTGATTGGTCCGTCCTCTTTCTTCTCCGCAACAGCAGCAGCTTTTTCACTTCCAACTGTTGCCATCTTCTTCTCGGTGACGATTGCGGCCTTTACCTCTACAACAGCAGGCTTGGTATTGCTCTGCTTATCATCTTGAGTGCCACTCTTTTCAGCGGCGATTTTTGCAGCTCGGTTATTGGGAGTATCACGAACTGATAATTTTGACACTTTGGCTAGAGTTGGTTGTATTTCTTCAACAACTTCTTCTTTTGCTTCTTCTTTTGTAGATTTTGTGATTGGTTCGTCCTCTTTCTCTACAACAACAGCACCTTTTTCGCTTCCAACTGTTACCATCTTCTTCTCGGTGACGATTGCAGGCTTTACCTCTACAACAGTCAGCTTGGTATTGCTCTCCTTATCATCTTGAGTGCCACTCTTTTCAGCGGCAATTTTTGCAGCTCGGTTATTGGGAGTATCACGAACTGATAATTTTGACACTTTCGCTGGAGTTGGTTGTATTTCTTCAACAACTTCTTCTTTTGCTTCTTCTTTTGCTTCTTCTTTTGTAGATTTTGTGATTGGTTCGTCCTCTTTCTTCTCCGCAACAGCAGCTTTTTTGTTTCCAACTGTTACCATCATCTTCTCGGTGACGATTGCAGGCTTTACCTCTACAACAGCAGGCTTGGTACTGCTCTGCTTATCTTGAGTGCTACTCTTTTCAGCGGCAATTTTTGCAGCTCGGTTATTGGGAGTATCACGAACGACTGATAATTTTGACACTTTGGCTGGTGGTGGTTGTGGTGGTGGTGTTTCTTCAACAACAACTTCTTCTTTTGCGGGTTGTGTGATTGGTAGCTCCTCTTTGGTGTCTGCTTTTGGCAACAACTCAGTCACGTCTTTGGAGACTACCTGATTATTTGTAGGTAACAACTCAAGTTCAGTTGATGGACTTGGAACAGATGTTTGGCCTACTGGTTCCTCTTTAGTTCTCATTTCAACATCTTTAGTTGTGGGCTTTACTTCATTCTCATTACTCTCTTTTTCTGCATTATCTTTGGTGGTTTCATCCTTTTGTTCTTGATTACTGACAACTTCTTGTAACTCAGTTTTAGTCAATGGGCTTGGAACAGATGATGATTGGACAGGTTCTTCCTCTTCAGTTGTCATTTCAACATCTTTCGTTGCGGGCTTTACTTCTTTGACGTTACTCTTTTTCTCTGCATTATCTTTGGTAGTGGTTTCATCCTTTTGTTGCTCTTGATTGCTGACATCTTCTTCTTGGTCATTATTTTCGCTTCCTGCTTTGACAGGTTGGGCCACTATTACTACTTGATCCGAAGGAGGTGTTGTAGCAGCTGATGCTGATGCATCAACTTTTGCATCGCTCTTTACTTCAGGAACAGAGTCAACAACAGTAGAAGGTGGATCCTTCTTGACGTCCACTCTGATCTGCTTTTCTGCCTGTAATACCACTGCTACTTGCGTTTCTTCCTTTTTCACATCTGGACCATTTGTTGTTGTTGTTGTTGGGGATGCAGTACCCTCATCATTATTTTTTGGTTGTTCCTGCTTCACATGCAATTTTGTACTCGACTCGTCATTTGCAACATTATCCACGTCCATTTTTGTAGGTTCTAAAACAGAAGCAGCAGCAGCAGCTGCAGCATCAGCAGTAGCTGTGATAACCTCCTTGTCACTACTACTCACCACAACATCTTTCTCCGTTTTCGTCAATTCTTGCCGTCGCCCTAATAATTCTTCCTCTTCCTTCACTTCTGGCGTAGGAGGTCGATCCATCAAACTCGGTCTACCGACCAACTCACCAATCGTTCCATCTCCGGTAGCCATCACACTCGAATTGGACGAACTAAACCATCGAAAGTCATTCGGCATTCGTCGTGTGGAAATGTGTTTGACAACTTGTACTGTTGGTGGATTATTAGTAGTATTATTACCGATTCCAACAACACCATTGCTACCATTGGTATTGTTGACACCACTCAATAATGACGCGTCATTTTTAACCGCAGCACCACCATTCACATTATCCAACAATAATGATTGAATCCCACAACTTCCCGAATTCGGATTCTCAATCCAAATATTATCAAAGCCCGCAAAGAGATTTCCATGTGCATGCGTCTCTTCAAAGTAAGATTCTTCCCCCCGGTGGAGTTGACGTTGGATGGAGGTTAGGGCGGTGTAGCTTTGGTGGATGTAGGTGCGGAGTTGATGGGTGGACAGTGACAGTTGCCGTTGCCGCGGTGGTGGTGGTGGATTTCTGTAATTGGTAACTTCCTGATCGGCTGATTTTTTGCTGGCATTGCTGTTGCCAATGTTGTTATTAGCAGATGGAGGAAGGCCAAGTTTGCGACGTAGTGTTACGGGCCAAACAGCTCCCGATGAGGCTTCCATGATGATGATGATTGTAGCTTATTTGATAGCTGTATATATACCAGAGGTGAACAGCCAGAGATTGCATGCTTCAGATTCTATTCGGAGGCAGTTCGGAAACGTCAAGTTACCTTGCAACTGTCAAATACATTTCAGTGCAGCAAACTAGTTTATTACGAGTTTATTGCTGAAATTGAAATACCAAGGTTGAACGCTGAACACCAACCAAAAAATTTCGTTTTTTGCATCCACTTCGTCATCCGCAACTATCACTCCATAAAACGCCTCTTTCCCTAACAATCTTTCAGCCAGCAACACTTCCCGATGAATAGACTCTACTCCTGCATACTTCTCATAGAAGTAGCATCGTTTCTGATGATGCCACTCATCACATCATTTGCGCCATCCTCGAATAGCCGCTCAAGAATAATACGCCCATCATCATCTGTAGGATGTTCACTTCTTCTTCGGCAATCAGCGCATGGAACACACAACTTGATGATGATTGACAATGCCTCTGATAGTACCAAGCGTCAGTTATGGAATGACACTACGACGCTATGTATGGATCGAGAGGATCATCTTTCGAATAATGGATTTACAACGATAGACGACGAACACAAACATCAGCAAGCAACAACAATTCCAACTCCTACTACGGAACTTCCACGACACATCGCCTTCATATGCGATGGAAACTCCCGATGGTCCAAACAACACTCCCTCCCAAAGTCCATGGGTCACGCTGCCGGGGCAGATCGAGTTATTAATCTGATCCAATCCCTACAACAATACCAACCAGGTATCCAATACTGTACATTGTACGCCTTTTCCACTGAAAATTGGGCACGATCCTCACAAGAAATTGAAACTATATTCACATTAATGGAACGGTTTGCTAGACAATATAGATCACATGAGAGTATTGCATCGGGAAAATTACAGATTGATTTATTGGGAAATTTGGAGGATGAGAGGATACCACTTGGGGCAAAGAGGGAGTTGCTTCGGTTGCAGAAGGAAAGTCGTGAGGCTTGTCGGAAACGTAATGAACAATTATTGTTTGGAAACAACAACAACAACAACAATCACTCTCATGCTGCTACAAATACTGATGATACTACTACTACTGCATTGACAATATGCCTAGCAATTAACTATGGAGCTAGAGCAGATATACTCCAAGCAGCACAAAAATTAGCACAAGCAATCGCATCGGGAGAAATCTCTCCCACAACAACAACACTGAATGAATCCGAACTATCCAAACGATTATATACCGCCCACATTCCCGATCCAGATTTAATTATACGTACCTCGGGTGAGACACGATTATCGAATTTTTTATTATGGAATGCGGCATATGCCGAGTTGTACTTTACTGAGTTGTTGTGGCCGGATTTTGATGAGGTGGCTTTGATGGAGGCTTTGGTTTGGTATGGAAAGAGAAAGAGGAGGTTTGGTGGGAGGGATAGTAATGAGTGATGATTATGTTGTGTGGTTGTGGTTTTCTGTTGGGTGTAGTATTGCAACATGCATAACATGAGAGCGAGATTATTGTGTATGTGGTATGTGTCTCGGATCATTGTTGGATGCTTGAAGCAATATGCAATGTCGATAAATCATGGCTACATGAGGCTACACTATGATAGCGGTTGTTATAGCGCCGATGATAAAAACACAAGGCTTATCGTAAGACCATCATAATGAAACGCAAACATTCCGTGCGCATCTTCATGATCGCAAGAGCTTTTGTGCACATGTAAGTAGGCATGTACAATGGTTGATATGTGATTATTCTATATGAATTAACAATAGTAATTACACACCCACATAAACATTCTGTCTCTAATGAATAGTTGTGAATTCATTTTCTTTTACTTATTCGAGCCTCAGTCCAGGAACCCCCTTCAAACCCATTTTCCCCACTGTTCGCTTTTGCAAACTTGGCTGCTCTGACAAACCATTCTGCCTCGCCCAAAGATTCGCCTGCTGTACCAACAATTTCTTATCCCAACGAACTTTCTTGAGGTGGCCATTGTAGTACCCAAGCCACGCCCTGTAGGCTTGTTCCGCAGATGCACGCAATGTCCTATCCTTTCCAACTTTTTCTTTGGCTAGTTGGGCAATTGCCAAAGTCTTTGCCGATACGTCAATGGGGGTGGGTTCCAAGGGCATATCCTTCAATTCTTTCTTGACCATATGCGCCTCTTCGTAGTTGGAAAGGAGTAATCCACCCTTTCCATCCTTCCCGGCACGTGCGGTACGGCCAAGTCGGTGGATGTACTGGGCCCTATCCGTCAGGCCGACCTGCAACACGTAGGTGACATCGGGGTAGTCCATACCCCTCGCAGTGACATCACTGGTAAACATGACAGCATTCTTACTCTTACGAAACTCCTCGGATGCACGCTCACGTGCCTTTTGAGTTTTCCTCGAGTGAATCTCCAGAACTTTGTAGCCAGTCTGAGAACTTACCGAGTTGAACAACTCGGCCAAGAAACCTGTCAACCTCGCCGTGGTAAAGAACACAATGATCTTATAGGGTTTGTTGCTCGTCTCACGTTCCAGAATGGACATTATAGAGCGGACTTGATCTTCTTGATTCGAAATCATCACTTGCTGCTGGACACGTTCATGAGTTTGCTCACTATCCTTTCCAACTGTATCAACAAAGTGATATTTAGGATGCATGGCGATCTTGGCAATCTCCGTAACAGTTGGGGGGATCGTCGCAGAGAATAACAACGTTTGTCTCGTTTGAGCAGAGGGGTTCAATAGTGCAAGGATACGTTCAATATCAGGCCTGAATCCCATATCCAGCAATTGATCGGCTTCATCGAACACCAGACAAGTGAGATTCCTCATCCGATCCGCAAGTCCATCCTTCAAGTGATCCAACAATCTTCCAGGAGTTGCCACCACGATTGGTGTTGTTCCCTGTAGAGCTTTCACGTCCTTATTCTTGTTTGTCCCACCGACACAAACGACCACCTTGCGAAGGTGCGGTGGATGAAAGGTCAATAATTTGTTCGTTTCTGCTCCAATTTGCTGAGCCAACTCACGTGTTGGCGAAATGACTAGACAGTGAATATCACTGGAATTCTTTTTACTCAATGCCAATATCTTTTCAATCGTGGGGATCATAAACGCAAGCGTCTTTCCAGTACCCGTCTTGGCCTTGGCTAAACAATCGGTATCATCTTTCAATATCAACGGCAGTGTTTCAGCCTGTACAGCAGTCATGTATTCATATTTGAATACTTGTGCCATGGCCCTGCGAGTTTCGGAGGAGATGGAAAGATTGGTAAATTTGTGTTGTGTCATGTGCGCAAGTGATGCCCCGCCGTTACTATCATTACTCTTTGCAGTCATCCCTTGATCCGTGTCCATTGGGATGACAGGCGCAGTGTTCTTCGTTGTCGTTGTGGTAGGGGCATCAAAGCCATGACTTGGAATAATATTCTCATTATCATTGTTCCTGAACCGTTTGGGTGGTGAAGATGGGCCATTATTATTGTTTGACATGGAATGCTTGTGCTGCTGCTGGTCGTTCTTATCATTGCTGCGGCCCCGTCCTCCTCGACCGCGTCCTCCTCTGCCTCTACCTCTGTATCCTCGACCTCCACCGCCTCCTCTGTCGCCACCACTACGGCCTCTTCCTCCTCTACCTTCGCCGCGTCCTGACATTGTTGATTGAGTTATTCTGTTGCTGTTGTGTTTGGTAGCGTACTGTATGAGTGGCTCACCTCTCGTCAGGGCACGCGCTTCTCGTCATCGTCCATATCGACGGAAAAAAATGAGTGGATATGCGGATTGTTCTGTGAAACAGTTCCGGCCCGGCCAAGGCTCTCTAGAGCACTTTCGAAAAAAAATGAAAAATAAAAAATGGAAAACAACCTACCATGGGATTTCAACCTCAATAATTGATCCTCAAATCTATTAGGAGCATCTGTACTAAGTATTTGATGTCGGCTCACTGACGTCCATTCTATTGCCTATCATCTACAGACAATGGACTCCGACAACTGCGGCGACGACTACGGCTATGACCTCCCTGAAAGCGCAGGTGGCTTTGTACTCCGGCAAAACGGATCTTCATACACAAACGTCAACGGTGCGGACGAAAATAATAATAATAATGATAATGATGAAGGCCACTACTCGTCAGCTGATAGCGATAACGATAACGACACTGATGACGGAGACGATCCCAACTTTGCCTACGGTGCCTACGCCTCACGAAAGCGAAGGAAACGAGAGCGCGCCTCCAAATCGACCGACAAGGAACGTAATTTTTACGGAGTATTTTATGAATCATCTGAAGATGATGGCAATAAGGACGGCGGCATCCACCGAAAATCACGACGGAGTGGTCATTTTAAAAAACAGTCGAAGAAGAGGACGGCTGGGCTGGCGTTTGTAAAGGCTTCGACCACTAAAAATACCAATAATTATACTGATGAAACGAAGCAATCAGAAGTAGTACCAGACAAATCAATGGATGATAGTAATGTGCCATCGTGGTTGAAAGAGGAGCAACCGCACAATATCAAGTTTGCTACGTCAAAATCAAAGAAAGAAAAAGACACTTCTTCCTCCAAAAGTTGTACTGACACCAATAATGATGTCGATGATGATCCACTTGAAATCATGAATGAGGAGGATGTTCAGATAGCCCAGGAG
The DNA here is from genome assembly GCA_037178625.1 of Skeletonema tropicum. Classification (NCBI taxonomy): domain Eukaryota; phylum Bacillariophyta; class Thalassiosirophyceae; order Thalassiosirales; family Thalassiosiraceae; genus Skeletonema; species Skeletonema tropicum. The sequence continues at coordinate 330,271 of CM074134.1, read as the reverse complement.
AATGAAAAACGATTTCAAGAGCTGCTAGCAATTGCGAATACATGTGCAAATCCATTTTCTACACGAAACAATAAAATGACCACAGCTGAAGGGAGAATAACTAGTCATAGAGTGGAATCTAAGAGGAAAATTGTAGAAGCAAGCAAAGTACAGCATGAGAGCGAAGAAGGCAAAATTGTTAATGTTGATGGTGGTTGTGAAGATACGCAGCGATCAGCAGCAGCGATTGGCCTTGGGTTCTCAGCCTCTGCTCTTACTCAACCCTCTGCTGCTGAATCACACAACAATGGATCTCATATTAGTATTGACAAAGAACATAGTGCAGGTGTCAGTCTTGGTCTTGGGATGACGACAGAGGAGGGCAACAAGGGTACGAGTATAGATCAAAATCAAGGTTTTGGCCTCGGAATGGGATCAGGGCTTGGACTTGGCATGGGGCTGGGACTGGGAGCGACCGCAAACAACAACTTTCTTTCCCTATCACAAACAATGGGGATGGGGATGGGAAATAAAATGAATGATAAACCTGCTAAGAAAAAACGTGATCCATCATTGGGCAAGTGGGAGAAGCATACCAAAGGGATTGGGATGAAATTACTGCAGAAAATGGGGTATGAAGGGTCTGGTGGTTTAGGTGCCAAGAGAAAACGCAAACTTGCTGAGAGTGTTGGGGCTGAGTTTACTAGCAAATCTACATCTCTAGATAGTAAAGCTGAGATTCCGAAGGATGAAGTTGTGAAGAAAAGAGGTATTTCACGTCCAGTCGAAGTTGTTGTTCGTCCGATGGGTCTTGGACTTGGCTACGGTTCATTCAAGGAACAGTCACAATTAAAAGTGAATCGACAGATTGAAGCCGAAGTTCGTGGCCTAGAACCACCAAAAGAAGATGTAGAGGAGAAGCCAAAGAAAGATGCATCCCTCAAAGGGATCCCGGAATCACTTCTACCTAGTACTGAAAGTCTACTTGACAAAGGGACGGCTAGTTGGCGTATGGGCAAGAACAACAGGAAAGTGAAGCGAAAAATTGTCAATTATCAAGAAATCCTTGACAAATCTGCTGCTACGGCTAGCACTGAAGGAAAGATGAATATAATTGACATGCGTGGTCCGTCCGCAACGGTTGCTGTAGAAGACAATTCGTCTCAATTCACCAAGACCAACAAACCTGCTGTGGTGTCTCTAGGGGAAGAGCTACTGCACAACGTCACATTGTTACTCAACACACACGAAAGTCAATTGCGAACATCTTCCTACATGGTGAAGAGTACTGAACGAAAAATCGTTAGTCTGGAGGAAGAATGCAATGAGATGATTGATAGGAAGAGGGGCATTGATAAGCGTATATCGAAGATGAAATTTGCATTGGAGGTGTTGGACGAAGCCGAGAAGTTAACAGATGCAATGTTGACAATTAGTAAAGACAATGATTGTGAAAAGATTGACTTGGCAATGGGTGGCCTGAAAGGCATACTAACAAAGTTGTATGATAACTTTTCGAGGGAGGAACGGAAATCTCTCAATTTTGAATCGACACTTGTACCCTCGATTGTGCAACCAATCATGAAAGCAGTCACATCCTCCTTGAATTCACTCTCATTAGAACCAACTTGGATGGACCATCTTGCTACTGGAATTGATAAGCTTTGCGTTGTCGTTGGGTCGGATAGTGAAGCATACTCTCTCCGTGAAATGATATTGACTGATATTATTGTCCCATGGATATCAACCGCAATGAGTTCGTCACAATGGGATCCAGTTGTCAATGTCGAGGCTGGCCTCAAGACGTACGAGGCTCTTTTAATTTGTATCGACAAGTCCTTCCTTGAAGCAGAAATAGAAGAAAACAAACTACTGAAACACGTGATACATCGGGAGATCGTACTGAATTGCGTACAGCCAAAATTACAGCGAGCAGTCAGCTATTGGAAACCTAAACTTGATGAGAATCATGCTGTATCAAATCCGATGCATCTTTGGATTCTTCCGTGGCTACCTCACTTTGGAAACGGAACAGCCCTTGGAACGTTGTACGCAGACATTCGAAGAAGTTTGAAGAAGACATTATCATTTCTCAGCAAACATGAACCAGATGACGTTGCCTTCTTTCGCTCCAGCATTGTCATTTTAAGTGATTGGCAAAAACTCTTCGAGGAGTCGACTATTTTCAGCCTAACGTCAGAATCAGTCACTCCAAGATTTGCCCGATGCTTGGCTAGGGTTCCAATAGAGTTTTCCCCTGAGAAGCAGTCATGGGACCAAATAAATGCTTTATTCGATTACTTCGATACAGGATTAATGTTCACAGGCGAGTTTTTATCACTATTCGAAGGCGAAGTTCTGGCATCTTGGGCGTACACTTTGCACTTTGCAACACTGGAAGAGAAGAAAGTCGATTTGAGTGGCATTACCAAGTTTTACTCTGTCTGGAAGGCAAGATTATTTGGACAACAACTTTCCAAGTGCACAAAGTCACACTTGGCTCTTCGAGGCGACCTCATGGTGTGCAGACAATTTTTCGGTGGATTGGAAATGATTCGAGGTCTAGTCGAATCCGACAGAGCGAGGCATGACAGTTTGATACCTCCCAATCCAAACGATTGCAACTATAGAATCGCCCTGATGCATCGTTCTGAGGCAGAAAAGAAGCATGCACAAGCACCATCAAAAGTTTCTCGTTCACACCCGCAACGAAAAACTCAGGAAAATAACAGAGTTGCATCCTTTGCCGAGGTTGTAGGTGATTTCGCAAGACAGCACGACATTAGCTTTTACCCAAAAGTCGGTTCCAACGCAACGAAAGACGGCAAGAAAGTGTTCATGTTTGGGAATCACCCAGTTTACTTGGACAAAAATGTTCTATTTACTCTACGAGGAGCAACGTGGCAGCCCATTTCATTGGAACATTTAGCTCAGGCTTGTTAAAAGAGAGGTCAGTTCTTCCGAAGTCCAAGTCCTACGTTTCACACAACGAAATTGCTTATGATTCGTCACTATTCATCCGCAAAGCTTATATTTATCTACTACAACAATGCACTGTAACTAATCGTAGAAAGGAGAAGCAACCTATATTGGTTCTTGGCGTCAACGATAGCTCCAACAAGGGCACCGCAAATCACTGAGAAAATTTTCAGCATTGCTGAGCAACTTTACTAAGATATATATAGTAAAATAATAAATGCGAAGAGCAAGGCAACTACCACTTAACACTGTGCACTCACAAAATAATCAGGCTCTGCGAGGACCCGAGTCGCAGTTCGCTACACTCCATTGCATTACAGCCATGAAACAACATATCGTATATCGTCTACAGAATGTACTTATGTAAGTATCTGCTGCGCTGCATAGGCCCCCTTCAAAGCCCTGCGAAGGTTCTCGAGGTCGGTGAAAGACAGACTGCTAACACGCACGCACGATCGCGAGGACCGCGAAAATCGAAAACAATGACCATGGCACTGCAAACTGCAAAAGACCAGATTGCTATAGTATCAGTGTGTTCCAGTGTTCCAGTAGTCGAAAAGAATGGAGGTAAACAAAGAAGAAGCAGCCCGATGCCGCGATATCGGTGCTGCAGCCCTCCGCAGTGGCCAAACAGCCCGTGCTGTAAAAATGTTCCGTAAATCGTTGCAACTATATCCGCTGCCGGGTGTCAATGCATTGTTACAGCAGGCGGAAAAGAAGTTGAGTAGTGACGAAGGAGGGGGCTCAACCACCACTAGTGAAAAGAATGGTCGATCAAATAATAATTATTCTTCTTCTGCACCGAGTAATAATAGCAGTAGCAGCAGTAGTAGTGCGAATGGGTTTGCATCACCATCACCCTCCCGATCATCCTCCAGCGCATCCATGAATACAAATACATCATCCACTACTACCGGCGCCGACGGAAGAGCCTACACACCGGCACAAGAGCAAATCGTATCCAAAATTCTCAAAGCCAAAGAAGGCGGCCGAGGTGCTCACTACCGCGTCCTCGGGATAGAATCATCTGCTGATGAGGCGGGGATTAAAAAGGCCTACCGAAAACTGGCGCTGAAGCTGCATCCGGATAAGAATAGTGCACCGCATGCAGATGAAGCGTTCAAGGCTGTGGGGCTGGCATATGCGACCCTGTCGGATGGGCAGAAGAGGAAGATTTATGATACATATGGAGAAGAGGATCCGGACAATCGTGGTGGGGGCATGGGTGGTGGTATGAGGGGAAGAGGGGGGAATATGCATTTTAATGGACAGGAAGTCAATCCGGAGGATATATTTAACATGTTCTTTGGTGGGGGAATGCCAGGTGGGGCTGGAGGTATGGGTGGTGGTATGGGTGGACCGGGATTTCGTGTGTATACCTCCGGAATGGGTCCGGGGTTTGCATTTGGGGGGATGAATCCAAATATGCATCAGCGAAGGAGGCAGCAGCAACACCACCAACAACAGCAACATCAACAACCAGAGGGAATACTTGGTCAATTGGTTCAATTTTTACCATTGTTGATGATATTATTCCTCTCCTTTTTCAATATGCCTGGAGAAAGTTCCACTGGTGCCACGGGTGGAAGTCGCTATTTTAGTCTCACTCCAGTAAACCCCTATGTCAACCCGTTGCACACCAAGTTGTCCAACGTCAAAGACATACCCTACTTTGTCACTGACAAATTCGTACGAACGATTGGACGGGACAGATATCAATTATCTCAAGTGGAACGGATGGTAGAAGAGAGTTACAAGCGGTACCTACTGGAGGAATGTAACAACCAAAAGAATTACAAGAAAAAGCTGGAACAATTGGCAATGAAACGGACAATATCGGAACAAGAGCGGAATAGTCTCATGAGGAAGGCGAATAATTTTGATTTGGTACGGTGTGTGGAGTTGGAAGAACTGTTTCCTCAGGCGGTTCCTGCACAAAGTCGAGTGAAGCAATCGCACACTGAGTTTTAACGATAACGATTCAAAGTGTTAGACTCTTGTACTTGTAATTTTGGTGACAAGAAGACGTGACTCGAATAAATAATCATCTCCTTCCACCGCCGCTACCACCACCCCTGCCATCATCACCTCCACTACCATCCCACGAACCAACCCACATTGTCCAAACATCCTTCATCAATTTTCCAGTCCTCTCAGCCGTTGGACCCATATTTTCTAAAATCCGTTCACCCGAGTGCCGAACCTTTTGTGGAAAATCTGGTTTGAATACTTGCTTCATCATAATCTCCATCATGGCGGCATTCTTCTCCATTTGCGTATGCAGACGCTGAAGATAGTACTCGAGTTGGGATGTATCTACCGGTAAATCGGCTGGTAGGGGGAAATTAGTGCTTGTACCTTCCAATTCATCCTCGCCACTGCTGCTGCTGCTGCTGCTGCTACCATCCTTGGACTTGTCCTGTCGTTGTTTTTCACTAAATCTACCCCATCTGTTCTCCTTTTGACGTTGCCTACGTTCATTGTATTCTTTGGTCAATTCCTTCCTCCTCCGTTCTTCCTCCTCTTTATCTTCATAGTATTGACTAACAACCATGAATGGTGAGACAAATCTCCCCAATCGAAATAGGTACTCAGTCTTGCGCCATCCACCACTGCTGCTACTCTTTCGGACCACTTCGTTTGGATTATCTGGATCACTGGATGGACCGTCGGTCACTGCCAGTCCAAGGCGCAAATTGGTCGCAATTTCTGCAACCTCGGGTGGGGATGGTGGCGCGGATGGATCGACCACCGCACCACCACTAATACCAACAGAAGGATGAGGAGGTTGCGATTGGTGAAATGGTGATGGATGATCCGAATCTTCGAATCCTCGCGGTGATAACGATCTTGCAGTATGTCTTCTTTTCTCTTTCTTTGGTGAAGCAGCAGCTGCAGCTGCAGAGGAAGAAGGTGACGATGATGCATTATCTTCCACCACTTGTTTCGTCGTTTCAACTCGTCCCCCCTCATCCAAATGTCGTACAGTCGTCTCAGTCTCCACACGTTTCTTCCCCTCACCATCCACAGTGGTAGTCTTGGTGACAGTCGTCGCAACTCTCTTTCCATTCTCATCCCTTGTCATTCGTGTGGAAGATGATACAGATCGTGACATGGATGACGATGATAGTGACGAAGCAGGAAAAGAGGATGGTACACCTCCACCACCACCGCCGCCGCCGCCAAAGAAGCCACCGAATAAGCTACCAAATGGATTCAACATGCCGGCATTTGAAATATTCCCAAATCCACCAAATGGATCGGCCATTAGTTGAGATCGTTGCGCTTCATCAGGGGACATTACTGGGACTGGACGTACTGTAAGGACATTAACTTGAGTGGTCCCATAGGACGAGTGAGTTTCTTCTGGTTCTTCCTCCGTTGAAGTTGTTTGAATTCCATTCTTTTTTTCTTTCAGTTGGTTCTTATTCTTTGAATTGGAGTTATTATTCTCTTGTTCGTCATCATTATCCTTCTTTTTAGTCCCTCCCTTTAATTTGAAGCCTCCACTACCACCACTGCTCGCTGTGTTACTGCGACCACCATCATCATCATTATTATTTTTAGAATTATTCGATCCATCTTCTCTCTTGCGATGATGATGATGATGATTATTCAAATGGGCCGACGAGCCATTCAAGTCACGAAACGCCGGAGATCCCTCAAACCACTGAATCGCCTCCTCCTTACTCCTCGATAATGGAAAATCCGCCACATGACGCAGCCTCGATTGAATCCCCCTACAGCTATATTTATCACGTAGTGCCGCGCCCATCCCCTCGACTGACGTGTTGTTGAATTCTTGCTGCCGTTGCTGAGAGGGTTTGTTGTGCACTTGGGTTTGTTCGCGGGAGGTGTTGTGAAGGTGGAGGGCGCCGCGGCAGGTGAATTGATAGACGGATGGTTGGTAGTATGTTTTGCGGCGTGTGGTGCGCGTTTGGAAGGGGGGGGGAGGAGTGGCGCTGCTGGGAGTATCATCGCCGCCGCTGCCGTCGGTATTGGTTGAGTTTGAGGGTGCCGCTGGGCTGTTACTACTACTTGGCTTCGACATGTTTGATATGGGTTGATGTTGTGGATAAGGTTTCGGGTGTTCGGCAGTCAAAATCCGGGATTCGGCAGTGGGGTGTAAAAAGTCCCATTTGACAGTCATCCCAGTTGGAGATGGTCCCATTTGACAGTCATTCCCAGTTGGAGATGCTGAGCCGAAAAATATTTTCTTATAGATAAATCACAAAATCATCCTTTTTATTGCATTTTTGGATAGATCTCGTACTTGATGTAGAAATTTTCAATTATGAAAAAATACCCAATATGTATTGACCAAGATAAAGGAAACAGCTGAGTGCCGACGAGTGCCGGGAGTGCCGAACTCGCCTCCCGAAACCCGGGAGATTCGGCACTTCCGAACACCCGAAACCTTAACATAGGAGTAACTTCCCTGTCTGTGACCTGGAAGTTGCAAGAACTTCCCTGTCGCTCATCCATTTTTAATATGTCGGGCCGGTATTTTTACGGGTAAAATCTACTTGCCCGTTGTCGCCATCGAATTTGTGTGAGACAAAGTTAGTGTCGCCATCGAATTCGATGGCGACACCCGCTTTGGTGTGAAAAAGTTTATTATGGAGTAAGCTAGAAGAAGGCGGGTGAAAATGCTCTACTTACTTAGATTGTAGCGTAATGGAATTTCACCATTTTTGGAGGGGGTTGAAAATTGCAGGTTGAAATTTCAGAAATTTCAGAAATTTCAAGGGATTAAATTTCACTCTAGCTTATCCTGAGATAGTCGTAATACTTTGCACTCTGCAGTCAACACATCACTCTAAGAGAGACTGTCAGCAAGCTTCTTTCCAAGCATCTTCTTCGCATCCATGATATGACGGAGGTTTTCCTTCCCTCGAAGAAGTGCAACACCAGTTGGATCCTTCATCCTATTCCTATCCTTCACAAGAATGCTGTTCTTCAGAGGTTTGGCCCTACGAAGTTGATTTGTGCACATACCCGCACCCAAAATAAGAGCCATCCGCGCCCAAAATCATCTGGTACATGCCAATGCAGGAACACGCATGTAAGCTGAATTACTACGAAGGAATAAGTAATACTGCATTGTTAGTCGCCAGCATTTTGGTGAAGAGTTACTCTCCGCTGAGTTGACAAACTCATCATCTGGATGGTGCGTGGTGTTCTTTGGGGTTTGGTGGTTGGTGGAATGAAGGGTCTTAGGTTATTTTTGTGCTACGTGTTGGTTCAGTACCATCCGTTCGCGCCAGAATTTTTGTGAAATTTCATTGTTGGCCAAAATTGGTGCAACTTTCACCCTGTAAATTTCACGAAAGTTGCAGTAGTGAAATTTCACCCTTTTGAAATTCCATTACGCTATTAGATTGGCAGATAAATAGTGTTTTGCTAGCTATTTCGATCACACTCGGCCGATTTGACCATCAATACACAACACCTCGTTCTCGGCAACCAACCGGCCGATTCGACCCATTCCACTTGCAGTCCCCTTGCCAAAGACCTAATAGACAAGGCTGGATGCGCTGCGGGGCCGGAGCCTTCGAATTGTGCAACCATAATCACTACATAATATGGGGTGCGGGAGAGGTGATATTATGCCAACGTCGAACGTGTCTAGTGTCAATTGTGCGTCCCCTTGAATCGTCGTAATGCTGCCTCAATGTCCAGCACCCCTCTTCCAGCAGTGATTCAGACTGTTGAGTCTTTTTCGGGGGGGGGAGAGCTGTAAGTGGATCTACCACGAGAGAACTCTGGCTAAGGATCTTCCCGTGGTTTGGTGCAATCTATTGGTTGTAGTTCTTTTGGAGTCGTCCAATTATTTATATTTAGACTCGGTAGATCTTCTTTTGATTCGCAAGAAGAATTGAGGGCGTTTGCATCGCCGAGAAAGATCACGAGGAGGCCACTCTACGTGTGGAAGATAACGTGGGGGAATGGAGTTGCAGAAATAATGACCAATCTCATTAAATTGGCTCCCAAAGCTGACAAATTGGGAGAAGATTGAAGGTATCCAGGGGCAAAATTGAGGTGAATGATAGAGGAATAATTCACAAAGTCTTTCATTCACTTTCTCAACAATGACAAAGTATATTCTGTCTGAGGATCATTTTATGCCTTGTCTTGCCTCTCTTTGGACGAGTGACGAGTTGAAAATGTTATTTGACACAACAATAGTGACGAGGTAGGGTTTGTTGGGAATGTCTTGATCGCATCAAATGCCAGAGATTCATCCTGATAAATTTTTGGGCTATTCATTCGTGTTCCTGCACTGTAATCATGTAGAATGAGCTGGCAAGTGGCCACAATATTATCATGTCATCCCATGAAGATGGAGCATATCATCCCCCTTGAGACGTAATACACCCAAGTCAGCAAACAACCTCTTTTTATTGATATATTAGGTGGATTCGCAAAGGCTGGAGTGCCCGTTCTGGTCTTCATAGCAGTGATATATTCCGTGAGCGAAGCATGACATCCGAATCGACTCTCATGAATTTTCGCTCGTATATTCTGCAATAGCATGACGGGATGATTATTAATAACGAATAGAACGGCAACTACTCTCGACGTATATATAGAGGCATTGTTTGCGCGGATCTATGTGTCACGTATTGATTGTCTCTTGTAATATTTGCAAATTTGGGTGTCAAATTTAGCTCTCCAAAATAATCGAATTTTTGTGTTATGGGGCTATGTCTCTTACATCATAGACTACATACCGTAATAAGCTGCTTCACATCACTTCATATAACCTATAGAAGTATGTCATGTGGTGGAATGAGGTTGAGTTATCCGTAACAATCCCAAAGTACACGGATCTGTCAGGATGCGTTAAGTTCTCATCTGCGCTAGTGGAGAGGGTAGGATTGCGTATATCTCCTCCCATTCTGATAGAACAACAATGTAAAGACATCCTTCTCTAGCCATGGTATATACAAAGCTGTTTTGGGCATTGAGATCCGATGGATGTAGTTCGTGCCTGCGAAACGAAAAATGCCGCACGAAAATTGATGGATTTTTATGATTGCGCCCGTAATGTATAAAGAGCTGATGCCATGGTAATCATCAATTTCGTCCATTACCAACTGAACCAGACACCCACCATAGCCCATACTAACAGTAGATGCGGCTCATTTGGGTATTATACGCCCCTCTTCACTAGATTGTCGCATAATGCACGTTTTGGGCAATTCTTTAAAGCTTAAAGCTTTGTTAGAAAATTACTCTCTATTCTAGGTGGAATAAATTCGTGAGAGATACTCCAATATCATGTCCGCTCTATGCAATATCATCCACAAACCGCAGAACAACCGACGTATATAGCCTAAAGGAGGCGGATGATGTGAAGTTGATTGCTTTGTGCATAACTTATGTTCCAATAATTGAATTCTCCCCCCGAAATGTTGTGCCGACCGACCGATCTCGACACGTGCCTGGAGTGTTATTTATTGAGTTCTGGGGCGATTCTGAATCCAGCAACGGACAACACCGTTGTAAACAACCTATAAAGGGGATCCGATCAGTTTAACATGGGAGGGGTGGCGATCGTATTGGTGCTAGAGGACGATCATTCCGGGCAGCACAATTTTCATCAGGTGATGGTTTGTGAGTGGGGCTTTAGATGAGTCTTAGTACTCCAAGGTTAAAATAAGTTTTAGGAGTCTTATCCCCAGCAATGTTACCGGTCCCACTTCCAGCACCTGATCGAGTCATCCTCTCGCCTCGGCCACATTGACTTCTTCTCGACCGCTCAATATCGGCTAAGTCTATGGTCAGCCTAGCCAGGATGTTCGTTCTCGGCGAATATTGGTGCTGTGAACAAGTGGGGCACAGATCTGAGAAGCTGGGAACAAGCTGGGCTCAAATCCGTAGCTAGCGGGCTAAGCTTAGTTTTGATGTTGGAAAAATAGTTTTCCACGTACGTAGGAACTCATACGAATTTGGCGCGGGAGGGTTCTCATCTTCCACCTCACCATACACGACCAACCGACCCTCACCACCATGGCAAGCTACTTGAGACAAGTCATAACAACATAAATAAATAGGATGATGAACACCATAAAAGACGTTCCTACTTCTGGCAGTTGTTCTCCGACGGCCGCTGCGATAAGGGAAATTAGGGTGTCGCGTGTTGAGTTCCAAAAGCCGACACTCAAAAAGAGAAAAAATGCAGGAGGCGATGTTGCGGGCTGGTACAAAGTCTCATATTCTACGTTTATCACGATGCCAAATGGACGTCCAAAGGAAATCAAAACTCATACTACAAAAGATATGCAGAATCATTCAGAAGATATGATGAAAAAGACTCGGGGTGCAATTGATTCTCAATTGGAGGAGTTGGACGTTCATCTTGATGTCCGTCTTGGTGCTGGGCCATTGTACATGGAAACGGATGTCTTTTGGAAATATCTTTGGGTTTTCGCCGAGCATAAAATTAGTGAATTGAAACTCGCCGCAGAAGCTAAGTCGGCAGAGTCACGGAAAGGTCATCAAACTCGAGCAGATGCAATTGATGAAATGGATTGGGAGGAGGGTGGTGAATTCAAAGATCGGTACGAGAAGCATCGTGCCAAAATATCAGTTCTCTCTGCCCTTGAAAAATCTACTCAGTGGTCCGCTGGATTATACAGACTCTCATTATGTCAAAAACGTGAAAGATGTGTATGATGCGCTTGTGCATCACTTCGAGAAAGGGGAGCACAGAAATGTGCAGTTGGCTGGCAAGAACCCCATACACAAGTACAAGTTCTTTCTGGATACTTTTGACTACAAGCCAATTGAAAGGCCACTCAACGAAAAGTTTATCACCCTGGAAGGAATAACGAAACACTATCAGATTGCTGTTGCTAATGAAGGTATAGTTAATAAGCGTCAGAAGCCATGCTGATGTCCACGATGCATGAAAGCTCTGAGCAAACCTTCATCGGGCTGGAGTTCGACACCCTATCAAATAGCAGGATGCAAATCTCTCTCCCGTCGACATGGTGCAAATAATACTGCATATGAATTCACAAAACACGCTTGCACGAAGACAGCCGGCCGAAACGTTGCTGAAGTTGCTGAACAAATCCGTCATGAACGTTCAGAACTGAACGATCTTTGTGCGCAGTTGACTGTCGGGGAATGGATTGTATTTCACGGCAAAGACGTTAATGGCAATGAAGACCCTGACCAACCAATCTGGCTTGGTCGGGTGATGCTAAGTCTGATGAACGCAAATATCGCGTAAATGGAACATTGTCACCGTCAGTCCAAAATAATCAACTTTTGCTCCATACTGGACTCAAGATGCAGCAGATGCTTGGAGATTCCAATCCTGTGGCAAGAAGTCGACCAGGATCTGACAGACAGCGACGAACGACGGCAGCTGCATCTTCCAGTTTGGGAGAGTATGCTCGACCAAGGCAAAACAATCAAAGCAGTTACGAGAGTTGGCACAACAGGGAATACGGTATTGTATGGGAGATGACTGAGTCGGATCGTGACTTTGCACTTAGTAGGCGTGAGTTATAATATAATGCGTATAACTTTTTCATTTTACACTTTTGCACTTAGCCCGTTCTGGATTCAGACTCAACTCACTGAGAGCAGCAATTTAAGCGAATAAAAAGTATGTGTAATGTATGTGGTGACCGAGAACTAACAAAAGGGGCAAAAGTGGCTAGGCTGACCATAGACTTAGCCTATCGGGTACTCGCATAGTTTGTATGGCATTTGACAGATCAATATTCATTTTAGGACTGAGGCTCACACGGTTCTCCAATAGTATCATTGCGTAGATATGGATATGGAGGACGATTATCCCCAAAATCCAATTCAATCGAATCAGTTTCAGTGTTGTTTACTATAGGGATCACCACAATACCATACACCAATATCGAGTTGTCTGAATTCTTGAAGTGCGTGTACTAATAACGTTATCTTAGCTTTTTACTACTTAGAATGCTTACCAATCGAGATGCCCCAAACACTTGTCACAGAAACAGAAGTAGTTCAACCCGAAAAAGGCTCACACAGGAGAAAAAGGCTCACACGGGAGTCCAATAGTATCATCGCGTCGAAATACAAAACACCCATCTTCAATATCAATGGAAGAATCATCAGCTTTGTATTCTATGCGTGTTAGGGTACATCCTTTTGATGGTATAAATATCGAGTTGTCTGACATCTTTATCATTTGGTTGCATCCATCCCATTCCATTACCCCAATGCTCGTATAAATTTCAGCATTTGAAATGGAAGTGTGAATCCACATTTTGAGAGGAAACCCAAATTGAGGATACCCAACTTCTGACCAGGTACCAACAAAGGGATCAGAGGGAACAGGAGTCGATGGTTTTGGGGATGGTTTCAAGGATGGTTTTGGGGATGGTTTCAAGGATGGTTTTGGGGATGGTTTTGAGGACGGTTTCAAGGATGGTTTTGGGGATGGTTTCAAGGATGGTTTCAAGGATGGCAGCTGGGATGGTTTTGAGGATGGTTTCAAGGATGGCAGCTGGGATGGTTTCAAGGATGGCAGCTGGGATGGTTTCAAGGATGGCAGCTGGGATGGTTTCAAGGATGGTTTTGAGGATGGTTTCAAGGATGGCAGCTGGGATGGTTTCAAGGATGGCAGCTGGGATGGTTTCAAGGATGGTTTTGAGGATGGTTTCAAGGATGGCAGCTGGGATGGTTTCAAGGATGGCTTGATGGACGGCTGCTGCAATGAGGATGGCTTCAAGGAAGGCTCACTTGACCTCAATGTTGTCAAGGTCTCTATTGGACCAGGACTTGCATTTGCAATGACAATGTCATTCAGCCCTTCAACTGGATTTTCTACTAAAGTGGTCTGAATAGAATTAGTGATCAATCCCAACTGAGACTGGTCAGAAAAATCTGAAGAGATTTCAGTGGCGGTTCCTGTAACAGCAGCTTCAACAGCTTCACAATTTTCCTCCGAGCACAGTGCAGAAATGATGAACTTAGAAACAACAGCAATTTCATTTCGAAGCTGTCGACCAGAAGGTGTGAGCAAAGTATCCCCAATTCTGAGGATATTCACTTCAAGGTGAACGCTGTCACCTAGATCTTGGTGAACTTGTGGTGAAAAATGATCCGTCAGTGCAACTTTAAAAATTGCAGCAGCAGCTCTTAATTGGCTCTGGCTCAGTTCCCCAATTGCCAGAGCTCGGCTCATCAAAGATAAAGATGCATCATTATCATTACCCTCCTCAATTGTCAAGGTAACTTCAAAACTTGCAACACTCGCCAGAGAAGGCTCAAATTTTGAGCATCCCTTGACACCAGAAGGCTTGAAATAGTCTTCAGGATTGATTGCATTATTCACACAACGTCCAGATGCATCCACAAGATTTTCCAAAATCGGCCTTTGTAGTGACATCCCACAGTGTATTTGGGATGTCACTACAATCTGGCTTTCGTTTGAAACGCTAGTATAATTTAATACTTTTGATATGCAAGGCTGGCAGCATTAATCCCGATGAGCATGCCATCGACAACTTTGTCGAATGAAATGGAGTTTCGGTCTGTCTGTACACCTCCACAAAAATATTTAAGAACCGCTTCGAAAGTCTCCGGCAATCAAAAAAACGTTGGAATTAGTACCACATTTTAACCCTTATCTATCCCTTTCTATGAAAACACCCCCTAATTAGGCTCACATGGGTTCCCCATTGTATCATCGCGTAATAATGGATCAGCACAAGGGCCCTCCCAAGATTCCAAATAAATCGAATCAGTTTCAGTGTTGTATACTATACCGAACTGAAAGGTACCAGCAACTATCTCGTTGTCTGACATCTTTATTACCTGTTTGCAGCCCCCGAAGAAGTCTCCTACCCCAATGCTCGTGCCAACTTCAGCATTTGAAAAGGAGCTCTGAATCCACATTTTAACAGGGAATTCTCTTTCTTGTGACCAGGTACCAACAAAGGGATCAGGAGAAGGCCCAGAAGAAGGCTCAAATTTTGAGCATCCCTTAACACCAGAAGGCTTGAAATAGTCTTCAGGATTGATTGCATTATTAGGGGGGAGCAAGCCCAGAATGATGAATTTTCAAATAGGTTTTATACCAAATACTATTGCATACATGAATTCATATATATCCAATGTAGATATATCCAAAGTTTCGTGCTATTTGTTCCATTTCTTCATACCCATTTTGGCACTACATAGGAGCACATTTTTGGCCATTGAGTCATGAATTGAAAGTGATGGATGGCGCCAAATTTCGCTCCCGCAATTTATTCTATGTAGGAATTGGTACTCAAGGTTGCGCACTCCATCTCCACCTCCTCTTTTAATCTCATTTAGGCTCTGCAAGCTACGTGTATCGAACTACTGGATTAATTATCACTTAGTAGAACTTGAGTTACACACTTCTTTCTACTACGAATAGCACAGGCGACATAATGCTATCATTTCTTCACTTGAGAGAATGATGAAGAGATTCTCTTGAAGAATGTTACTTGCATTTGGAGTCGCAAGCTGTTCGTCAAGGAACTGGATGTATAGATTGCGGTTGTAGTAGATCGCCCCTGCTCCTTCCACATTCAGATCATGACGAGACCCCGCACTCCGTAGCGTCGGAACAAGTAATGCTCCTGGATGGTACTTCTCCAGCCAATGCAGGAATTCTTTACCATTTCCTTTTGGGTAGTTTGCTGGGAGACTAAATGCTTTATCAACTGCTCGAATAATATCAGAAATCTTGGTGCTAATTCTCATCCTTGGATCAATTTCTTCTAGTGATCCTTCCAAAGCGTCGCGGAGGTACTTCGAGAGACTGTCCTCCATCCACTTCCACCAAATGTTACGAAGATGGTGATGGCAGTGTGTCTTGATGACGAGCCATTGATCTTCCGAAATACCAGCAGCTGCGGCCGAAAGTTTGATCTCATTTACAATGAGGTCGGACCCCTTGCTTGCGCCATTGCAAGTGTCCTGTGTAACAAGACCGCCCTGAACAAGCTTGGAGAGTGTAAGACCATTTCTGATGATGTCATGCGTAAACCCCGGAAACTTCTCCTCTGTAAGGGTTGCCCATTCGTCCAACCAAGTATTCATCTCATCAAGGAAAGATACAATGGCATCACGCTGTGCCACTGATGTTCCGTCTTCGGGAAGAATGCACGCAGACATTAAAATTGGTTTGTACTCAGCTGGCATCCCCTCACATGACTCTTCTACACAACTCAAAATCAGATTGAGGTATTCTGTTTGATGGCGCTTTGTTTCATCACAATTGAGCTGACCCCACCGCTCCGCCTTGGCAGCACGGTACGCCGACATTAGCTGGCAAACAATGGCGAGAACTGTTCTCATTCGACGGATGAACCAAATGCTTGGCAGTTCTTCAACGGTAGATTCAGGTTGCATTATTTTAAGGAATGCCAGCAGTATCTTGCTAAACGCTGTTGGAGAGCCTCCGGCAACCTATTGTGTAATAATAATAATGCAGCAGTGTTTTGATTAGTTGAATCAAGTACATAATAATAATAAACATTTTGAACAACACATACCAAATACTCCATGATGAGTTGGACAATCTTTTCCGACCATCTCTTAAATCCTGTTCCCTTCATAGATTCTTTCTTGATAACTATTCGTCCTGCTGCAAGTTGTTCCTGCAACATTGCCTCCATCCTCGCCAACTTTGCTTCCATATCCTGAAGTGAATTCTCCACTTCTTTCCGCGCTGCTATTTCCTTTGCTTCCCTCGCCTCTGCTTCCTTGACAGCCTTCTGTGATGCCCTCAATTTCTCCTTCAGTTCACGTATCATCTCATCTTTTGCCGCTATCAACTCATCTTTTGCTGCTAACTGTTTGTTTGACTTGTTTGCAACTGCTAATTTATTGTTATTGATTTGCTTCCTCTCCTTTGTTGCGATAGTCTTCTCTTTTGAAGCCTCCTTCTTCATCTCTTTTGCGTCAGTAGCTGCTTTTGCTGCGGCGGCCATTTTGACATTAGCTGTAGTCGTCACCTCTGCTGCACGCTTCATCTTCTTTTCAGCCCTCTCGTGCACTTTCTCTGCCCCCTTCTCAATGGCGTTCACTTTCATTGCAGTCTCACGTTCAACCGATTGAATTTCTCTTGCGGTAGTCTCGACTTTCCTTTTCAGTTGTTGGTTATCAGCAGACAATACTTCTATTTGCTTATCTCGCCTTTGCGTTGCCCTCTTCAGATTGAATATTCTTGGATCTGCCGTATTATTATCTGACGTCGGCGCCTGTGTTGGCTGTGATGGGTTCCGAGGGACGTTCGGGGCATGCGGTGCGTTGGATTTCTTCTGCTTGCCACCCTTTGGCTTGCGGCTAATACCGCTCTTCGTCCTTCTCCTCTTTTGCTTTGGCACTGCCTCGGCACCGGCCGCCATCGTGGTATCATCATTACTCTCTTCCATCATTGCTTTTGCTGCATCGTCAGCTCTTTGCTGCATCGGAGAGCTCTCCGATGCGTTGAGTCTTTTGTAGATCGGAGTTTTGTCGACAAAATTGGCTGGTTTGGCAACAAAAGCTCCACAGGGTGAGCACTTGAGCCCACCAAACTGTTGGGGCGCATAGACCATACCCCCGTCTATGCGCCCCAACAGTTTCAAAGTATGAAAACAAATAATAACAGAGAATAAGCTGCCAAAGGGTCCTATTTCTTACTCCGATCAGGCGATGGCCAATTTTGGCCATGGTCAAAAAATTTTGAGAAAATTCTTGGCGCGCACCACTCGTGACTCCCCAAAAAACACAGGGCTTGCTCCCCCCTAGCATTATTCACGCAACGTCCAGATGCATCCACAAGCATGTTGCCATTCGAAGCAAACACAGGGCCAAGACCATCATCTACATTGAACGCATCATCCGCAGTATGAGATCCCAAAGCAGCACAATCACCAACATCTTCCCATCCCTTGGAAGAAAGAGAGGGATTGTAATCAGGAGAATCTTGAATGAACGGAGACCAATCTTTGCAGTAACCTGAGTAGGGGTAAGCCTTGCATTTACGTGCATCCCTCCCATACCTGACAAGATGTCCAGGTTTGTACAACTCCAATGCTGTGCCTCCAGTAGAAATTGTTGAACCACCCTTCTGCCATTTATCAGCCTGCAAAACAATGTAAGCACCATCATCTGTGGTTTCCAATTTGTACTTGAACTGACAAGCCTTCTTGTTATCATTAGGATTGTCAGCCAGGGTTGTGGGTGATTGTGTGGGAGACATCGTGCCTTCACAGTACCCCACCTTCTCCCAAGCTTGGCCGCCGTATTGAGTCCCAGGAGCATAACCCTCACTTTGACACCAAGGAGCAGTCATTGCATTCTTGCACATCCAGACAACACCATAAGTATTGTCTCCGTTTTTCGACATTGAGACATAGTCACCTGGTTTATAGTTGGGGTTGTTCGCGACGTACTCATCAGGACACCCGCTCTTTTCCCACTGAGCAAGAGAAGTAAACACGGGAGCTTGGGTAGGTGAGATGGTACCTGTGCAGCCACCTACGTAGGTCCAGGCATTCGGCCAGCACAATTCGCCGTTGCACCCTTTCTCCGTGTTTGCAGGGGAGTACACTTCATTGTTACAAAACCCACTATTTGGCCAACTCTTGCACTTGTAAATCTTGCCGTAGGTCCCACCTGCAAGAGTAATAGACACCTTGTCGCCTTCTTCATATTCAGCACTATCATTGTACTCTTCGGGACATCCTCCAACGCTGCCTGTAAAGACGGGAGCTTGGGTAGGTGTGATGGTACCGGTGCAGCCACCGACGTAGGTCCAGGCATCCGGCCAGCACACTTCGCCGTTGCACCCTTTCTCGGTGTTTGCAGGGGAGTACGCTTCTTTAATGCAATTTCCACTATTTGGCCAACTCTTGCACTTGTAAATCTTGCCGTAGGTCCCACCTGCAGGAGTAACTGACACCTTATCGCCTGCTTCGTAATCAGCATTATCATCATATGCTTCGGGACATCCTCCGACGTCGTCATCAAACGTGGGAGTGGCAGTAGGAGTTAAAGTACCAGTGCAGCCACCTACGTAGGTCCAGGCATCCGGCCAGCACACTTCGCCGTTGCACCCTTTCTCAGTATTTGCAGGGGAGTACGCTTCTTTGCCACAATGCCCACTACTTGGCCAACTCTTGCACTGGTAAATCTTGCCATAGGTCCCACCTGCAGGAGTAACTGACACCTTGTCGCCTGCTTCGTAATCAGCGCTATCATCGTATGCTTCGGGACATCCTCCGACGACGCCATTAAATGTGGGAGTGGCAGTAGGAGTAAAAGTTCCAGTGCATGCTCCTACTTTGATCCAAGCTCGCGGCCAGCACTCGCCTTTGTTGTTGTTGCAGAGTTTCTCAGTGTTCAAGGGAGAGTACGGGTCATCGTTACACCACTGGCTCTCCGGAAAAGCCTTGCACCTGTACAAAACCGAAGTGCCGTCATCACGGGTGATAGCGACACTGTCATTTGCCTCGTAGGTGGTGCTGGAATCAAATTCCTCGGGGCAGCCCGCTTGGATTGCGGATGCGGAGAAGTTAGGTGACCCGGTTGGAGCTGCGGTACCCATGCAAGATTTGATTGGGGTCCAATAGGCGGCACCCACACCTCGCAAATCAGGTCCGTATGTGTTACAATACGCTGCAGCCCCAGTGCACTTGTAGACAACTTGGTTATCTTCCACCATGTCATCAATCTCGTAGTTGGTGCTCGAATCCCACTGTCCTGGGCAGCCATCGGTTCCTGTGGGTGTAGGATAGGGAGTATCACCCTGTGTAGATTCAAGTTCAAAGAGAGTGAGCGAGAGAGGATGTACAAAATTATTGTTTTAGAGACACATGACGTTAAGAATAATCAGGAAAGAATAATCGGGTGAGTAGCAAAAGGCTCATCGAACTGGAACTTACAGCAGTAGTAGAAGTAGAACATTGACCATGAAGAGACCAAGCGAGAGCACCAAGTGTACTCGTGCAAGACGGCTTGGTGCCACTGTATTGGTTGTTCGGCCATCCTACCAAAGAGTACGAGTAACAGTACTTCTTGGTCGTAGTGACGGGTGGATCGGCCGTGGTGGTCTCAGACTCGGTGCAGCAGTAAGAGTACCACACTTGTCCTACACGGGGAGGTTCAAACTCGGAGTTCAAAGGGGTGCAGCCGCTACAGCTGATGCCGTCGTTTTCCTCACAGGAGTCTGGCAGTGCGGCACCGTGCCCGAAGATGGCGACGAAGAGAGCAATACTTTTCAGATACATCATAGAGATTGCAAGTGGGTGATGATGATGAATAGGAGGAGGAGAGCAGGAGGAGGTGGTTTGAGTTTGACTGTTTCAACTGTTGTAGATACAGATTTATGTACTTGGTGAATTATGGCATGTACGTAGTGCTTGCTTAACGACGAGAAGTTACACTCTACCTGAGATAATCAGTTCACACTACCTGGATCATGAAACGTTGAGGCGAAGGGGCTGTACTGAAGCATGGTAAGAGGCAAAGAATAATGTGTCTCACATCTCACACTAGGGGGTGTTTTCATAACTTTCTGAATTTTTTATGCTGCCAAAAAACATCGACCAAGTGATTATATGCATACCTAAGGGTATTAGAAGTGATTTATAGGAAGAATTATGTTCATAGCACCACCATGGTCGAAGATATCAATAGATACAATTACAAGAAAATCACTTATCTGGTATTGGACATTTACATAACCTACGTTGGAATTACATATAGCTATTGTAGGAGGATACCAACCGGTTATGAAAATAATGGCGCCATCCATCATCAGATCTCACAAGACCAGAAATGGCTTCAACCATGGTATCTTTGCCCTTATATCGTCGCTTACCACAGATAATACTCATCTCATGATGTAAACTATATGCGGAACTCATGTACCAGTGTATATACAATGATATTTGATAAAATTTTGGGCTATTCATTCGTGTTCCTGCACTGTAATCATGTAGAATGAGCTGGCAAGTGCCACAATATTATCAGTCATCACCATGAAAATGGAGCATATCATCCCCCTTGAGACGTAATGAACCCAAGTCAGCAAACAACCTCTTTTTATTGATATATTAGGTGGATTTGCAAAGGCTGGAGTGCCTGTTCTGGTCTTCATAGCAGTGATATATCCCGTGAGCGAAGCATGACATCCGAATCGACTCTCATGAATTTCCGCTCGTATATTCTGCAATAGCATGACGACATGATTATTAATAACGAATAGAACGGCAACTACTCTCGTCGCATATATAGAGGCATTGTTTGCGCGGATCTATGTGTCACGTATTGATTGTCTCTTTTAATATTTGCAAATTTGGGTGTCAAATTTAGCTCTCCAAAATAATCGAATTTTTGTGTTATGGGGCTATGTCTCTTACATCATAGACTACACACCGTAATAAGGTGCCCCACATCACTTCATGTACCCCATAGAAGGATGTCATGTGGTGGAATGAGGTTGAATTATCCGTAGCAATCCCAAAGTACAGGGATCTGTCAGCATGCGTCGAGTTCTCATCTGCGCTAGTGGAGAGGGTAGGATTGCGTATATCTCCTCCTATTCTGATAGAACAACAATATAAAGACGGACCCCTCTAGCCATGGTATATAAAAAGCTGTTTTGAGCATTGAGATCCGATGGATGTAGTTCGTGCCTGCAAATCGAACAATGCCGCATGAAAATTGATGAATTTTTATGATTGCGCCCGAAAAGTATAAAGAGCTGATACCATGGTAATCATCAATTTCGTCCATTACCAACTGAACCAGACACCCACCATAGCCCAAACTAACAGTAGATGCGGCTCATTTGGGTATTATCAACTGCTCTTCACTAGATTGTCGAATAATGCACGTGTTGGGCAATTCTTTGTGGAATAAATTCGTGAGAGATACTCCAATATCATGTCCGCTCTATGCAATATCATCCACAAACTGCATAACAACCGACGTATATAGCCTAAAGGAGGCGGATGATGTGAAGTTGATTGCTTTGTGCATAACTTATGTTCCAATAATTGAATTCTCCCCCCGAAATGTTGTGCCGACCGACCGATCTCGACACGTGCATGGAGTGTTATTTATTGAGTTCTGGGGCGATTCTGAATCCAAAAACGGACAGCAACGTTGTAAGCATCATATAGATGACATCCGATCACTTTAATATGGGAGGGGTGGCGATGGTATTGGTGTAGAGGACGATCATTCGGGCGGCACAATTTTCATCGTGGTGATGGTATGTATCTTTCTAAAAAAACTCGTCCATTCGGGGAATTTTCGAAAATCGGCCACCGAGTGCACCTCACACAGTGTATTACAAAAGTGCGTACGGTCCGTCTTTCTTTTCAAAAGCTAGTATAATTCAATACTTTAGCAAAGATAGGCCGGCTGCCTTGTTCCCGATGAGCATGTCATCGACAACTTTGTCGAATAAAATGGAGTTTCGGTCTGTCTGTACACCTCCACAAAAATATTTAAGAACCGCTTCGAAACGTCTCCGGTAATCGAAATCACGTTGGAATTAGTACTTAATTTTAACCCTTATCTATCCCTTTTTATGAAAACACCCCCTACTCACACACTACTCAAATCGAGTTGTGACAGTACAGAGTACCTCTCTAGAGTATTTGTTCTAGATTGTACACCAATGCGATTTCAAATTAACCAGGTTAACCTGTTTCCGTTTCCGCCACCATACCATCACGCACCATCCTCCAAAATGAAAATGAAACTGTACGCTGAAGTGGTGAACACAGCGCCGAAGCCCGTCAGTCGTAGTCATAGAGGACAAAAGTTGATCTGAAGAATATCTTCGGTTGCAAAAGAGAACAACTAGAGAAGGGTTCATAGTTGTGGTGCAACTGTCTTGTGAATAGCACGGGTTCTAAGGCCTACGTAGGAATTCAAATCATCGTAGAACGTACATACTACCTATAAGTCCCACCTAATGCTGCACTTTTTGACATCAACCATGAAGCTGCCGCTCCTACCGACGACCACAACCATGCACACGCTTCAAATATAACCAATATATGCACCTATATCGCTCCCAATTACTATTGGGTATATTATGGAGGCGTTTTTTTGTCGAGGTAGATGCCGTCGTTGAGATATTCGAGTCGCCATCAACGATATAATAATTGGTCATTTTCGTCCACCTGTGGTATGATCCTTTTGGCAATGATACGCTGCACTAAAAGGTCCCCTACTTTACATATCTCATCTGCAATATAATATTGACTTCCGTGGTCGTGCCCCACGTATGAGAGTGCTCCCTCTATTGATTATTACCTAGGAGCACATGTGATCGGACATGTGATGTTTCACATAATTAATATGCAACAATCAACCATATAAACAGTCCATAACAACAATGCAAACACAAATCTTCAACTCTCAACATAACAGAGGATGTCTGGGGGGTATACACGCTTCAGCAGCCGCAAAATAGGTGGTGGATGTCATATTATTTATCATGGTGTAGAGGCTTACATTTTGTAATTTATTGTACCAAATAATATTTAATATTATCCGATTGAAAACACTACTCCAAACAATAACAATGTATATTATTACCGCAATGATGTGTTAGTTCTGTTTTGGATGTGTTTTGGACATTATTGGTGGCTGTATACAACAATTGATGGTGGATATTGTGCCCATTTGAGACGAGTTTTTTGTAATTATTGACTCGTCGCTTCAAGGAGTTAACAAGACTCTTTTTATCAGGTTTATGCCCCCCAATCATCGCTCTACATCATATTATGACTGGGGCATAAGTTTTGGGGCTTCGTTCCTTCTATGATGCATCCTTTGGTGGCAGTGTTGGTCGCGACAAGGCGACAGGTGGCTGTTGATGATGGTGTGGCTAGATCACTTATATTCTTGGTGATTACGGTGATTACTGTGGCGATAAGCATAACCTACGAATAAGATATGTTTGGTTGTCAATTGGAAGGGGCAGGGCGGATTGATGGCACACCCTACTGCCTCTCTTTTGGATATATACGGCAGCGGCAGACTGTGTCGTCGAGGTTTAATTTCTAGCGATAAAATATGTCGACGAAAATTAATTCGACGTTATTGTATACTGGTGAACTTTTTTAATAATGAACTACAATATGGGTGTAGAGTTCATTGCCAAAAAATTTCACCAGTATATCAAGATGGGACATTATATCACCATAGGACGCAAACACACCATGGTGCCGGTGCTCCTCTTCTTGGTGATGTTGAGTGGAGATGAAAAAGTGTTTGGCGATAGTTAGCCCGTCAAGAAAATATATTGATTTTTGCCTGTTTTGGGCTGCAAGGGTTAACAAATGTCATAGCGATAGTCATATCACACGGTATGTACTATTCCTACGTTGATACTCCTACTTTTGAACTTAGACCGGGAGGCTTAGAAGCCGTGATAGTGTGATATTCTTCAGACAGTGTCTCTGTCAAGTCCAAAGAAGTCCAAAGAAGCCAGGTTAACTTTACTGTAATTAATACTCTTCTGATGCCTCGTCTTGCACACGAGAACTCATTGCACTCTTCGCAGGCGGCCAGCTTCCCCAGCACTCACCGCTGAGCACTTCGGCTGCATCGCATATATTGGCACTCCTATTGCTATTGCTATTGCTACTCCTAACCTAATTCTTATGCATGGACAACTAATTACAAACTGTTTCAATTCTAAGAGGAACCATGAAACTGATGCGGCAACTTCCCACAGCATAGCGACGGTAAACTCATACTTCATCACGACACACCATCAATAGTGGGAAGAGAATCAACGCCTAAGCAATACAATATACAATGATCAATAATAACGACATCGATAATTATAGCTCCTCCATAATACTCAGCAACAGCAGAAGACGCCTATACACACCCCAACAATGCGAATCTTGGATATCCACCGCTCTAGCAACCGCAGACGCATCGAGCAGCAATAATAACGGGCTATCTCAAACCGAATACCTGACATTTCTACAATCCATATCTCCACCGTATGTCGGCCAATACTTTGCGACTTTTTCATCCTTTGCAGAATTACCCTACGATGCTCGCATCTCTAATAAGATTCTTTCTTGTGCATGTGCGTCGTTGCCGGGGTATGATAAGGATACTTGCTGTAGTGGAACGGATAATGCGGAGTTACCACTGGCGGGGTTTCGTTCTGGTTATACTGTTGCTACGAATGACACAAATACAACTACTGCTAGTACGAATGATGATAATGTCGTTGCAATATCAAAAGAGGAATTGGCCTATAGGACCTATTTTTGTGAAATATTGGGTAATTTAGTGAGTAGGGTGCCCGTGGTGCCGACAACCCGTCCAACGCTGGCTGTTGTTGTGAGTGAGGTACCGACGACAACATCAACATCTTCTTCTCCTTCTTTGACAAGTAGTAGTAGTAGTAGTAGTACTCCGTCGCAGTCACCATCCAAATCACCATTCCATACTACTGTTGATAATATTGCACCCGCCAATGAAACTGATAATGATAATGTTGTTGTCGATACGAAAGGATTGAGTACTGGTGCCATGATCGGGATTATTCTTGCCATTTTGGTAGCCATTTTGGTGGCGATACTGATGCGACAGTTAAGAAAGGATGCTGGTGAGGAGAACAATCATGAAGAGGTGGAGGGTGCTGCTGATGATCGAAAGGATGATGCATCATCACATCCAAGCATCTGGTCAGAATCAGAAGAGAGAAATAGAAGGATGCATGATGATAATAATAATAATTATGATGATGATGATGTGGAGGAACAGAGGGTGACAGAGGGATCTGCTGTAGCTGCCATTGGAGTTGCTTCGACTGTGGTGACGCAGAGATTGTCTCCCCTAAAAAGGAATAATGATGTTGTGTGAGAGAGATTTTAGATACACGTGTTGAATGTGTGAACGTGTGAACGTGAATGATGCCTCCAAGTGACTATATAGATTAGAATGAAAAGAGATTTCAAAACGTTGCCCAAGGGCTAATAATTTTTGGTTTCCCTGGATATCTTGTGTTTCGAAGGGAAATTGAGATGGTGATCAGAGTCAAATGGAATCGACTAATGAAATTCTTGTGAGAAATGTGTGAGAACTTCAAACGAAAGATGCAGTGGTGTACTATAAAGATGTTTGAAAGTTAGTATTTTTATGTTATTTGTTGTTTCTCATTAGAGTGGTGTAGACAAGTAGTTGAAGTTAAGGACCAAGAAGTAGTTTATAGTAATTCAAAGATTGGACTGCATATCGATCTTCAGCATCATGTCAAAGCCAACTCATCAAAGAACTCTGCAACTATTTCTTCAAAGACGGAACCTATCTTCGCTCTTACGGCCTTACTTGCCAAAGAAGGTAAAGGCAACCATACTAATAATTCACAATCTAACGTCATTTTCACTTTTTGTTGCAGCAGCAGCAGCGAGGAAGAAGAAGAATACCTAGCAGCATCGTACTCGGCAGAATTCGCCGTCAATGACGAAGAAAAGTGACAAATAACCTTCGAACAATCCACCCACTCACTCCCATTATGATATTGTGTGTGACACTCCACAGTACTCGTTTCTCCATGCAATCCCAAGGATAGAATTCGTATCGTTTCTCTAAATTTAATGGTGCCCTTGTTTTTTGGGAGGAACCACAATTTCCCCATGTATTCGGCGACTGTTTCGTGAGTAGGCGATTGAGGGAAGTTGTTGGTGTTCGGATTGTTGTGTAAGGTGCTGCTATGTTCATTGTTTTCAGAAGGTGGAATCATGATTTCGGAACAGTCTTGCTCCTCATTATCGGTTCGAAAGAAGACGTTTAACAACGTCCATAGTGATGGAGAGTTGTCCTCATCTTTGCTTGCGTTTTGTTTTTCAATGCATGAATTATTATGATTGATCTTGTGCACAGCATGATCATGGACATTGTTAGTGTGGTCTGTCGACGACGTGATTGACTGAGTGAACGTTCTGACATCTGCTGTATTCTTCCGTCGACAAAGAGAATTCATGAAGGCAATACTGTTCAGTGCAATAGCTGCATCGGCGGCTGTACTTACAAGTACCGTTTGTTGGTGTACTTGCGGATTCTTTGATTTGGCATTAGTGCTTCCTTTCCCGCTGTTGATGAAGGTGGAGGTTACTACTTGAGATGCGGATGTCGCCAGAGAAAAGATGAAGAGATGCATCTGCCATTTCATCTTCATGTTGTGTGTTTGTGCGGCCTATCTCAGCCCGACGATGGAGGAGAAAGAATATTGTAAGTGACCACTTCGATGTGATATGAGGCGGGGGAGAGGGTGGAAGAAGCTACCGACGTGTTGATAAGTACATATTGGCCTGGCAGCTGCTGGCAGCAGGCAGCATGAAGCATGAAGCAAGCATAAGCGAGATGAAGCGGCATCAGACGTATGTATACCCATAAATTTATGAGTACAGTATCTTCAAAGTTACACATAAGCACATTACGAGAAAGACTGACGATTTTGAATCGTTTAAATTTATTTGAATATGTATGCATGGGCGGGGCTGTGCCAATTCTTCGGCGCCAACAACATTACCTCCTTGCCTCTTGCTCTTGCTTGTGACGTGAACCCTCTTGCTCTTGCTACTTGCGTTGCTTGTGAGGTGAACTGAGTACGACACAACCCGAAGCCCCCACATCACATCGATTACTTTTTTGTATTGTAAGGCCAGAGACCAAGCTGCAGTAAGTTTTTTCGGCCACAACACATAACACTATTTTTTTTTGCAGTCAAGAAACTTGCCATACTTAGCTCGCCTAAAAATTAGTACACATCCGCAGCGCGAAAGAAATACAGAACGATAAGAATCATGAACATCTTGACAATTCTACTGCTCTCTTTGACAGCGGCCATAAGTCACGCCGACGAAACTAACCTCAACCTACGAGGAGGGGACATCATACACAACAACTTTTCTACGGAGGAACGAGCATTACATGTATCTGACACGACATGCGACGTCGAACGCTCCGCCTACATTAATTGCTATTATGATCGCAATACCAATCGAGCCATGTCTCATGAGATTGAGGGGCGGGGTTATACCACTCGAGAGTGTGAGACGAAATGTGCGGAGAAGGGATTTTTGTACTTTGCTCGTCAGTGGAGGGGTCAGGTGAGTATATTGTCAGTGCTGCTTGTTTCATTTTTATGCTGTGTTGACTAATTTCTTATATCATCGAACTACTCATTTCCCTCTGTTTCCATGCAATCATCATTACATGAAATGAATATATAGTGCTTCTGCGACAACGACGACAGCTACAGCAGATACGGCAGGGCCTCAAACTGTGATTGCTGTGGCAGAAATGTTGGCGCCAACAAAATGTGCGTGTACGAGCTTGTAACTGAAGAAGCGCCATATCCTGCAGCACCAGGATGTACTGATAGATTCAACGATGCTCCCTACATGGGCTGTTTTGCAGACCGAAATCAGAGGAGGGCACTCCCTCACGAGGTCCATGGGAGGGGTCACAGTGCGGAGAAATGTCAAGTGGAGTGTAACAAGGCGGGACATAAGTATTTTGCTAGGCAGTGGAGAGGTCAATGTTTTTGTGGTGATAATGTACGTGTGGGGTGAAGAATGGCAACATGTACATTTCTCTCTCTTTTTGACATTTTACTGATTTGTATTCTGCCTCATTTTCGAATCAATCCACACAGGACTACGACAGGCATGGATCGGCGAGCAATTGTGATTGCTGTGGGAGAAATGTTGGGGCAAACAAAATGTGTGTCTGGGAAGGAAATCCAATTACGACAACGACAACAACAACTACTACTACTACAACAACTACTACTACTACTACTACTACAACTACGGAGGCACCGGAGACTACAGTCATAGTTACTGAGCCAAGTTCCGCTACCCCTGGGGAAGAAGAGGAAGTCAGTAAGACCATTGTCGATATAGCTGTCGAGGCTGGCGTTTTCAGTACTCTTGTAGAATTGGTTCACGCTGCTGATTTGGTCGATACTCTTTCTGGTGAAGGTCCATTCACTGTTTTGGGTAAGATCGTTTGAACATTACACCAATACATTGCCACCTCAATTTGCGTCCTGTCTCGTGCATTACTTACATATTATGTGATAATCTTTGTATTTGTACACAAACAATATATTCAGCTCCCACTGATGATGCGTTTGCATTACTTCCCGACGGCATCGTCAACCAATTGCTTCTTCCAGAAAATGTTGAGATTCTCAGAAATATTCTCTTGCTTCACGTCATTGAGGGCGAAATCGACAGTTCGATGGTATCAAGCGGGTTTGTGACAACTCTCTCTGGGGTAGATATTGAGGCTGTTGTGTCCGATTCTGGAATTTCTTTCAATGACTCGAGGGTAATTCAGGCAGATCTTGAAGCAAACAATGGTATTATTCATGTGATTGATGGAGTCTTGTTACCACCCGTTGAATAAGTGTGCGAAGTTTTCAGATTAATAATTTTATACGTCGAAATTTGTTAGTTCTCCACAGTCAAAGGAGGAGGTCGAAATCACAACATCCGGTATTCCTTTAGGTAATGTATTACGAGTGATAACTATGAAGAAACTATGTAGTGGTCGCTCTCCTTGCGTATTAGGTGTGCCAATTTTGGTTTTGCTGGTGTAATGGGTCTCCATCAATTTTGTCCTCAGTATTGAGCTCGAAACACCAAAATTTTCGTCTGTCCGGATGGATATCATCTATCACCTCGACTTGATAATGCTATGAAATCAATCCTTTCCTTCTCGGCTATTCCCAAATGCACTTAATCATATATACCGCCTACCGCCATCATCGTAGGTACTTGTCCAGTTTGCATTAGCAGCAATGTTTTACTGCGATTATATTATAATCGATCATAATGGGCCACTAGAAGCTGCTCATGCTCATTACGACATAAGTTACGATGTACAGCACCTCTCGGATAACCTACAAGTCTGTAGCATCGAGAAAATGCAATGCAGTACACATCTGCAAACACATTCTAATTTATGAATGACAGCTTTCATTGTCCATTAGAGTCGGTTGTTGAACATATTGACAGTGTTAGATACACGAAGGTGGAGTAATACGAGCAAGCTACGAAATTTGACCCTCATCCTCATCAGGTCGCATACGCTATGTAGTGTAATCGCGGCTACACGTGCAGTTTGCATGAGTCGAGTAGGTTGGCTTCTCTACTATCGCTGCCAACTATAATGGACCATTGAAGAGGATGTGGCTCGTATCCACGTCGCTACACACTTTAAGGTAGCGGGTAGCAAGCTATGAACTTTAACTAGTAGTATGGTAGGTAGGCTGCAGTATATTAGTACTCTCTACAAAGCAAAGGGGACAAAAAATATACAAAAAAGTCGAGTAGCACGAGCAGTACCCCCTAACTTTACTTGCACCCCCCTCCAAATCTCAGCCTAGTGTAAAGTTTTGTATCCCCTCACCGACAGTCTGGTGGATGTCATGGTGATTTTTGACTTGTACCCTCAATCGAACTTCAGCCTAGCCAAAATTTCTGTACCCCCCGGGGGTTCTGTTCGTGCTACTCGACTGTAATGTACCGGGATGTAAGTATCGTACCGGGTATCCTGACCGCACCCGTAAGTACCGGGATGTAAACCAGGTATCCTGATTTTCTGAAGTTTAACCAGAAGATGCCCAGGGGATAATGAAAAAAATCACCAGCGATCACCATGGCGCACCTCGACCCCGTACGTGCCGACATCAACAACACTAGCTACACATAAAATTAGACAGCCCAACTGCAGCAACTCCCTCTCCAATAGCCTTTCTATGAAGTGGTGTCCTCAGGTGGACATCGATCCACGCCATCGCTACTTATTATGACACCAAAGTAGAGGTGCCGGAAAATTGCGCTTTGACATCGGTGTGATGATGCACTTCCAATATGGTCTTCAGATGAATAGTTGGAGCTGCTCTGCCACTGAACTGGTTTGCAGACGCCATCTATATTCTATTAAGCGGCGATCGATCCCCTCTAGAGTGTGTCGGGGCGTTCTATGGCGCATGTAGTGGCATGGTGAATACAGTAGTTGAAAATTGATAATTTCCACAAAATACATCAAAAAGGAGAATGCATATATCTGACAGAAAATGAAATGAGAGGGTGCCAAAAGTCTGTGAGGTGATGACTATAATATAACAATCAACGTGGTTGGTGTAGATATCTCTATTTCATTGCGGCTACGACATTATTGGACTGGTTGAAATGTAGCATATTTTGGTGGAAAATGAAGAGCCGAATGCAATCACATACACGAGTATTTGAAGTGATATTAAGTGTATTCATCCTGCAAGTTGGGGGCCTTTTCACCACACAACACCAATAGCCATCTGTTGCGAGCATTATACAGTGGTTTCAGGGTATCATATGACTCCTAACAGCACCATTCCTACCCGATGGGATCAAAGCAACAGCGGATGATTTGACCTACTACTCAATTATTACGTCTAATTTGTATGTAATCAATAAAACTGATAATAATAATCAATCATCATAGTATTCAGAAGGTGTCTGCAATGCACCATGGCTATTAAATAACCGAAATCTATTAAATATGAGTATGTCATGATGTTGCCCGGCATGTGCAGATTTTGTGTCTCTGGCGGTTAGAGCCGTATACCATCACAACGACACCGATTCGGCCGCCACCGCTTACAGAATCGGAATCTACATAAAAAATGGGGTCAGGCACGATGTTGTTTATGTTGATTTTGGGAATGTTTGCCCAATAGTAGCATGGTTTGCCGTCGGATTCGTCATGGAGGAGATGTTTTTTGTTAGTGTGTGATGCGTGATGGCCGAGCACCCCGGGCCGACGATGCCAGTGCTACTGAATTAGTACCCCCAATATCTTGGAGAATGGTCGGAATACCACCATGTCACGTTGCAGAGGCGTTCTAAACTAACTAAATGGAAGGTTGTTGGTCTTTGAACCAAAAGAATCGACCTATTATTGACATAGTTACGTGGTAAAGACGCCACCCGGGGTGGATCCGGGGTGTGGGCATCTTCTGGTTAAGTTTGATTTCGGTTGTCACATCGTTTCCGTTCATCTATATATGGAAGCCAAGACAAATGAGCCAATAATGGCCATGATAGAGGCCCTCTATCATAAGTACATAGAGTCCATGATCTCGCTCTATTCAGTTCATCAAGACCAATACTTTCTCCATCTGGCCCGCCCTGCCTGGCTCCTCTAATTGTTCACATTGCATGAAGGCCGAATACAAACAACAAGCTCAAATTGTACAACCGTGGAAGTGAAGATGAGAGACCGCCTCACCACCAATCATAGAAACGCACTGCTCTGCAGTGCAGTGTGGCTATTCTGTTGCCTCACCGCATTATCTTCCATCTCCACATCATTCGCGGCAGATGCAACTGTGGAGTCACCACCGTCAATTCCACAACAAAGTCTCTTGGAAGAGACTGTCGTTTCATCATCCAATAATCGAGTGTTGGCAAATTCTACTGCAGCTGTAAAGTTTTCAAGATTCAAACTTCAGCCAAAACGATCCTCTCTCAAAGGTGAGGTGGAGGCATCATCAGATGAGCAACCGCGGCTACTGCTACCTCGTGTGCTCAAGGGAGATGACCAGCCTCAACATCCACAAGAGACAGCAGCAGCTAATGATGAACAGCAGACGCAAGAGCAGCAACTTGTACTAAAAAGACAACAGCAAAAACAAAAACAAAAGCAGGAGCAGCTTGTACTGAAGAAACAGCGAGGCAAAAGGAAGCGTCACCAACATCGTGGTAATAAAGCTGGCAAAAAGCAGGCAAGCCTCAAGCCTAGTGCTAGTGGACAAGCTGCTAGGTACAACAACAACAACAACAACTGGAGTAGTGGTAAGCTATGTCCTTGCCCAACTTCTTGGCAGGGGACAACCAAGTGGTGGGGTGGACGAAAGTTGTTTCATGACAGTCGATCATCATCATGGCGAAGGAGAGGTGGAAAAGGTGGTAAAAGTAAACGGAGAGAAGGCAGTGGACGTTGGTCGTCGTCTAGTGGCTACTCGAATAATGATGCTTGGTGGAGTAATGGATGGTGGGGCGAAACAGCTAATGGCTGGAGTACCAGCACTTCCTCGTACAACAGATGGGATGCGTCAAGTAATTATTGGAATAGTCGCTCTTCTAGCTGGGGTATACAGTGGTGTCCTTGTCCCATTGACCCACCGACGATGAAGCCGACTGAAGTCAGTAAGACCATTGTCGATATAGCTGTCGAGGCTGGCGTTTTCAGTACTCTTGTAGAATTGGTTCACGCTGCTGATTTGGTCGATACTCTTTCTGGTGAAGGTCCATTCACTGTTTTGGGTAAGATCGTTTGAACATTACACCAATACATTGCCACCTCAATTTGCGTCCTGTCTCGTGCATTACTTACATATTATGTGATAATCTTTGTATTTGTACACAAACAATATATTCAGCTCCCACTGATGATGCGTTTGCATTACTTCCCGACGGCATCGTCAACCAATTGCTTCTTCCAGAAAATGTTGAGATTCTCAGAAATATTCTCTTGCTTCACGTCATTGAGGGCGAAATCGACAGTTCGATGGTATCAAGCGGGTTTGTGACAACTCTCTCTGGGGTAGATATTGAGGCTGTTGTGTCCGATTCTGGAATTTCTTTCAATGACTCGAGGGTAATTCAGGCAGATCTTGAAGCAAACAATGGTATTATTCATGTGATTGATGGAGTCTTGTTACCACCCGTTGAATAAGTGTGCGAAGTTTTCAGATTAATAATTTTATACGTCGAAATTTGTTAGTTCTCCACAGTCAAAGGAGGAGGTCGAAATCACAACATCCGGTATTCCTTTAGGTAATGTATTACGAGTGATAACTATGAAGAAACTATGTAGTGGTCGCTCTCCTTGCGTATTAGGTGTGCCAATTTTGGTTTTGCTGGTGTAATGGGTCTCCATCAATTTTGTCCTCAGTATTGAGCTCGAAACACCAAAATTTTCGTCTGTCCGGATGGATATCATCTATCACCTCGACTTGATAATGCTATGAAATCAATCCTTTCCTTCTCGGCTATTCCCAAATGCACTTAATCATATATACCGCCTACCGCCATCATCGTAGGTACTTGTCCAGTTTGCATTAGCAGCAATGTTTTACTGCGATTATATTATAATCGATCATAATGGGCCACTAGAAGCTGCTCATGCTCATTACGACATAAGTTACGATGTACAGCACCTCTCGGATAACCTACAAGTCTGTAGCATCGAGAAAATGCAATGCAGTACACATCTGCAAACACATTCTAATTTATGAATGACAGCTTTCATTGTCCATTAGAGTCGGTTGTTGAACATATTGACAGTGTTAGATACACGAAGGTGGAGTAATACGAGCAAGCTACGAAATTTGACCCTCATCCTCATCAGGTCGCATACGCTATGTAGTGTAATCGCGGCTACACGTGCAGTTTGCATGAGTCGAGTAGGTTGGCTTCTCTACTATCGCTGCCAACTATAATGGACCATTGAAGAGGATGTGGCTCGTATCCACGTCGCTACACACTTTAAGGTAGCGGGTAGCAAGCTATGAACTTTAACTAGTAGTATGGTAGGTAGGCTGCAGTATATTAGTACTCTCTACAAAGCAAAGGGGACAAAAAATATACAAAAAAGTCGAGTAGCACGAGCAGTACCCCCTAACTTTACTTGCACCCCCCTCCAAATCTCAGCCTAGTGTAAAGTTTTGTATCCCCTCACCGACAGTCTGGTGGATGTCATGGTGATTTTTGACTTGTACCCTCAATCGAACTTCAGCCTAGCCAAAATTTCTGTACCCCCCGGGGGTTCTGTTCGTGCTACTCGACTGTAATGTACCGGGATGTAAGTATCGTACCGGGTATCCTGACCGCACCCGTAAGTACCGGGATGTAAACCAGGTATCCTGATTTTCTGAAGTTTAACCAGAAGATGCCCAGGGGATAATGAAAAAAATCACCAGCGATCACCATGGCGCACCTCGACCCCGTACGTGCCGACATCAACAACACTAGCTACACATAAAATTAGACAGCCCAACTGCAGCAACTCCCTCTCCAATAGCCTTTCTATGAAGTGGTGTCCTCAGGTGGACATCGATCCACGCCATCGCTACTTATTATGACACCAAAGTAGAGGTGCCGGAAAATTGCGCTTTGACATCGGTGTGATGATGCACTTCCAATATGGTCTTCAGATGAATAGTTGGAGCTGCTCTGCCACTGAACTGGTTTGCAGACGCCATCTATATTCTATTAAGCGGCGATCGATCCCCTCTAGAGTGTGTCGGGGCGTTCTATGGCGCATGTAGTGGCATGGTGAATACAGTAGTTGAAAATTGATAATTTCCACAAAATACATCAAAAAGGAGAATGCATATATCTGACAGAAAATGAAATGAGAGGGTGCCAAAAGTCTGTGAGGTGATGACTATAATATAACAATCAACGTGGTTGGTGTAGATATCTCTATTTCATTGCGGCTACGACATTATTGGACTGGTTGAAATGTAGCATATTTTGGTGGAAAATGAAGAGCCGAATGCAATCACATACACGAGTATTTGAAGTGATATTAAGTGTATTCATCCTGCAAGTTGGGGGCCTTTTCACCACACAACACCAATAGCCATCTGTTGCGAGCATTATACAGTGGTTTCAGGGTATCATATGACTCCTAACAGCACCATTCCTACCCGATGGGATCAAAGCAACAGCGGATGATTTGACCTACTACTCAATTATTACGTCTAATTTGTATGTAATCAATAAAACTGATAATAATAATCAATCATCATAGTATTCAGAAGGTGTCTGCAATGCACCATGGCTATTAAATAACCGAAATCTATTAAATATGAGTATGTCATGATGTTGCCCGGCATGTGCAGATTTTGTGTCTCTGGCGGTTAGAGCTTAGAGCCGTATACCATCACAACGACACCGATTCGGCCGCCACCGCTTACAGAATCGGAATCTACATAAAAAATGGGGTCAGGCACGATGTTGTTTATGTTGATTTTGGGAATGTTTGCCCAATAGTAGCATGGTTTGCCGTCGGATTCGTCATGGAGGAGATGTTTTTTGTTAGTGTGTGATGCGTGATGGCCGAGCACCCCGGGCCGACGATGCCAGTGCTACTGAATTAGTACCCCCAATATCTTGGAGAATGGTCGGAATACCACCATGTCACGTTGCAGAGGCGTTCTAAACTAACTAAATGGAAGGTTGTTGGTCTTTGAACCAAAAGAATCGACCTATTATTGACATAGTTACGTGGTAAAGACGCCACCCGGGGTGGATCCGGGGTGTGGGCATCTTCTGGTTAAGTTTGATTTCGGTTGTCACATCGTTTCCGTTCATCTATATATGGAAGCCAAGACAAATGAGCCAATAATGGCCATGATAGAGGCCCTCTATCATAAGTACATAGAGTCCATGATCTCGCTCTATTCAGTTCATCAAGACCAATACTTTCTCCATCTGGCCCGCCCTGCCTGGCTCCTCTAATTGTTCACATTGCATGAAGGCCGAATACAAACAACAAGCTCAAATTGTACAACCGTGGAAGTGAAGATGAGAGACCGCCTCACCACCAATCATAGAAACGCACTGCTCTGCAGTGCAGTGTGGCTATTCTGTTGCCTCACCGCATTATCTTCCATCTCCACATCATTCGCGGCAGATGCAACTGTGGAGTCACCACCGTCAATTCCACAACAAAGTCTCTTGGAAGAGACTGTCGTTTCATCATCCAATAATCGAGTGTTGGCAAATTCTACTGCAGCTGTAAAGTTTTCAAGATTCAAACTTCAGCCAAAACGATCCTCTCTCAAAGGTGAGGTGGAGGCATCATCAGATGAGCAACCGCGGCTACTGCTACCTCGTGTGCTCAAGGGAGATGACCAGCCTCAACATCCACAAGAGACAGCAGCAGCTAATGATGAACAGCAGACGCAAGAGCAGCAACTTGTACTAAAAAGACAACAGCAAAAACAAAAACAAAAGCAGGAGCAGCTTGTACTGAAGAAACAGCGAGGCAAAAGGAAGCGTCACCAACATCGTGGTAATAAAGCTGGCAAAAAGCAGGCAAGCCTCAAGCCTAGTGCTAGTGGACAAGCTGCTAGGTACAACAACAACAACAACAACTGGAGTAGTGGTAAGCTATGTCCTTGCCCAACTTCTTGGCAGGGGACAACCAAGTGGTGGGGTGGACGAAAGTTGTTTCATGACAGTCGATCATCATCATGGCGAAGGAGAGGTGGAAAAGGTGGTAAAAGTAAACGGAGAGAAGGCAGTGGACGTTGGTCGTCGTCTAGTGGCTACTCGAATAATGATGCTTGGTGGAGTAATGGATGGTGGGGCGAAACAGCTAATGGCTGGAGTACCAGCACTTCCTCGTACAACAGATGGGATGCGTCAAGTAATTATTGGAATAGTCGCTCTTCTAGCTGGGGTATACAGTGGTGTCCTTGTCCCATTGACCCACCGACGATGAAGCCGACTGAAGTCAGTAAGACCATTGTCGATATAGCTGTCGAGGCTGGCGTTTTCAGTACTCTTGTAGAATTGGTTCACGCTGCTGATTTGGTCGATACTCTTTCTGGTGAAGGTCCATTCACTGTTTTGGGTAAGATCGTTTGAACATTACACCAATACATTGCCACCTCAATTTGCGTCCTGTCTCGTGCATTACTTACATATTATGTGATAATCTTTGTATTTGTACACAAACAATATATTCAGCTCCCACTGATGATGCGTTTGCATTACTTCCCGACGGCATCGTCAACCAATTGCTTCTTCCAGAAAATGTTGAGATTCTCAGAAATATTCTCTTGCTTCACGTCATTGAGGGCGAAATCGACAGTTCGATGGTATCAAGCGGGTTTGTGACAACTCTCTCTGGGGTAGATATTGAGGCTGTTGTGTCCGATTCTGGAATTTCTTTCAATGACTCGAGGGTAATTCAGGCAGATCTTGAAGCAAACAATGGTATTATTCATGTGATTGATGGAGTCTTGTTACCACCCGTTGAATAAGTGTGCGAAGTTTTCAGATTAATAATTTTATACGTCGAAATTTGTTAGTTCTCCACAGTCAAAGGAGGAGGTCGAAATCACAACATCCGGTATTCCTTTAGGTAATGTATTACGAGTGATAACTATGAAGAAACTATGTAGTGGTCGCTCTCCTTGCGTATTAGGTGTGCCAATTTTGGTTTTGCTGGTGTAATGGGTCTCCATCAATTTTGTCCTCAGTATTGAGCTCGAAACACCAAAATTTTCGTCTGTCCGGATGGATATCATCTATCACCTCGACTTGATAAT
This sequence comes from Skeletonema tropicum, assembly GCA_037178625.1. Classification (NCBI taxonomy): domain Eukaryota; phylum Bacillariophyta; class Thalassiosirophyceae; order Thalassiosirales; family Thalassiosiraceae; genus Skeletonema; species Skeletonema tropicum. The sequence continues at coordinate 291,945 of CM074134.1, read as the reverse complement.
GCTATGAAATCAATCCTTTCCTTCTCGGCTATTCCCAAATGCACTTAATCATATATACCGCCTACCGCCATCATCGTAGGTACTTGTCCAGTTTGCATTAGCAGCAATGTTTTACTGCGATTATATTATAATCGATCATAATGGGCCACTAGAAGCTGCTCATGCTCATTACGACATAAGTTACGATGTACAGCACCTCTCGGATAACCTACAAGTCTGTAGCATCGAGAAAATGCAATGCAGTACACATCTGCAAACACATTCTAATTTATGAATGACAGCTTTCATTGTCCATTAGAGTCGGTTGTTGAACATATTGACAGTGTTAGATACACGAAGGTGGAGTAATACGAGCAAGCTACGAAATTTGACCCTCATCCTCATCAGGTCGCATACGCTATGTAGTGTAATCGCGGCTACACGTGCAGTTTGCATGAGTCGAGTAGGTTGGCTTCTCTACTATCGCTGCCAACTATAATGGACCATTGAAGAGGATGTGGCTCGTATCCACGTCGCTACACACTTTAAGGTAGCGGGTAGCAAGCTATGAACTTTAACTAGTAGTATGGTAGGTAGGCTGCAGTATATTAGTACTCTCTACAAAGCAAAGGGGACAAAAAATATACAAAAAAGTCGAGTAGCACGAGCAGTACCCCCTAACTTTACTTGCACCCCCCTCCAAATCTCAGCCTAGTGTAAAGTTTTGTATCCCCTCACCGACAGTCTGGTGGATGTCATGGTGATTTTTGACTTGTACCCTCAATCGAACTTCAGCCTAGCCAAAATTTCTGTACCCCCCGGGGGTTCTGTTCGTGCTACTCGACTGTAATGTACCGGGATGTAAGTATCGTACCGGGTATCCTGACCGCACCCGTAAGTACCGGGATGTAAACCAGGTATCCTGATTTTCTGAAGTTTAACCAGAAGATGCCCAGGGGATAATGAAAAAAATCACCAGCGATCACCATGGCGCACCTCGACCCCGTACGTGCCGACATCAACAACACTAGCTACACATAAAATTAGACAGCCCAACTGCAGCAACTCCCTCTCCAATAGCCTTTCTATGAAGTGGTGTCCTCAGGTGGACATCGATCCACGCCATCGCTACTTATTATGACACCAAAGTAGAGGTGCCGGAAAATTGCGCTTTGACATCGGTGTGATGATGCACTTCCAATATGGTCTTCAGATGAATAGTTGGAGCTGCTCTGCCACTGAACTGGTTTGCAGACGCCATCTATATTCTATTAAGCGGCGATCGATCCCCTCTAGAGTGTGTCGGGGCGTTCTATGGCGCATGTAGTGGCATGGTGAATACAGTAGTTGAAAATTGATAATTTCCACAAAATACATCAAAAAGGAGAATGCATATATCTGACAGAAAATGAAATGAGAGGGTGCCAAAAGTCTGTGAGGTGATGACTATAATATAACAATCAACGTGGTTGGTGTAGATATCTCTATTTCATTGCGGCTACGACATTATTGGACTGGTTGAAATGTAGCATATTTTGGTGGAAAATGAAGAGCCGAATGCAATCACATACACGAGTATTTGAAGTGATATTAAGTGTATTCATCCTGCAAGTTGGGGGCCTTTTCACCACACAACACCAATAGCCATCTGTTGCGAGCATTATACAGTGGTTTCAGGGTATCATATGACTCCTAACAGCACCATTCCTACCCGATGGGATCAAAGCAACAGCGGATGATTTGACCTACTACTCAATTATTACGTCTAATTTGTATGTAATCAATAAAACTGATAATAATAATCAATCATCATAGTATTCAGAAGGTGTCTGCAATGCACCATGGCTATTAAATAACCGAAATCTATTAAATATGAGTATGTCATGATGTTGCCCGGCATGTGCAGATTTTGTGTCTCTGGCGGTTAGAGCTTAGAGCCGTATACCATCACAACGACACCGATTCGGCCGCCACCGCTTACAGAATCGGAATCTACATAAAAAATGGGGTCAGGCACGATGTTGTTTATGTTGATTTTGGGAATGTTTGCCCAATAGTAGCATGGTTTGCCGTCGGATTCGTCATGGAGGAGATGTTTTTTGTTAGTGTGTGATGCGTGATGGCCGAGCACCCCGGGCCGACGATGCCAGTGCTACTGAATTAGTACCCCCAATATCTTGGAGAATGGTCGGAATACCACCATGTCACGTTGCAGAGGCGTTCTAAACTAACTAAATGGAAGGTTGTTGGTCTTTGAACCAAAAGAATCGACCTATTATTGACATAGTTACGTGGTAAAGACGCCACCCGGGGTGGATCCGGGGTGTGGGCATCTTCTGGTTAAGTTTGATTTCGGTTGTCACATCGTTTCCGTTCATCTATATATGGAAGCCAAGACAAATGAGCCAATAATGGCCATGATAGAGGCCCTCTATCATAAGTACATAGAGTCCATGATCTCGCTCTATTCAGTTCATCAAGACCAATACTTTCTCCATCTGGCCCGCCCTGCCTGGCTCCTCTAATTGTTCACATTGCATGAAGGCCGAATACAAACAACAAGCTCAAATTGTACAACCGTGGAAGTGAAGATGAGAGACCGCCTCACCACCAATCATAGAAACGCACTGCTCTGCAGTGCAGTGTGGCTATTCTGTTGCCTCACCGCATTATCTTCCATCTCCACATCATTCGCGGCAGATGCAACTGTGGAGTCACCACCGTCAATTCCACAACAAAGTCTCTTGGAAGAGACTGTCGTTTCATCATCCAATAATCGAGTGTTGGCAAATTCTACTGCAGCTGTAAAGTTTTCAAGATTCAAACTTCAGCCAAAACGATCCTCTCTCAAAGGTGAGGTGGAGGCATCATCAGATGAGCAACCGCGGCTACTGCTACCTCGTGTGCTCAAGGGAGATGACCAGCCTCAACATCCACAAGAGACAGCAGCAGCTAATGATGAACAGCAGACGCAAGAGCAGCAACTTGTACTAAAAAGACAACAGCAAAAACAAAAACAAAAGCAGGAGCAGCTTGTACTGAAGAAACAGCGAGGCAAAAGGAAGCGTCACCAACATCGTGGTAATAAAGCTGGCAAAAAGCAGGCAAGCCTCAAGCCTAGTGCTAGTGGACAAGCTGCTAGGTACAACAACAACAACAACAACTGGAGTAGTGGTAAGCTATGTCCTTGCCCAACTTCTTGGCAGGGGACAACCAAGTGGTGGGGTGGACGAAAGTTGTTTCATGACAGTCGATCATCATCATGGCGAAGGAGAGGTGGAAAAGGTGGTAAAAGTAAACGGAGAGAAGGCAGTGGACGTTGGTCGTCGTCTAGTGGCTACTCGAATAATGATGCTTGGTGGAGTAATGGATGGTGGGGCGAAACAGCTAATGGCTGGAGTACCAGCACTTCCTCGTACAACAGATGGGATGCGTCAAGTAATTATTGGAATAGTCGCTCTTCTAGCTGGGGTATACAGTGGTGTCCTTGTCCCATTGACCCACCGACGATGAAGCCGACTGAAGTCAGTAAGACCATTGTCGATATAGCTGTCGAGGCTGGCGTTTTCAGTACTCTTGTAGAATTGGTTCACGCTGCTGATTTGGTCGATACTCTTTCTGGTGAAGGTCCATTCACTGTTTTGGGTAAGATCGTTTGAACATTACACCAATACATTGCCACCTCAATTTGCGTCCTGTCTCGTGCATTACTTACATATTATGTGATAATCTTTGTATTTGTACACAAACAATATATTCAGCTCCCACTGATGATGCGTTTGCATTACTTCCCGACGGCATCGTCAACCAATTGCTTCTTCCAGAAAATGTTGAGATTCTCAGAAATATTCTCTTGCTTCACGTCATTGAGGGCGAAATCGACAGTTCGATGGTATCAAGCGGGTTTGTGACAACTCTCTCTGGGGTAGATATTGAGGCTGTTGTGTCCGATTCTGGAATTTCTTTCAATGACTCGAGGGTAATTCAGGCAGATCTTGAAGCAAACAATGGTATTATTCATGTGATTGATGGAGTCTTGTTACCACCCGTTGAATAAGTGTGCGAAGTTTTCAGATTAATAATTTTATACGTCGAAATTTGTTAGTTCTCCACAGTCAAAGGAGGAGGTCGAAATCACAACATCCGGTATTCCTTTAGGTAATGTATTACGAGTGATAACTATGAAGAAACTATGTAGTGGTCGCTCTCCTTGCGTATTAGGTGTGCCAATTTTGGTTTTGCTGGTGTAATGGGTCTCCATCAATTTTGTCCTCAGTATTGAGCTCGAAACACCAAAATTTTCGTCTGTCCGGATGGATATCATCTATCACCTCGACTTGATAATGCTATGAAATCAATCCTTTCCTTCTCGGCTATTCCCAAATGCACTTAATCATATATACCGCCTACCGCCATCATCGTAGGTACTTGTCCAGTTTGCATTAGCAGCAATGTTTTACTGCGATTATATTATAATCGATCATAATGGGCCACTAGAAGCTGCTCATGCTCATTACGACATAAGTTACGATGTACAGCACCTCTCGGATAACCTACAAGTCTGTAGCATCGAGAAAATGCAATGCAGTACACATCTGCAAACACATTCTAATTTATGAATGACAGCTTTCATTGTCCATTAGAGTCGGTTGTTGAACATATTGACAGTGTTAGATACACGAAGGTGGAGTAATACGAGCAAGCTACGAAATTTGACCCTCATCCTCATCAGGTCGCATACGCTATGTAGTGTAATCGCGGCTACACGTGCAGTTTGCATGAGTCGAGTAGGTTGGCTTCTCTACTATCGCTGCCAACTATAATGGACCATTGAAGAGGATGTGGCTCGTATCCACGTCGCTACACACTTTAAGGTAGCGGGTAGCAAGCTATGAACTTTAACTAGTAGTATGGTAGGTAGGCTGCAGTATATTAGTACTCTCTACAAAGCAAAGGGGACAAAAAATATACAAAAAAGTCGAGTAGCACGAGCAGTACCCCCTAACTTTACTTGCACCCCCCTCCAAATCTCAGCCTAGTGTAAAGTTTTGTATCCCCTCACCGACAGTCTGGTGGATGTCATGGTGATTTTTGACTTGTACCCTCAATCGAACTTCAGCCTAGCCAAAATTTCTGTACCCCCCGGGGGTTCTGTTCGTGCTACTCGACTGTAATGTACCGGGATGTAAGTATCGTACCGGGTATCCTGACCGCACCCGTAAGTACCGGGATGTAAACCAGGTATCCTGATTTTCTGAAGTTTAACCAGAAGATGCCCAGGGGATAATGAAAAAAATCACCAGCGATCACCATGGCGCACCTCGACCCCGTACGTGCCGACATCAACAACACTAGCTACACATAAAATTAGACAGCCCAACTGCAGCAACTCCCTCTCCAATAGCCTTTCTATGAAGTGGTGTCCTCAGGTGGACATCGATCCACGCCATCGCTACTTATTATGACACCAAAGTAGAGGTGCCGGAAAATTGCGCTTTGACATCGGTGTGATGATGCACTTCCAATATGGTCTTCAGATGAATAGTTGGAGCTGCTCTGCCACTGAACTGGTTTGCAGACGCCATCTATATTCTATTAAGCGGCGATCGATCCCCTCTAGAGTGTGTCGGGGCGTTCTATGGCGCATGTAGTGGCATGGTGAATACAGTAGTTGAAAATTGATAATTTCCACAAAATACATCAAAAAGGAGAATGCATATATCTGACAGAAAATGAAATGAGAGGGTGCCAAAAGTCTGTGAGGTGATGACTATAATATAACAATCAACGTGGTTGGTGTAGATATCTCTATTTCATTGCGGCTACGACATTATTGGACTGGTTGAAATGTAGCATATTTTGGTGGAAAATGAAGAGGAAGAGGATGTAGTTGCTTTTGTTTATGTCGATTCGGATCACATTGAGAGTCGCTCTAGCAAACTTCATGGGGCTGCAGGCCCTTCTGGAGTGGATGGTATAATGCTAAAAGCGTGGCTCACCCGACACGGAGCAGCTTCTGATGCTCTACGAGTTGAAATGGCGGAGTGGGCTACATGGCTTGGATGCGCACAACCGGATTATGCCAAAATCCGAGCCCTCAACCACGTGCGTCTGCTTGCAGTGGATAAGGAGCCCGGAGTCCGCCCTTTGGGCTGTGGTGAAATCTGGATGCGGCTGATCTCTGGAACAATCCTTGATCAGTGCAAAGAGCGAGCGCGGGACGCCTGCAACAACGTCCAACTCTGTGCTGGACTTCAGGCGGGCATTGAAGGTTCAACTCATGCCATTCTGGAAGTATTTCCAGAATTGGGTGGGTGGCTGAACATGCGAAGAGCGGCGAATAAGCCGGAGACGGAGATCAGAGATGGAGACGACGGAGGTGATGGAGATGGGTCAGATGATAGTGAGATGGAGAGTTCAAGTCAGAATGAAGAGCCACCGGCGGATGCCTCAACTGAGGAGGCGAGCTCTGACCCAACACCCCCACCCTTCCCTGAATATCCCATCCAACCTGACACGGAAAACTCGCACTACATCCCAGAGAGTGGCTATGGCCTCCTCCTAGTGGATGCTCGCAATGCTTTCAATGAACTCAATCGATACAACATGTTGTGGGAGGTATACCATCGATGCCCCCCACTCGCAAAGATAGCTTTCAACCGCTATCGACACCATAGCCTTTGCTTTATGCGGAATGAAATGGGAGAAGACCCTACTGTCATTGCGTGCAAGGAGGGCATCACGCAGGGGTGCTGCCTGTCTATGGTGTGCTATGGCATCGCCCTGATGCCACTAGCGGAATGGTTAAGGGAAAAAGTCCCTGGAGCTCTCCAACCTTGGTATGCTGATGATCTCGGCGGTGTCGGTACTGCACTCGATAACGCTACTATGCTTCAGCTTCTCAAAGAAAGGGGGCCCTATGTTGGATACTATCCCGAACCAGATAAATCCCACTACATTTGTATGCCGCAAGATGAGGATGCTGCACGAGCAGCCTTTGAAGCGGCTGGCATCTCGGAACTGAATTATGGACGCCACCACCGATACCTTGGTGGAGTGTATGGTGATGCAGCTGAGAAGGAGGAGTGGGTCAAGAAGAAAGTGGAACAGTGGGTATATTGCGTGGAAGTCCTTGGCAAATGTGCCTACACACAACCCCAGGCAGCCTATGCAGGTTTTGTACTGTCTCTTCAGAATGAATGGACATACTTATCGCGCATTGTGCCAAACGTGGGGCCCCTTCTTGCTCCGATTGAGGTTGCCATTAGAGAGAAATTTATCCCACCTCTCTTTGGCATCTCCCCTTCGGAATTATCTGGAGAGTTGCGACACCTGCTTTCCCTTAGTGTGAAACATGCAGGCTTAGCAATCCGGTTCCCTGTGGAACAATCTGAGGATTGCTTCAAAACGTCGCGACAAGCGGTGGAACACCTGGTTGAAACGCTGGTCAATCGTCGGGAACTGTGCCCGAAAACCCACCAGTACTCAGCTATGATGGCTAAAATTGGATCGCAGGAAGCGAAGAAGCTTGATGCTGAGTACCATCTCACCCAGTGGGGGAGAGAGAAACCAGGTGATAAGAGGAGGTTGGAACGGATCTGTGAGACTGGATGTTGGCTGACGGCTGTCCCAAACCGCCTCAATGGCACGATCCTATCGGCTGAAGAGTTTCGAGACAACGTACGTCTCCGGTACAACCTGAAGCCGATGGATTTGTCAGACCTATGCGATGGATGTGGTGCAAAAATGACGGTGGAACATGCTCTCCAATGCAAGGTGGGCGGTCTCGTCCATTGCCGCCACAATGATGTTACGAGAGAATTTGGCTCCTTGTGCAAGCAAGCCTTTACTCCCGGTGACGTTGAGTACGAACCCTTTATCTACACTAGTACTCAACGCACTGCTGCAGAGGCAGAGGCTGCTGCCGCAGCAGAGGCTGAAAATACCACGCAACAACACAACGCAACTGATGGGTCGACCCCAGTGACAACAACGGAAGAGCGTGGAGATGTGATGGTCTCCCACTTCTGGAAGAGACAGCGTCGAACTGTCTTTGACACTCGCATCACCGACGCGGACTGCCGCTCCTACCGCAACAAGGCGCCTTCGGCTGTCTTGAGGCAACAAGAGAGGGAGAAAATCCGCAAGTACAAGGCAGCTTGTCTTGAACGACGTCGGGACTTCACCCCCCTCTGCTTCACGGCTGATGGAATGCCAGGTAGAGAGGCCTTGAATGCGATGCGTCAACTGGGTACACACTTAGCTGAAAAGTGGGAGCGTCAGCGTAGCCAGATGATATTCTATGTGCGGGTACGCATGTCCCTTGCCCTAGTCCGGGCAAACTCCCTCCTGCTCAGAGGGAGTAGGGACAGGCACCACCGCATCCGGCCACTCATTGAGAATGGGCCGGGGATGTCCAACTGGCACACCTGGAGTGGGGAGTAATCCCCTCTCCCCCACCCCTGCGGTGGCAGAGGTTGAGTGAGGACTCTCACTCTCACCTGTCGAGAGGCAGTTGAGAGTAGGAGGGAGGAGGAACATACCATCACCTAGCACAGGTGACAAGAGGAGTGCGGACTTGCCACTGAACTAGAGATACCTAGACTGCACTCCTCTTATTACCTAAAATGGGCAAGTTCAGATCCAGCTTGCCCAGTAAACAGCTCCTGAATACCATCCTAAACTAATCACTTATTTATCTTAAAAAAAAAAAAAAAAAAAAAAAAAAAAGAAGTGTTTAGATTAAGTTTTCTTCCAGAAAAGCAACCCTGGACGCCTTCTTCCCATTGTCTCTAGACCTTGTGATAACTTTTACACTTCCGATCCCTTCTTTTCCCTTCTTGGCACCCTGTGCCTTAAGGAGGTTAATTTGAGTTCTTTCCCTTGGCCGGGCACCTCCAGACGCCCCTTCGATAGAAATCTGCACCCGCGAAGCGAAAGAGCTAGCAGTGTGCATGGATGGATGATTGAGACGTCTCAAAGAAATCGCACCAGATAATATGAGTACCATGAGAACTGTCACCGCATCCTTGGGCGGCAGATGCGCATAAATTACACCTCTTCACATGTTGACACTCTACCCTCAACTATCAGTGCAAGAGGAAGCACAAAATGGCCCTCCCTGTTCACTGCGCGGAATGTCTGCAAAAGTGCATCCCGAATCCACAAAGATGTCAGTTGCTCCGCTGTAAGGAAAGTTATCCTTCCATGCACATAAATTCTGGTTGAATGAAGTTGCTTCATAAAACATGGAAAACATGGTTGTTGCAGATGAAATATCCCAATTCGACAAGCCTTTTTGGTTGAAAGATGAAGCTCCCCAGAACATGTAACTCATATCAGTCACTGCAGCCGTGTTCCAAAATGAGATGTCACCGTTAAAGGATGATGCTCTATTGAACATGAAACTCATATCAGTCACTGCAGCCGTGTCCCAAGACGAGATGTCGCCATTAAACGATGATGATTTATAGAACATGGCTTTCATAGTAGCTACAGCTGAAGTATCCCAGCGAGACAGATCTTCTTGCTTGAATGATGACGCTCTAAAGAACATGTAACTCATATCAGTCACTGCAGACGTGTCCCAAGATGACATGTCGCCATCAAAGGATGCTGCTTTATTGAACATGTAACTCATATCGGTCACTGCAGACGTGTACTCCAAGAATGAGACGTCGCCATTAAAGGACAATGCTCCTTCAAACATCGACTCCATAGTGTTAACCGCTGAAGTATCCCAGAGAGAGAGATCACTTTGGTTCAATGATGAAGCGCCCCAGAACATGCGACTCATATCAGTCACTGCAGCCGTGTTCCAAGATGAGATGTCACCGTTAAAGGATGATGCATTATGGAACATGGCATCCATAGCAATGATAGCTGAAGTATCCCACCGAGACAGATTCTTTTGGTTGAATGACGAAGCATCAAAGAACATGAAACTCATATCAGTCACTCGAGACGTGTCCCAAGATGAGATGTCGCCATCAAAGGATGCTGCTTTATCGAACATTTTCTTCATAGTATTAACAGCTGAAGTATTCCAACTTGACAAATCACGGTTGAACGATGAAGCTGCCAAGAACATTCGACTCATATCAGTTACTTGACCAACATCCCACATAGAAATGTCTTCGTCAAATGTGCGAAGATCTCGAAACAATTCTGACATGTCAGTCACGTTACCCACGCACCAAGACCCAATCGGCCATCCATATTTTGAGCTGTCATCTTCACCCCAGAGGCCTTGAACATATTGATCAACTGCAGCCTTGAGCTCATCCCGGTTGGTAAAACAATCCGTCGGAGATACCTCGTTGCAGTAGAAAGCACAAAATGGGCCTCGATGTACAGATGATGGATCGTGTTTGATAGTACAGCCTGAATCCACGAACATATCATTTGCATTGCTGTAAGGGAAGGTATCCTCCCACATACACAGATTCTGGTTAAAGGATATTGCCCCTGTGAACATTTCCCTCGCATTTGTAGCAGCTGATATGTTCCAAGATGACAAATCCTGATTGAATGATGAAGCTCCAAAGAACATTCGATTCATATTAGTAACTTGACCAACTTTCCACCCAGATAGGATCTTCGTCAAAAATATCGAGACCTTCAAATAAGCTTGCCATGTCAGTTACGTCGTCGACACACCATGATCCAATTGGCCATCCATACTTATCTACAATTTTAGCAGGGCAAAAGTCTACCTCTTTATTACACCCGGTTGTGTTATAATACTGGGTAGTGGCATACTTGAGTATGTCACGATCAGCAAAGCATGCGTAAGATCGCTCGCTTGGAGATTGAGACGGATGGAGACTCATCGAAGGAGGATCAGTATTTTTGACAGCAGCCGAAGGAGGCGCTGTAACTGTAATTTCGGAACGTGGAAGCGTAACTCCAAGACTGACAGCAAACGCTGTAATCAGTACACAAAATATCGTCAACAAGAATTTGATTCGCCTCTGCTTCCACCATGGAAGTTCAGGTTCTACAAGAGTTGCTTCATACACAGTATCATGAACACCTTCTTCCTCTTCATCTTCCACCAAATATGCATTTAAAATTGAAAATTGCACGTCTCTCTCTGCTGTTGATAAGACTTGATAGGCATCATCATCGTCACTGGTAGAATTAATTCCAGGTCCAGCAGATGGCTGCTGCAAATTCTCTGGTTCGTGTTCATCCATTTGCTGAACAGAATGACCTCCCCCTCTCGATTCATTACCACCTACAGCAACAGCAGTAGATGCTTCATTTACTTGGCTATTGGAACCACTACTATTTGTCCCTGATATCTGTGATGCTGCTTCCATTTTGGTTTCAGTCAGAGAATCTTGCTGATAAACGAGAGGAAGAGGCGGCCCGTCATCTTCATCGGTTGAATCCTCTCCGAAATCAATTTGTGGTTTTGATTCATCCTCAAATTCTGCAGAGTTGAATGGGCGGAGTGCGTTGGTATTTTCAGAGGCGATGAATCTTCCCTGCTCATTGCAAGCGTGAGATTCATCCTGATCTGAATGGTGCAATTCTTCAGTTGCAGCTGTGGTTTTGCTGCCTTCAGCCATCTTTCTCTTCAGTCGATCCTCAAAGCGGTCAATGGCATCTGCTCCACCACCAGAAGCAATATGTTCCACATCTGGGGAGTCCTGCCCTTGCTCACTTAGACCGTCATTTTCATCCGGACTCTTAGAATTATCAGCTGTAGTTGTGTTGCCATCAGACAGTTTTCTTTTCAGTCGATCCTCAAAACGGTCAGTGGCAGAAGATGTAGTTTCATTGCCGTCAGACAATTTTCTTTTCAGTCGGTCTTCAAAACGGTCAGTGGCAGAAGATGTAGTTTCATTGCCATCAGACAATTTTCTTTTCAGTCGATCCTCAAAACGGTCAGTGGCAGAAGATGTAGTTTCATTGCCATCAGACAATTTTCTTTTCAGTCGGTCTTCAAAACGGTCAGTGGCAGAAGATGTAGTTTCATTGCCATCAGACAGTTTTCTTTTCAGTCGGTCTTCAAAACGGTCAGTGGCAGAAGATGTAGTTTCATTGCCGTCAGACAATTTTCTTTTCAGTCGGTCTTCAAAACGGTCAGTGGCAGAAGATGTAGTTTCATTGCCATCAGACAGTTTTCTTTTCAGCCTATCTTCAAAACGGTCAGCGGCAGTGGCATCTCCACCTCCACAAGCAACACGTTTCGCATCCAAGGAGTCCTGCCCCTGCCCACTTTCACTGCCATGTTTATCCTGACCTGAATGGTGCAATTCTGACGTAGAAGTTGTAGTTTTACCGCCTTCAGCCATTATCTTTCTTCTGACTCGATGTTCGAAACGATCAGCGGCATCTTTGCCATCAGAAGCAAGATTTTTCCCGTCCGGAGAATTCGAGACATTCAATTTCGCTTCCGTGTGGCCTGGCAGGCCGCGAGTAACGGCAGCGGAAGATGAAAGAGATGAGCTTGAACCGTCAGTACTTTTTTCATCCGAGGTGGTGATTCTGCCCTCCTCAATGTCACTACCATTATTATGGTCCATTTTTTCCATTGTGAGTAGTGTGTTGCTGTCCTCGGCCAGTTTTTCTGTTCCTCTCGTTGCTTTTGAATTTTTGGTTGTTGCTTGACAACGGAAAAAATGGTTGCTATTAAGCGAAGTTATACCACTACCACAACCACCACCATTACCCTAGATAGGCTATCAGAGAATGGCGAGGATAGGAATAAGTGGCTGTTGGACCATGTATGCTACAAGTGTAATCTATCCTCTAGACAATATTTATTTTTACTTTCACCAAAGGGTTGCTATACGACAAAGCCTTTCGAAATAATTTCATCAGCTAGCGGCTAAATAATAATTTTGTTGATTGATGTGGCGCGTTGTGGGTTGTGGTTGTGGCATGTGGCAGCATGGCATGTGGCTGTGGCCTTGGGTTGTGGGTTGTGGGCAATGCACGCACAGTGCGAGATGCATAAGTATGTATGCTACCGCGCAAAAAAATTGCTCCCTGCAAAAAATTGTTCCAGCGCGCTCTCACGCACAAAAGTAGCTTACAACCACATGTCGGTCAGCACACCCCCTCCACCATGGCCTATAATACACATTCGACAAAAAAGGCGATTGAGAATGCCAAACTAAAAACTATCCAAATATAATTATTCCTTGGATGTACCATCTATATCTAGTCCTCATTGAGTTATCTTCAATTGTTCCTGGGTGATTTTCAACATTTTTACTAGTTAAATTCACTGGTAAAATCGCCTAAACAACCCATCTGACCCATGCTAATTAACCACTTCAGGACGAATACAGCAGTTACAATGTTGACCAGTGGCTCTATCGACAGCCAATAATGTGTGCTATCACATAACACCTGGTTATTCTAGTGCACAAGTATACCAAGAAACTTACCAGGCTACGGAGTGGATATGTCGACATGGTTGCTAGGAATTTTGTGCGAGTTCGAGTTGGAACTCGTGACTAAAGTGCTTGCTAATCACTTTTTTTACTAGCGAACTCGGGACCTAAATGCTCCTGGAGCAATTTTTTTGCGCGTAGTATGTACATTGATCTCGGCGAAGAGCGCCGAGCAGCGCTGAGAAAAACTTTTCATCTATCAGAGAGCTTTGGGTGGGTCCCGCTTTGCATATTACATACACAACTCTGAATCTGCTTCTCTACCAGATTCTTGCTTTTGGTACCGCTTTGAACTTACACCTTTGCGTCTCTACCAGACAGTACATACATAATGAGACCTCTCTCGTAATGATAATGAGACCTTGCTTCTTCTCAGAGCAATGAAAAGTTACAAAGGCATCGCTCCTGCCATGCCGGAAACTCCGAAACAAGATCCTACGTCGAAACGGACTCAATGCATGATTCCAGCCTGGATACATCCACTGCTTCTTCCGATTGGAATAAGGAAAGGAACCCGTATTACGCGCCTCGATGATTTGATTGCCAAGGGTGACTGGACTGGGATTGTCGCTGCTAAGGGTAAATATCAAGCAATCGATGAACAATTAGGTCAAGCGCCGGATGAGGACTTGAGGCACTTGCCGAAGCCAACATGATGTGGAAGACGATTGCCACACACAGCAAGGAGAGTGCCATATAGCTGCTACTGATTGGGCTATTTCACGAAGTTTGGAACAAAAGAAAAGACGACTGGTGAAAAGGCTGGAAGTGCAGACAAGCGCTTCAGTTTCAAGATTATGATTTCGTCTTGTCCTCTTATTTCTATGTGTTCATGTCTGTCACTTTGCTTCACGTATATAGATAGGTGTAAAGCAAAGAGAAAAGAAGAATATCTTTCTCACGGACGGAGAACTAAACCTAAACTTCTTTTATAAATTGATACATTCTTACAACTTCTTGACATATTTTACTAGACCGGCTGCTGGTCCGCTAGCCCATCTCATCCTCTAACTTGCTTGTTGGAAGCGTAGCGAATGCAAACATGAAGGGCAAAAAATATAGAAGGAAATAGTTTAATCCCTTTCAGATTTTCACTAGTAAGTAGATAGGAAGATGATGCTTTGTGATATGTATTCTGGATATGGTATGGATCTACCCTTGAACTACAATACCATACAAGTTTAGGTTGTCACAGCGGATTTTGACAAAATGTGACACAGACAATTTCACTTAGATTAGATTCTTGAAGCTTGAAGCAACTCATCCCGTTAGGCCTCTTCGGACCAACAATGACAATGAACCACTTCCTTTATGGAACCGAACCAACTACACAAAATAGACAAACGCAGATTCCCACACGAACACAAAATGGCTACCCAATCTTACTCCCACGACACACCATATAACTATAACATCCTCGGCCAAGGACTACAAAAATGGAAAAAGAGCAAAACACACCACCATAACGGCGAATCCTACAACTACAAGACCACGACCCCATGACTACTACACACAAACAAATCTTCAGAAGAGAAATCTGCCTCGCAAACGGCAAAGCAAGACTCAAAGCAATCTCAATTAATGGACCCTTCTCCAAAAAAACACAACGAACACAAGCCACCAACCATCCCCCATCTCATTACTAAATTGTCCAGATGAAACACAGATACAACCCAACTTTCACATAATACTCTCTTCATAGATACCCTACCACGCTACCCACGTGCGTAGCAAATAAACCTAAGACCACACACATATTAATGTTGCACAGACACTACACTGGACAGTCTTTAGTTGGCAAAAGCATTCATCAACATAATGAAAGTCGCTAGCGCCGAGATGACTGTCGTGCAGTCCAGAACCTCGTGTTCGCTGAGCGTATGCTTCTAAGCATTACAAGCCTGACTGCACTATCAAGTGACAGTCATCTCTAACCGGTTATCTACGTTAGTTGGCAAAAGCATTCATCAACATAATGAAAGTCGCTAGCGCCGAGATGACTGTCGTGCAGTCCAGAACCTCGTGTTCGCTGAGCGTATGCTTCTAAGCATTACAAGCCTGACTGCACTATCAAGTGACAGTCATCTCTAGCCGATTATCTACATTAGATGGAGCATGTCGATTGCATATTACACAATAACAATACGCTACACATCTCATAAATATTTCACGACTTCGGATACGTTTTGATTGCCGTCTTGTCACCACGTCCGGCGACGGCGATAGAATCGCAGCCATCCTCAAAGGGATGAGGAGTTCAAGAGTAGAGGATCATAAACATGCTAGTCGTGGTGGGAACGCCTACTCAAAAGAAGTGCGTGAGATGGTCATTGAGTTGATGGTGGGGGGGGAACGGAATTGCATCCGTCAAGACACCAGTTGTGAGGCGCCTACAGGAACAAAATAAGTTCCCTTCTCTGCAGACTTGCAGAAGGTGGCTGAGACAGCATGTTCTGCTAGGACACATCTTACCAAAGCGTGCTACTGGGAATAAGGTGGCACCTACGAGGGAATTGACGGGGAGGTCCTCGTCCAACTTGCCTTATATCGTGTTATCCGGCCTGATGCTAGATTGTATGAAGTGAAAGCCTATTTACACAACAGATTTCCAAACATTGAACCATACTCTGATTCACAGATCAGTCGGGCAGAGAATCGACTTGGTCTCTCTGTGTATTCTGTTTCTGTTTCTGCACATTCGAAAGAAGAACAAGGAGAGAAAGAGTCTTCATCTTCCTCCTTGTATAGCTGTACATCGACAGAAATGCCTCCATTATGCTCTTCATCTACATCTACATCCTCAGTTTCACATGATGAGGAAGAAGAAGGCATGTCATCATCGTGATCATCATTCTTGGCACAAGAATTTTCCACAGCATCGACATTTCCCAACTCTAGATCAACCTCGTTGTCTTGCTCATCATCATCACATTCCAATGACGAAATGATATGTTCCAAGGCAAGAGAACTAATGAGGAAGACGCAGAAGAAGTTGTGGAGGATTCCACAGTTGCAGCAGTAGTCCGATGTAATGGACGGATTCCGACTTGCATGTCAATGCTGTGGTTTTGTGCATCAAGTGTTCATTTTTCAACATCTGCAGGCAGAAGAGAAATGTGCGTGTATGCAGAAAGGATAAGGATTTGAATGAAGTATACTAGATGAGCCACATTCTAAGTCTAACAACTTTCATCATGAATATATACATATATACTATATCGACAACTCACCAGAGTAGCCCCTTCCAACAAGCGCTCAATCCCCCGCTTGCGCACCTCATCCACCTCACTCTTTCGTCGTTCACTCAACATCTCATACCGTGGATGACATACCATTCCGACCACGCGCTTACAGCAGAATATACCCGCAAGAGCAAGGGAGTACAAAACAGCCGTGAGGATTGCGCCGAGTGGACCAAAGAGGAGGTAAAAAACAGCGGAGACTGTGATGGCGGAGACGAGGGTTAGGGCTCCGGCTCCGACGTAGATTGTTAGGGAAGGAATGTTGAGTGAGCGAGAGCGAGATGATGATGATGTGCTTTGTGGAGGAGTGGCCATGTTGTATATATGCTGCACCGTGCGTTTAGTACTTATTCTTGTTGTGTAGTTATGGATAATTTGTGGCTCTGTGATGGCTGGTGCAATGACGAAATTATATGAGTACTCACTGATGTTGTCTTGAGAGCTCATAGCGAAACTTCCCTCAACTGCACTGGAAGCTGGAAGTTTAGTTCGTGATGCTTTGATTTTAGGTAAAGTTTGCCTGGGAAAGCTGATATTAGTATCGGTTGCCAGCTGGGAAAGTTGTGCTGGGTGCTGGGTGTCCTTCTCAGGTACTCCTGTGTACGATGGATCAGTAAGATTTCATCGAAAGTCTGTGAAGAATAATTTGTCAGTTTCTATCCGGGAACCCCATCACCGATGGGGAAATGACACCTTCAAGTTGAAATCATATTAGCAGATGGCAACAGGAAAAGCCTTCTGCTTACCCCTACTTTTAAAATCAATGCCTTCTGTTTTATCGCTAAATCCATCAGTGGGCGATTTGCACCCAGCACCCAGCCACTGCTTCTCTATGGTACACTTTATTTAGCCATATGCATGTCATCTGACGACAACAACAATGCATGCCAACAACAATCATCTAACAGATCCACGCTTCCTAGTAATCACCGCCATTTTCGTCCTTTACGGAGTGTTTGTTATTCTTGTATTGTTTTTCGCCGGAACTCCCTTTTGGAATGGGCTTTGGCAATTATGCAAGGATTTTGTAGGGTGTGGTAGTAGGGCAAGTGCAGAAAATGATATAACTGATGGTCGCGGTGGTGAGGAGGGTGGCGCTGCACATCATGATGGGTGAGTGTTTCAAATTTGTTATGATAGCATTGTTATCTGTATGTTGTTGGATATGACTTGGTCACATCATGGTTGTTTTTCTCTCTTGAAAAAAGCTATATAGCAAGACTCTGCAATAAATGACATCTACCTCTCTTGATCAACCAGTGTTCTCTAACATACAGCACATTATATACTTGTCTCTTGTTTTGGTTTCATTTACTTACATTAGTAACGAGGGAACATCTTATCAACTTTTATCCGAACGTTCTAAAAGACGACTTGATACATTACGTCAATTGGCTATTGAGCGACTGTTAGTGAATTATTCAATGGTGAGTATGATGGATGTAGGGTGCGCATCTCTGACCTCTATAATTGTACATCGTCAAGTGAAAATGGTGCATGTGATGATTTCTTTCTTCTTGTGCACACTCCAACACAACATCTCTCTCACTCTCTCTATTCCGTGTGTCAAATCCTAAATCATTATACTATGTGTTCTAGAAACTGAGGCAAGAGAATCTAGTAGTTGTGCAACAACAGAACATGACACTTCTTGTTAGGAGTAATTCTGAAACAATCATCAATAATGGCAATGCAATGATTTCGAACGAAGGAGATTCTACAACAACATCATCCAACACTGTATTTACGGGTTCAGATATTGAAGAAGGATTTTGCAGTAGGAACAATGACAATAGTGAAAATAATCAAGGGAATGATGCAAAAGATGGAGTGATAGAATGTGACGACCTCTGCAGAAAGGGTGAGAATGTGGAAGATAATTTTGACAACGACTACACGCATGTTATCCTTCCACATGCTGGTGTAGGCTTGCTGGATGGATTGTGCATAGAAACATCACAGGACGAATTAACCAGTGATGAGAGCAACAGTAGCGATGGCAATGATGACAGTAGTGACGAGTCGGTGGTGAAGAGAAAATGGCCCTGCAAACAACACATTCCAAGACGAGAAGAGGACGAGGCACGCAATAATCACAATAACAACAAAAGCAGTGCCACAGAAATAGTAGCTATCCAGCCAGAAAACAACAAAACAACATCAAGACACACACAGCAGTGGCGACAAGTACCAATCTTCTGTTCCATCTGCTTATCCGAATTCGACCTACACCAACAAATATGCTGGTCCTCCAACCCCGAATGTACTCACGTCTTCCACTCGGATTGCATGATACAATGGCTCGTTGCATTGGGAAGGAAACGTTCCACCACGAAACGATTTACGTTAAATCCAACGGAGAGGCAGTTGGTTGAGCATTATGAGTTACAGTGTCCTTGCTGTCGTCAGGAATTCATCAAGTCGGCTTTTATTGAGGAGAAGTTGTGTGATGGTGGTCAAAGCAATAGCAGTGATGCAGTATAATCAAACTTGTTGTGTATGCAATGTATAGGAATTGGAATAGTTCGTATTGTATCTACTGGCGAATGAGCCTAAATCTAACAGCAAACAACATTCACCTGTTTCTTATATACATTTATCAACACTACTTCTTCATCCCACAATCGACTTGTACTCATCCGATCCAAACCATTTCTCCAACTCACCAACCCTCTTGACTGGAAGTGGATGAGTCCTCTGCTGCATTCGAATCGACGCTCGGACCATCGGGTTAGCATCCTTCAACAACTGCTCATACTCCCTCGATTGATCTATAAACGCATCTGTATTCGTTGCTCTTGACGTCCCCGCAAACAACTTTAACATTGCACCTGCAACAACTTTCACATCTTGCGCAACCAACAAGGCAGCTCGATCACAGGAATATTCCGCCGCCAATCTCCACTCCTGTAATAATTTCTCCGCTTGAGATCCCACCAGTGGCAACCCTCGCAATGGAGTCGAGGCAAGTCCACCCAATGTTAGATACAATGAATGAGAACACTTCAAATGTCCTAGCTCGTGTCCAATGATTGCCTGCACCTCCTCATCGGAACAACGATCCAATAATGCCGACGTTACCACCACAATCGCCGGTTTGTTACCGTCTCGACTTTGCAACGCCAACGTATACGCATTCGCCTGAGGACTCGATTGAACATACAATTCAGGAACTACCCCCATATCCAAAATTGACGCAGCCTCTTGCATGGAATCGTACAATTCTGGCAACTGATTGGGTGACACTTTCACACTGCTGCTGAGTAAGTCGAGACGCACACCCTGCTCAACAATGGAGAGAGATCGTTCAATTGCTGTGGTGGCAACGTTACTAAGGGGTGCGTTGGAGAAAAAGTTGGTCAGGTCTCGATCGAGTGGGTGTCGGAATTGAGAAGCTTTGATCCCCTTGAGGATTTTGTTCTTGCTGTCATGTTTGGTTACTGTAGATGATGATGGTGTTGACAATGCTCCTGTGCTGTTTGGAAGGAGCAAGAGTAGAGTAATGATTGCCTTCTTCATGTGGTTTTTGTTTTATGGTGTGATAGATTGTACTTGAAGTAATAAATGAGAGATTACAACATGTTAGATATAGAGTTTCACATGAAAGTACAGACATGTTGTTTTCTTAAGTGTAGAAGACTTCAAATATGCATCAAGCCCACGAGGGAAGACAACATTATTGAGACCATTGCATTTGTACAAATCTTCCATTGGTATGCTATTCTATATTGATTTTGGTGCTCTTTTTCTTATCAAAAGACAACGCCATGAGAAAACGATGCTTTCAGTTAGGCCCACTCGCTTGACTATTTCTTTTCATCCTTACTTGAACTTACAACATGCGATAATAAATAATTTTTGATAGTTCTTCTACAGCTCTCTGTCTTCTCTCCAGTGCAGATCCGCTGCCGGCTAGCTGGCGCTCTCTCTCTAGCTGACTACTCACGGCATGCAGGACCTGCTGACCTCCTGCTGACTGCTGAATTGTGAATTGCTGAATCATTGCGCCATCTGCCATCTTAACCCCATGGCCACAACATATCCGCTGGGGGGTGCCGATATATCCGAAAAATATCTGATCGGTCCGGCCACATTTAGACCCGTTACATACTACAATCTTGCCTGGTACCGTCTATACCTTAAAAAGTGTCCGGATTTTTCTGTTGTCCGGACTGTTTTTCAGGTGACTTGAAGGTGTCCGCAGCCTTTTTCGAGGAAGTGTCCGACCAGATTCGGACACTTTCAAATGCTTTGTGCGAAGCCAGCACGCACAACCGAGCACGGCCACCACACCATGTTGTGTTAAAAGAATAATACGACTACACACATCATACCATCATGTCGGAGGATGCCATCGAATACTGGTTTAGATCGAACACCCTACCATGGAATGATGAGATCGAAGATTTCCTCGATGATATGGGTGTTGAGACTGTCGAGCAACTGAAGTTTATTACAAAGGACCAGTGGGATGGGCTGTTCTCGACAGAAAAAAAGGTTGTCCAACTCACTGCCGGAATGGTGTATGATAAATATCTTAACGAAGCCGTTGATCTGAAGAAGTGTGCGACGGAACTACATTATTGTATAACATTTTGGCACACATTTGTTCCATTCTATTTCAGGCGCGCCAACGAAGTACGAGATCCAACTAAACCACTCAGTCATAAATACGGAAGTAAGAACAGTATTGCTCGAGAAATTTATGAACGCAAACCTGATGATCGCCATGGCGACCATTACCCTCCTCGCGACAAAGTGTACATTACAGTAGCGCCGAAGGCTTGCTCAAACCATGCTCTTACCAAGCTCTACCTGAAGAAGATTATCTTGCCCGCTGGTGGATATGACAAAGAGACAGGAGAATGAGAATGCGAAAACAAGATTGGTGTGCTGTGGGATGACTTCAAGTCACATTCTACAGCTGAGGTGAAAGACTTTTGCCTATCACTTCCTTGTCTTTCTGTGGATATCTTACCAGGAGGACTAACCCCATGTGGACAGCCTCTTGACAAGGTGATCAACAAGGTCTTCAAAGGTTACTTCCGTGACTTGTACGATGCATACAGCCTCATTGCTCCCGTCACAGAAAAAGGGACGCCTGAAGATCCATCACGACAGCAATTGGCAACATGGGTTGTTCAGGCCTGGGATAAGATTCCTGAAGAAATTGTTAGAAAGTCATGGACTGCATGTGGATACACTCCGGAAGAGGAGCTTTCCTTTTCGGATAAAGGGCAGGTTGTGCTTTGGACCGAAGATGAGGTACATAAAATGGTGAAGCAGTATTGTGGCCAGGAGGGGCTGGACCATCTTTTAGACGAGGAAAATGGGAATGAAGATGACTTTGACGCGATTGAAGCAGCATTTGGCATCATTGATGAGGATGGGGACAATAGCGATGGAGAGATGGTCGCAGATGGAGTATCATTAGACTTGTCGGATGAGTTCGACAGGTCGCACGATAGTTGCTGTTGCTTCACATTCTCTGGGATTATAGCATAGCCAATCTTTCGAAACTCGACAATGAATAAAGCTGGCATTGGGTTGCTGTTGCCAATTCTGTGTGTCAGCTCTGTGAACACTGGTAACTTGATTATGTCCCCCCTTTCCAGCTTCCTTGCTTCGTGTGTGAGGTGAGTAACAACACGTCCGACAATAATGTTGCCGTCACCGTCGCACAACGTGAGATGAGTAAATTGTACTTGAGTGACAGTAGAAGATCCACCTTTCCCTCCTTTCATTTCAACAGTTCCTCGATACTTGGTCTCTCGTTCCACAACCTGTAAGATCGGTTCATCGGTGATGGAAGATGTATCCTCCCTCCGCGCAACCTTTGTGATGTATCCCATTGTAAGCTCAATTCCACTCCCCTCAGTTGCCGGGGGGCTCTCATAATCAGGGTATTTATCTCCCATAACAAGGGGGAAGTCTTTCTTGTGCATCTGCACATGGGAACAAAATTCACGAATATATGCGAAGTGTTCCTGTTTCCATTCATCTTTGTTGGCCTTGATATGATTGAGCAAGTTTTTATTGTTCTCAATGTGTGTCCACATATCCTCGGCCTTCATTTTATCCTCTTTCTTCTCTTGAATTGAATCCCCCTTACTCCTCTTTGGTTGTCTTTCCTCGCCCTCCTCACTCATGCTGTGAATAAATATTATTATTTTCAAATTACAATAGGAGCGCTGTTGTTTTCAAATTATGCGGTGGCCAGTGAGACAATTCCGACGGCGGTCGATGGTATATTGATAGGTGAAGCGCCCGTGACAATTTTTGTGTAGTAAGAGCGCCGCAACGATGTGTAGGGGAGGATGCTGTTGTGTCGAGTGGTGCATGTACCGTCGGATGCAATGACGACGGTGGGTGTATTAATTAAAAAATTCGAAAGGTTCCAGTGATAGAATTCCAGCGAATAATGGCGGCTAATGGTATTAGTAATGATTTACCGTCGTAGTTATTTCACCGACCCCAGTGATTTTGGCGTAGTACACACGTGCCGTATGGGGTGGAGAGCGCTAACTTTGTGCCATGGTTTGATGGTTGATCGGTGGTGATGTGAAACGCCTCATACTGTACCACTACAAAAAAGACTAAGTACCTGTAAGGGCTCCCTCACATTATTTTAGAGCGTACTAGCCCTTAAAAACAAGCGACCCCGTAACCTTAAGTATTTGTTGTTACATGTTGCGCTCTAAGAAACCCTTGAAAGTGTCCGGATTCTAGAATGTGTCCGTGCATCCTTGCAGGGGGAGTGACAGTGTCCGGGATGCAATAGTGTGGTCCTGTCCTACGGACACTTTTTAAGATAGACGGTATTTCTGCTGGTATTTTTTTCTCGGTGTTTGTGTAGAATATCTGAATTCCTTCTCTCTTTTCCTTATAGATTTGTCTCTGCAGACTACCGATTTTCTGCTGGTATTTTGGATTTTGACCCATCGTCCATCAAGGTCCATCACCATGGTGCACCTCCACACCCTACTTATGCCGACACCATAATACACTACCTAAACATAAATTTAGACGTCCCCACTGCAGAAACTCACTATCGAATAGCCTCTCTGTGGAGAGGCACCCTCAACTCTTTTTCGGCCGGTGCCATTGCTACATATCATGGCACCAAAGTAGAGGTGCCGGAAAATGGCATGTAGTTTTGCGCTTCCATTATGGTCTTCAGATGAATAGTTGGAGTTGCTCTTACACCGAAATGTTTTGCAGACGCCAACTATATATTATTAAGCGTTGATCATTCCCCTCTAGAGTGTGTCTGGGCGTCAGAGTGGCATGGGGAATGTAGGTGATGAAAATTGATTCTTTCCACAAAAAACATCAAAAAGGAGGATGCATATTTCTGACAGAAAAGGTAATGAAAGGGTGCCAACAGTCAGTGAGATGATGAATATTATAGATCAATCAACACTGTTGGACCAGGTTTCTCTATTTCATTGTGGCTACAACAATATTAGACTAGTTGGGATATCATTTTATTGAGTAAAAAAAAGGGAGCCAAATGCCTTCACATACACGGTCAGTTGAAGTGATATTGAGTACATTTTCTCCGTAAGATGGGGACCCTTTCACCACACAATACCAATAGCCATCTGTTGCGGCGTTATACAGTGGTTCCAGGGTATCATATGCCTGCTAACAACATCTTTCCTACCGGGTGGCATCAATACAACAGCGAACAATTCGACCTACAACTCAATTAATACATGTATTCGGCATGTAATAAATAAAAAAGATAATAACAATCAATTATCATAATATATGGAAAGAGTTTATAATGCAACATGGCTATTAGATGACTGCGATATGACTGCTAACAACACTATTCCTACCGGATGGCATCAAAACAACAGCGGATGATTCGGCTTACTACTCCATTATTAAGTGCAATTGGCATGTAATTAGTAAAACGGATAATAATAATCGTTTATCATAATATATAGAAGGAGTGTGTAATGCGACATGTTTGTTAAATAACCGAAATGTATTAAATATGAATATGTCATGATGTTGCCCGGCTTGTGCAAATTTCATGGCTGCGTCGGTTAGAGCCGTATACCATCACAACGAGTTAGATTCGGCCGCCGCCGCTTACAGAATCGGAATCTGCTTAAAAACTAAACAGCATGTTGCTTATCGTGTTCATTGTGGTATCGGTCCGATAATACCATGGTTTGCCGCTGTGGTGGTGGTGGTGACGATTGACGATGCGGTAGATGGTAGATGGGCGGTGGGCGGCTCAAAAATACCAAGCAAGATTTTGAAATACCAGGAAAAATAGGAGGCGATTTGCCACCCTATTTTTTCTGGGATCATAAAGTCCTCAGGCTTCATAAATAGTCAAAAGGAATCCTAACTACTGTTATTATGCAATCGTATGAAGGGCAAAAAGTGTGTCAGGGTCCCACCCAAATACACCTCCAGTAGTCCACATGGCTGGTATTGCCAGCTCACACGAACTCATTGCGAACATGCCATAGTCATAGTTAGTTCATAACCAGGGGGACGTGTTGCTCATCCTGGCCTGAATTAGACAGGGAGACGCCTCTATAACAAACATGCCCAACAATGTCGCAGGGTACCGTGACGTAGGGCAGGCACCTCCACCCCTTCTTGCTCTGCACAATAGATAACGACAAGTCCTGATGATAACCTTTCCATCCTCCAGGCCAAGGGACTTAGGACTATCATCTTCCGAAAGCGTTTGATTGATAGATCGCGCAGATTTCATATGCTCACTTCGGTAGCCGTTGAGAATGATTTCAGCAATCTTCCTCTCAAGCTGAGCTTGTCATCTGTCACAATACTCAAACGCCATCCCCAGCAGCAAAGTAGCCTCGGTAAAAGACACATGGTGTCTCTCCCATTACCTACGGCTCCTCCCTAGTGATGGTCAGTACTGGGATGCTATCAACCCCCACGTTGCCAAGACTAACCACAGATCACACTATTGCATCCATTGTCGTACCCTGTATCACATGCTTTGGAGGATAAGCACGCGGTGATAAACCAACACCACATCAAAGAGAGGTATAGTGTTCGGCATCATGATACAGTGTGGCACAACCCCAGAACTCCCTTGCGTAGATTTATCCCCCATGCAACGTTGAGCGTCGAACGCGGAGAGGAGAGAACGGGCTCTTGAGGTCGGCTTGGATTCAATCTTAATCAGTCATGGTTGTTTGACCAACCCCACTTCCTTCTCGACTTTCCACGCGAGGAGTTCCGCAACCAGGGGGCGTAATGCTCATCCCGGCCCGGAGTTTCACCTCAAATAGCTGGCTGTCGTCAAACCAACTATTTGTCAACACTACCGATTCCACCGCGATAGAAACGATCTACTTCGTCCTACCCCTTCTGCATAAAGACATTGCTGTTATTGTCTGTATTCCCCCTTGCCTAAGTCTTTAATGCAGGTCCCAATTTACGATGTTTGAGAGATAGACCTTCTCAAACTGTTAACACATCATCGATCCGTGAATGATGAACGACCTGACTCTCCCCTCAGTATCTTCATCCTTCCCGCAACATGGTTCCATTCCTCCAGAGATGCATTATGATAGTCAGCAATCCCTGGGCAAGGTGTGTCCATTCCTTCCAACAAGTCTACATGAAAACCAGAGATGGCTCATCGTGTCGGTGGTTCGATGAGCGTAGATTACCATCTCTAAAGCGAGTCTCCGTCACAGACATACTGAAATCGACCCAACTATTTTCTAGCCGTAGGCACCTTGCATTCGAGGCGTAGATCCTGATGTGATAATGAATCTATGCGAGGGCGTCAAGTCCCTTCACTTGCCAAAACTGATGAAATTCCAGCAGCCAGCGGAGACTCCTGAGGACAATAATCCTGCCCACCCCTCTTGATCACACGACCCCTGCCCACCCCTTCTTGCTCCGCACAAAGCGGAGAGTGGCACAGAAAAAAACTCTCTCTTCGCTATATTCTCTACAGCTTCCAAAGAATCTGGCCAGGCAATCGCATATAAATTATGGAAGCAACTCACGTAAATCATCTAGTGATCATTGTTACAATTACGGTAATAGAAGTGTTTAGTGGATGCCGTTCCAACCGTCTAAGGACGTACGTTATATGGAACAACACCACACAGTAAAGGGGGTTTTACTATTTACTTCTATTGTGTATTCGGGCGGACAAGAGCGTTGGTCGACGTGCCGTCGAGAGTCGAGCTAGAACAAGCCAAGTAAGGAGTAAGCGGTCCCGGTATGACTACCGCTGGGACAAACTCCTATATCGTCTATTCTAACACTCCCTCGTAGCGAGACATTACCTACCTCGATATTACCATCCCATCAACATCTTACGATGAGCCAAGAATAGATTCGCACCAAGTGGCTTTGTCAGGCTGTCAGCCAGCTGATCGTGCGTATTGATGTATTGAATCTCGATTCGCTTGGAGTCAACGTAGGAGCGGAAGTGATGATACTTCAAAGCAATATGCTTCGTTCGGGGTGAGAAC
Organism: Skeletonema tropicum; assembly: GCA_037178625.1. Taxonomy (NCBI): domain Eukaryota; phylum Bacillariophyta; class Thalassiosirophyceae; order Thalassiosirales; family Thalassiosiraceae; genus Skeletonema; species Skeletonema tropicum. The sequence continues at coordinate 264,819 of CM074134.1, read as the reverse complement.
TTCTGCTTGGTAGCCATGCTGATGCAAGACTGATTGTCTTCGTGCACCGTGCAATTGAAGTTTGGTACCTGAATCTCGATTGGAAATGCCGACTTCAACTCTTTCATCATAGTCATCAGCGGGATAACTTCTCTTAAAGACTGCGAAAGCGCAATATACTCCGCTTCTGCTGTGCTCAAAGCTATCTCCGTTTGCAACTTACTTACCCAATGGATCGGACAACCTGCGTACATAAGAACGTATCCAGTTCGCGACATCACACTATCAGCTGACTCAGCATCTGCCTTCTGCCAACCTCCAGCAAAATCCGCATCCACATAACATTCTAATCCTTTGCTAGTGTCCGGTTTGTAGATAATTCCTCTGTCTCTATTCATCAAAAGATACCTGCCAATATTAATGATTGCCCTCTCGTGACTCCGCTTTGGATCAACTGAAAATCTTGCGCATTGGTGGACATGAACTGAAATGTCTGGTCTGGAATTTCCCTGAAGGTATGTGAGCATTCCCACTGCCGTTCGATAGTTCCAGTCCTTGGCATACCTCCGTTCATCTCCCTCGGAATCCCTGTGTAGGATTACTTGCTCCGAAGGGGTTCGTCGCGAGTTCGTGCTAGACTTCCATTGATTGTTGTTATCGAGCTTGAGTAGTTGGAGGATTCTCGTAATAAGGTGTGGTTGTGAAAGTTCAAATGATCCGTCTTCGAAGTGCTTGATCTCTATGCCAAGAAACTTGTCAATGTCTCCTTCATCGGTGAGAATGAACTTTTCCTCTCCATTCTTGAGACTTTCAACAAGATCGTCAATCGCTTTCTTGCTCGTAGAAACCAAAATGCAATCATCTACGTACGTAAGCACTGCTAAACCCTTCTTCAAATAAAGGCAGGGATCAACTTCGGAAGGAATGAGTCTACGTTTCCGCAAACCCTGCTCAAGATGCTTGAACCAATTGTGACTTCCTTGCTTTAGTCCGTAGAGATTCTTCTTCAACTTCAATAGATAAGAACCTCCATCCTTCGACTTGACAGCTACTCCCAAAGGGATTTCCATCCAGATGTCTTCCTCTAAGTCGGCCTGAGGGAACGCTAATACGAAATCGATCGATTTGCTGTGAAGCTTGTGAATCTTGCAGATGAGAAGGATAAGTCGAACCGTGAGCATATTCACGACTGGTGAGTAGGTTTCCCAGTAATTCTCCCCCACTTCTGCATCCCTCCATGAGCGCACAGCCTAGCTTTATGCTTAAGCAGTTCCCCAGTCGGGAGCCTCTTCCTCTTAAAAGACCAAATCGACATGATAGCTTTCTTTCCCTTCGGCATAGACGATCGAGGGACTAGGACCCAGTGCTCTCTCTCGGTGTGATCTGCGATTTCCTTCTTCATGGCTTCCTGAAAGTCCTCTACATCGTGCTGTTTCATTGCCTGCAAATAAGTGAAGACCTCATTCGACGCCACTTGGTCAGACTCGGTGGAGAAAGACATAAAGTGCAATTGATTGCAGGTACCATCGTACAGCTCGTTGACTTCATAAAACCTATTCATGCATCGATCACCCCACGAAAGCTCTTCTTCTGTATTGCGGCCATAATCTGGTAGAGTAATTGACCCTACCGTTCCAAGTGCGGTAAAGAGTGACACAGCAAACACCTTAGTTCCTTCCTTTGTTGTTGCATCTTTTAACTCTTTCGCTGCTGCAATACGTTCCGATCTACGTAGCCCTGCTTCGTCTAGATTGATGATGCGCGGCATAGATAAAGGATCGGATGTTGGATGTGCATTTTCTGCTGGCGGAACAATTGCTCGGGATGTGCCTGCAGACGGCTCATCATTCAATTTGGTGCGCTTAGTCGACGGTGAACTTGCTGCAGCGTTCTTGTCATTCTCAAACGTCACCTTCAACTATTTGAAGATGTTTGTGCCGATTTCTCTCCCTCGGAAGGCTGCACTGTACGTTTCCGTGATTCTGAGGAGGAGGTTGCTCGAGCGGGGCTTAATTCACTATCGTGGTTATTCTGATCAGGAACAATAGCGAAAAGGGTCCGTAATCTTGGTCAAGGAGGGACCTGCCGTGTGCACGGGCGAATTCAAATTATCCGAATCTAACTCATTTGTCCAATTTTCTGCAAGATCAAACTCTTCGGTGGTTGCAATCTCTGAAGAATTCTTGACAAGATCCTCCCAATTTGGTGGCAACGATGCGGCTCTCATGTAAGGAACAGTTGAGAAAGTGTCATCGAAAACTACGTGATACGCTGGCTAAACTCTCCCCGTCGAGGGATTGAATACCAGAGCGACACTGCCAGCATGCAAGGGAGAATGTCCAAGATATACACCACACCGAGCGCGAGGGTCCCATTTCGGGACAGAACCTCCTGCTGAATGAAGTCGATGGTCTAACACGAAGACCGGGCAGAATAACGTATGGAAGGATTGAACTGGTAGAGATTCAGGTTGCTTGACACCGAAAAGGCGTGATTCTGGAGTATTTCCATCGGCATCAATTGCAAGTTTGTTGTGCGCTTCCGCTGCTGCTTTCATCGCAAATGGCCAGAAGTAGGTAGATATCATTTCAGGCCATAGTCTCATCCCGTGCAAGAGTAGCGTCCTAGCAGCAAGCGTCAACTGTTTATTCTTGGCTTCAATCTTTCCGTTCTGTCTGTGGTTACCTACGCCACAAAACGTCAGCCCTTGACCGAGCTTGTCACAAGATTCCTGCCATTTCGAATCAGCAAAGCGTCCATTGTCAGCTCTATATGACCGGACCTCACAATCTGCCCCCGAAAAGATCTTCTCAAAGGCTTTCTTCGCTGATAAAGTTTCCTCAATAGAGAAATTCTTCATAAGATGGACGTAAACGTAATCGCTCACATGGTCGACAAATGTTGTTGCTCCCCAGAGTCTATCGTGCGTAAGAAAACCGCTCATCTGAGGAACCAGCCCCGGCTGGGCACTAACGATTTGATCCACCGATACGCCATCCCCTGGTTTGGTCTCGGATTTCTTCTGAATTGAACCAGATTTCTTTCCTTTAAATCTCCAAGCCCGACGCTTGGCCTGACCAAATTGACATTCTAGACAGAGAGGTGCTGTTTTCTCACACTCCAAAAGGGACTTAGGAAGGATTCCCAAACGAGCAAGCGTGAAGATACGCTTGAACTTAAGGTGGTAAAGACGGTGATGCCAAGAAAGTAACTCCTGCTGCACTGGCGACAAAGCCTTAGGTCGAGCCAGGCGCTGAGCTTCCTCCTGCGAAATGCCTACGCCCACTTCATTCTTATAATCGAGAGGAGTCTGCGGAATATTGTCAAACGATGGTTGAAGGTGCTTCTGAAGGTAACAGTCATGAACTGTCATCTTCGTACCATCTGCCAGACGAATAATATGAGTCTTCCCATCTGTGTTGACTCCCTCGTAAACTGCTGAAATCGTGGACACACGCGTCTTAGTTTTCTTCCCCTTCTTCCTGTCCTTTACGAACTTGACGTACAGCACACTCTCGCCCAACTTAAAACCATTCGACTGATTTGATATCTTAGAGCCTTTCTGCTGAGGTTGAGGACTGCATGGAGCACACACATCGGGTGTATACCACTCGTCACCGCCAACTTCGTCCTTATCCATATCATCTCCCTCGTTCACCGAAGCTACCTCTGAAGAAACTGGAGCCACAGAGTAAGCGGAGGAGAAGGCATAATGAACCGCCTCGTTATAGAAAGGGAAAATTCTCGAGCAGAAGGCTTGAAAAGTCGAAGTACCTTTGTACAAATGAAGGATCGGAAGGCCGTATTCTCTAGAAGGATGCAGAAAATGCAATTCATGCTGCTCATGATCCCACACAAGATGCGTTCGCGTGCCACCAGAATCTGCTTTCGTACCGTCTTTGTCTCGGGGGTCGTTGGAAGTTGACTTATCCCCGAAGAACTTGCTAAGCTTGCTAACACCGAGAATATTGTACGAGGTGTATGGGTCATAGACGCATCCAGGAACCTCGTAGCTATGAATAACCCCGTTGTCATCTGGAAGCTGTAGCATGAAAATACCTTGGTAACGAGTGCGGGTGTCAGAACCGCTAGCAGTGTGGACCACCGTTGAGATAGCAGACAAATCCTTGAAAAAAGCACGAACATTGCTTATAATGCAGTCAGCGCCTGAGTCCACTATAAACGGAATGCCATCTGAGTCGAAAGAGATGATTTCCTGCTTGGGAGCTCCACCAGTGGCTAAGCAATGCACCTTCAAAATATCCTGCGAGCTAGTTGTATCCGGAAACTCCTGTCCAAAAAGCTGCGCAATGTACTTGCACTCCAAATTGTACCTCAACCTGCAGTAACCCTTAACAACGTAAATGAATGCCCAAAAGAAATGCCAGAACATCGCCCATAAGTACTGCAGCGCGCAGTCGGGTGGTTCCTTAATACTCTTGGCAACATAAGCATACACTACTGAGAGTCTGAACGGGTCGTCGAAATACGGAAAAACAGTAGCGGAATCAATAGCAGCTGTAACTCCATGACTGACCTGCCGATTGAGGGGTGAAGCCAAATGCACATGAGCACCACCAACTTGATAGGAGGTGAATACATTGAGCTTCGAATTCGTGGGACGTAAAGATATGTGGCAATCATTAAGCTCTTCCTGCCGTGCCGAATACTTCCTCGCACGCTTGGAAGGAGGATCTCCCTCGGGATTGCATAATATCATCCAAATTGATCGGCATGTCGGAGAAGGACTTCCAACCCGTAGACACGCAACGTTCGCCCGATCCAAAGAATGCAATCAAGCACATAACTTCCAAGCAGGCCAAGATTAGTTTGCACATGTTTTGGCTTGAATCTCGTGTACTCGAGGCTACCAGGAACTCCACTGCCTACCGCAGAGGTACGGGCTACCAAAATCGTCACTGCTGCAAAATAAAGCAAATGCACTGAACGAGAGAAAAGGTGGCATTGCATTCACAAAGCCGGGTACAACTTAAATTCTTAATTTCTTGTCTATCGTTGCCATCTAAAGGAGACCGAACAGAGACCACTTGAACCCATCATGATCCTACTGGATATAGGCGAAAAGTGCGCTCAATATCCCTTCAAGGAGCCATGCAGTAAGCGCGATTTCCGAACAACTTATGTCGATCCATTAGACTACTCTGATAAGACTCAACGCGATCAGCTATACAAACTCATGCTTGAACTTATCTTTCTCCCCCTCGTGGATGATAACGAAGCTGTGATCAGAAGATCTGCCACGCAATGCTGAAGAATCATTCATCAGACATTGTATGGTTGAGTGCATCGATTCATCGATCCAGAAGGAGTCACATCGAGATAAAGAAGTTTCCAAGCGAATACAGCATCAATAGATCGTGGAATGTGAATTCTCAAGCGTAACACCATCATCACTACGTCCCCCCCCCCTTCCAACCGGAAGGGAAGGAACGGCCATAGCTACAGTTATGTTGGTTGGTTACAGTTGGTATTTGCGGGATAAAATCCTAGGGACGAACATTCTCCCTTCGCTGCAGGAAAACAATTCCGTCGGTGGAGATCATCGAAGTAGGGCTGAATGCTAATTTATTCGGACGATCAAGTACTGAGCGGAATGACTCCTAGCTGCGAGCACAAAGTTGACAAATTGACCGGAGGAGACTGCCAAACCCACAAACGTCCAGATGCTCAAGGAGCACTCTGAATAGGGCTTTAGCTTCAGGACCAACGTGGATATCGACTGGAATATGAGCGGGCAAATCAACGCCTGCTAGCCATCCCTTCACTCCTGTTGTGGTTGCTAAGTTAATAGGGCGTGAATGAGGATTCGTTGCCGAAGACATCTTCGTTGAGGCCGACGAGGAAGTGTCCATGGCGGTAGCAATCTTTGCGAGATCGCCGGGGCAGGACTTCCAAGTCTGGCCAGATTGAGTGTAAAAAGAATTGATGGCAGTCAATTGCGCAGCAATCCCATCACAAGATGTCACCACAGAATCAAGAGATCCAACGTCTTTCAAAGTATCTGACAAAGTAGAGAGACCCGTAGACAACGTAGTAGTCAATTCCTCCAACTTGCTCACGAGGGCTTTGGTGGCTTTGACATTTTTCTTAACTAGTTGCTTGAGTATCTCTGCGTCGGATGTTGCGGACCCGTCAACGGATGATATATTGTCGTTTGCCATTGTAGACAAAATTGCAGCCGTAGAACCGTCTGATGAACTGTTACAATTACGGTAATAGAAGTGTTTAGTGGATGCCGTTCCAACCGTCTAAGGACGTACGTTATATGGAACAACACCACACAGTAAAGGGGGTTTTACTATTTACTTCTATTGTGTATTCGGGCGGACAAGAGCGTTGGTCGACGTGCCGTCGAGAGTCGAGCTAGAACAAGCCAAGTAAGGAGTAAGCGGTCCCGGTATGACTACCGCTGGGACAAACTCCTACATCGTCTATTCTAACAATCATCGATAGCCCTACCGAACTTGGAGTTCGGGTCTCTCCAGTTCTCTCGATGATCAAGCCCAATCTCTCGGGGTTCGGTTCTCATCAAAAACCCTACTACCGGAGAAACCGCTTCTTCTTCGACGCAAACTTGAGTTCCGATCAGAGTTGAAGTAGTCAGGACTCCCAATATTGACCATTTCTTGCAGGCCTCTTCTCATGGATCCCAACGCGAGGTGGCGACCACGCTCTGGTATTCGCTTGTATTTCTTGGTATTTTTAACAGGGTGTAACAAAGTGTTACACGTCGCCAAAAAAATCGCCTAATACAGGGCAAAATACAAGGCAAAATACAAGCAAAATTGTAGTATGTAACGGGTCTTAATATAGTTCAATTTCCCGGGGCAGCCCCCTAGAACCCACGTGAGCCCTACGATTGTATATGCTAATCCAGAGCGAGAAGACGAGACAGAGCTTGTATCTAGATAAGTCAGAGCTCACAGCACGAACCATCTTGGAGACGAAAAAGCTCGTGCAACTACGAGATACCAATTGGAGAGAGGGCAAGGTTGCATGCTACAATGTCGTAGCTGGTCTGAGAGGTCCAGTGCGGGCTGGCTGGCATCACAACATTCTACCATATCGTATCTATCGTCGTCAAGATGCTCATGAGTTGTTGCTGCTTGTCATTACGCTTGTTTATGATATAATAAAAGCACAAGAGTGTTGCTAAGTCTTGTTTCTCATGACGGCATGGACAGTGGCAGGTTCAGCAAAAAAAGCAACTCGGGAAGGATTTATCTTGTTGAATTGCCGAGGTGTAGGGCATTTATTCATTGTAACAATTAATTTAAAGATGATATTCATGCAAACTATGAAGATCAGAATACTTTAGAAGCCTGTTCAATCAATTGGTAATGATTACTGGGCTAGAGAAATTGATGCTGTAGTCACAAATAAACATCGGATATTTTATATCCGATCCATATCCGATTGCTGCCAAAAAGAGGCCAAAATATCCGCGGTTATGTGGCCAATAGGTTACGCCATAAAGCTCGTGCAAGACCCTCAAAAATGGTAAAATTCTGCCTCGGCGCAAAAAAGCAGATTTTTTTCTTCATCCGCACACAACTCCAGAGCCGCCGGCATCAATGGTCCCGACTTCTCACCAATACATCAACGCCAATAATAAATCAATTAATACCCCAATACACTTCCTCTAGACCCAATTTTCACGTAGATTCTCATTCTGCCATCGCCCAGTTCATAGCTGTAACGCCTACTACGGAATTTACGCATTACTGCGACATACGCGAATTGACACCATTTTGACATCTCCGCCGACAAAGAAGAACAACTATGGACATTGTGATGCCAAAGGTTGACAAGGACGGCAATCTTATCTCCTCTTTGTCACCGGGTAAAAGAGAAGGGGGCATTCACCCTGTAACTAAATTAACAATCAGAAACTGCATCTGCAGTTCACCACTTTGTCGCCAACTAATGTGGATACTTGCGAGCATCGACGCACGTCAATACTTTCCATATGTGAGGCTACCAAATAAACCGAAACAGGGAGAGAAATCTACAGCAACGAAGGATCACGCTAATGCATGCCGAAAGAACCACTTCCATCATTTGCATGGATATGGAGAGGAGGGCAGCGCCAGTAAACGTGCATTAGATGGCAAAAATGAACTCTTTGTTGCCCTCATTCATTATCCTGAAAAGATTCGTGAATGTATTCAAGCAACGCCTGATGGTTTGAAGAAACAGTTCAAATTCAGAGTACCCCTTGATATTGGACGTGCATGTGGTTTGACTAAAACTCTTCCATTTCCGGGTAATCTTGTCACAGGATATGACTCTCTTCTGGTATCCCAATACCGTTATGACAGTCATTCTTCCTGTTCACACGTGTCAAATAGCAACCACGGTGAGAACCCGTGATTGATCCTCTCACACAAGATGACGTCGCACGTTGGTGCTCCTTCATCACCTTTGGGAATAGCCCACTTCTTTAGCTCTTAAGCTTAGTCACCATGATATCCGTGTTCCTAGTGGTCTCTTCTGGCTCTAGTTGCACAATCAATACCGGTCCTATTTGCTTGTGACATTATTTATAAATATTTCCATCCAGTTTACTGGGTGCAAAGCAAAAGAATCCTTCATCGGTCGGGAAAGATCGACCTTTGAGAAGAAAAAATTAATATTATTCAGCGCATATCCACGTTGGTGGGTTTGTGAACCGTGAGCTAGTACAACAAAATCGATTGGCTTCTAGAAGATCCATTTCGTCAACACATGGATGTGCGATGAACGCTCGGCGTTTCGTGCTAACATGGAGATGTGACGGCGTGCGATAGAAGTGTGTTTCGACGTTGACAGAAGTGCATCGGAGGTGAGAAAAGAATTTCGATTCCCCTCATGTAGAGGAAGTGCCCATGGCGAGAATGCACCGTGGCACAGCTCATCACAATAAGGAATTTCATTCCAATAAAAAGACTACGGTCATCTAAATCCAAAGGACATCAGCTGTTGAGCGATGGACTACGATTAGAATTACGTGTGGGGGGAGAAGTGTTCTCTCATCCAACCCTCACATATCGAGAGTCATCTGCTGTTAGGCGAGATGATACCCTCACAACATCAGAGTTTGCGGATATAGTTAGCAGACTTAGAAGTATTTATTCCTTATAAGACGCTGGTCGCAATTGGGAAAATACGCACTCTCTTGTCTACCTCTGAGAAGGTGTGGAGAGTTTTGATCTTTACAGCATGATAGTGCATGTAGCTGGAGCTATTGAGAGCATGTTTGTCGACGCATTCTGTACAGATTGTGATTGTCGCAGCCGCTTAGCCTTGATGGATTGTTGGTTATTACACAGTGTTGCCGAGGTAGTCTACGCCTTGCTCAAGCGAGTACCTCAGGATGACGAGACGATTATACCCCACTGGGCGAAGTCGAACGTGCAATTGAACCACCTACCCTAATTAATAAAAATTATATTGCTGTGAAAGCAAATCGTGTTTATTTGTCCCTTTATTTGTCCCTGTTGATTCAACATGTGCAGCGACGCCCTGGTTAAAGAAAGATCAAGTCTATTCAGTTGCGCACAGCGTGCTGTTCAAAGAAAGGTCATGTCTATTCAGTTACGCACAGCGTACTGTTCAAGTCATTTCTATCCAGCGACGAACTATTTAGCGTAAATTCATCCTTATTCACTGGTGCATCTAGGATGACCAGCCTCTTGCTTGCATTGTGGGAGGAGGAGGAATGAGAGAAACAATTCAAGAGCAATCTGAACTGAAATTACCAAACCAAAATGGTCTGTGCCGCTGTGGCAGCCATGGATTGTCCATGTTCTCTAAAGGTGGTTGGCCAACGTGGCAATCATGCCTAACATATTTCAGAAGACAAGGTCATGGGGGGAGTAACGATTGTCTACTCTGCTTCTCCTAGATATCGGATTATATCCTTTGGTGTGCCGTTTCTTCCACCAAAGAGATCTTCCAAAATACTAATGAGCAATTCAGATGTTAGTCTGAAGGGAAGGGGACTTCCTTGGTACTTTGTGTCCATGGCAAGTGTCCCGAGTCCCGAATCTCGTACCTTGATTCTCTGTCTTGTTTACACGCGACAGTCGAAAGGAATCTCTTGCGCAAGCTCAAATTCAAACATTATCCGGAGTGGTGGGTCTCGTAGGAGAGACTACTCTATCAATACTAATACGGTGGTCATGCCTAGAAAAGGAAGACTGCTTTCACAACGCAATCTCGCGTCGGCGAATATGATTGTGGTTGGAACCATGCTGCTGCAGATTACCTACGGTGTTCAAAAGGAACCTGCACACACCTCGATGCATCCGACTTAACTATCCTTGCTGGATGTACTTCTCACGTGAAGGAGAGGACGTTCAAGGATTGCTCGAGCAAGTGGAAAAGCACATGCGGAAATCAAGGCAGGGTCGCAAACAGGCGCATACCAGCACAACGAGATGATAACTACAAGACATCGTCCTTCTAAACCGCTGTTGTTGAAGACAACTAGTGGAGGACTTGCGAGAAAGCTGGCTGCTTGCTCAATGCTCGTCCTACAGTCCGAGAGTGGCTGAGATCCGTAGCCGACTGCTCACCGTGTTTCGGGAGGTTCACCTTCTTCCAATGCACTTGAGACATTCATCGGCTGATGGTAAATTTCGTTCATAGTTCGGTGACCTGATTATTGGATACTCAGATGGGACAGAGCTCGCCAAGCCTGCGTCATGGAGGGTTCAGTACAGAGCAGGCCATCGAGGGAGCTACACTTGCACCCGGACATCTTCTACTGAAATGTTGTAATACATGATGAGAAAGTGTTTAACTCTATCGGAACGACCTGTTGTTTGGTGTACACAACGCAGGTAATAATGATCAAATAAGAGAGAAGCGTGCTCAAGGCAGTTCTCGAGGCTTCCAAGTAAATGCTGCAAAAGACACTTACCATGCCCAGGAAGTGACTAACACTTGGATACACCATCTGGAAATTGTTCTTTCGACGATGGTGGTTGCCATCTTAGTTCTTGTGTGTTGTACCAAGACTACCAATAGATCTGCTCCGCTGCTTTTAGTGGCAAATGTGGGGCCTCCTCGAAATTCGGTCAATATGGTACGGGGAGGAGGGATGCTGACCAAACAAGGAAGCGTTCCCATGATCAATCGCCAGCGACTAGATGCATGTCTAAGGCGTTTCCAAATTCAGAGTTGATCGGCATTTTGGCTGAGCTTACTTCATTCAAGCGCAAGGCTTGGGGGAGTATCGATTCTTGAAGACACTCATCGACTGGCATCTGTCGTGGTGCACAACAGGAGATGAAGTGATGAAGCTTGAACTTCGAAAAGAAGTTCAAGGGCGCGTGTCGGAGTGCGGGTGAGTAATGTGCTATCACCTCCTCTCGGCATTTGTGCCTGGAGTTCTTCCGGTCTAAAGACAGGGCGAGGGCCGCCATACCCTCCGGGAGACAATCTCTACTCATATTTATCAAATCAACCTCAAACTAATTGCAAGGGGAAGATATTACGACTGCGACGGGGCTAGTGCTAGCGAGGCTGCGCTGCCTCAGTTGAGATCCTCAGTGGTCGAGGGTGTGATGCTTCAGCGTAAAGGAAAGTAGTACATACATTACCAGCGTTTGACAGCGTCATCCTTCACGACACATGCCACACCTACAAAGGAAGAGGTACCGACAGCAGCTCATTGGAGTGCGCTGTTATAATGCAGACTTGGGAAGACAGCAGCTCTTTGAGTGGCTGATCTAAAGATGACGAAGACAAATGGTAAGCTCTTGTGACTGCGCATAGTCACACACGACATGGAAGTAGAAGATAGTGTTCTGATATAAACGTTGATGAAGCAAAGCTAGCTACGTATGTTCCTGGACCTGCCGCAACATTCTAATGGGATCGAGAAATATTCTAATGATCTTCGACAGAGATGATGTATGCAGAGCCTATGCAACGATGCAAAAGGAGATACCTCTGTGGTGATTCCGGCGCTCTTCAATCCAATATCCACGACCTTTGCTAAAGGGGATTTGGTATATCACGACCGTTCGTGCCTCAGGCCGATGGATCGTACGAACGCAATTTACATCAACGAGGTACTAACGCAAGTACAATTATTTATCAGGAAGTTATGCAAGTGTTCATGCAGTTGTTGTTGCCCTAGCCTGATCTCTCGATATTCGATTGGATCTAGGTGTAGGTGCCAAAAAGGCTGAGCAGGAAGCTAGGATGCGCTTACCTCTCTGCAACAATCAAATTGCTATTATTCAGTGTGAAACTATGATCGACCTTCCACGGTTCGTTCAATAGTGGATGACTTCCCCACTACCCACTACCAAAGATTTAAGCGGGATGATGGTGATTATCCGCGAGATATGTAGAGTGACTCTTCTCACACTTCAAGTTCAACTTGAAGTTGAAGCGGACTCCCTACCTGTTCTTCAAGACTTGATTAAATCGTTTTATGCAGATGTGAGAATGCACAATCTGTCAAGGAAGCCATGGATACCTTTCCAATACGTAAGTCACGATATTCAAGAATACAGAGATGGTACAGGCCTCTCTGGACGGAGTGCAATGTGTACTTGTTACTATGCACCCATCGCAGTACTGCTGCCGCAGAAACAGAGTCAGTTGTGAATCTGTTGATGCAGCCTGATCGTCAAATCCGAATGCAGCCGGAAGACAATCTGGTCTCTTCGTACCACACCGTTTAACGCAGCCCTTGCGAAGCCAGTAAAGCGTTGTCCAAGATAGACACTTGTTACTCTGGTCGCCAGGATGGCCGCTGCCGAAAGAAATTGGTGGATAGTTCCTAACGCTCGAAAACTCTTCGAAGCGTCGCGATCCCAAATACTGATTTGGTTCGTAGGCTTTGATCTAGCCGCTTCTAAAGTCTGAAATCTGCCGAGTGCAGAGACTCCAACGAAGGTCTCTCTTAGAGCGACTGAAGTTGACACGAAAGGAACTGTACGATACAAAAACGAGCCTCAGTTAGTTTAGTCTAGTGAGCGCTACAACGATTGATAAAAGACCCCATAGTATTGAGGAGTACAGGGGGTGTGTATACGGAAATTATTTGAATTGGAAATGGAAACTGAAAGCGTTGCACAACGACGTCTTGGCCAAATCCTATGCACACACAACCGATGTCAAGGAAGGTACATTTGGTTGCTCTAATATCACAAAAGAACTTACGTCCTTGATTCGATCGAAATTGACATTGCCTGGAGGTCTTTTTCCCCACGTTGGGTTTTGGTCTCTATCTGATAGACTGGTTTTTTATCCGGATGGTTTACCATGGGTTTTCCAGTCTTGATAGCTCGTTTTTGGTTCACACTAGTTCGGGGGAGAATGTCACAGGGAATGACTCTCTTCCGGTATTCCAATACCGTTACGACAGTCATTCTTCCTGTTCACACATGTCAAGTAGCAACCACGGTAAGAACCCGTGATTGATCCTCTCACACAAGATGGCGTCGCACGTTGGTGCTCCTTCATCACCTTTGGGAATAGCCCACTCTTCTTCTTTAGCTCTTAAGCTTAGTCACCATGATATCCGTGTTCCTAGTGGTCTCTTCTGGCTCTAGTTGCACAATCAATACCGGTCCTATTTGCTTGTGACAGGAGGAGGAGCAAATGGCTCTCACGCAAATCGATGCCATCAGGAAAAATACAGAAATAAAGCGGCAACAACGCAAAGTGGTGGAACCATCCAGTCCATAATTTCTTTCGCAGCTTCGACGCAAACGATAACAATGAATCATACGAGCGGATGTGGCCTTTGGCCATGGCGAGATTGAAGTTCATCAATGTATCATCGGAGTCAAACTGCTACCACCTCGACATCATCATATTTATCTTAATTATCTTCTACCATCTGTCAAGAAAGGTTCCTACCGCTTGCAATAGTATGCGCCTACCGCTACACGGTATACCAGACAATTTAAGATCTCTTTTTGCATCATCGCTGCAACGTGATGACATTTGGAACGATGCGATCGTATCAATATGCAACCCCTTGTCGTACAATACTCGGACAATCGAATCCTCTCTAGACAAATAAGAAAGTCGGTCCCATCGCATAAATTCCAATGCTATAATGGACGTGGATGTAGTGAGACGTAATGTAATTAAATACAATATCAACTATTGAATTGGGTGATTTGTACCACACTTGCTGCGGACAGCTGAGCATCAAAGTCTCATAAAATCAAACGCAAACGATCAATTTACTTCGGCACTTGCCAAAATACAACAATCTACTGATATTCGAAGCAAATTACAACATTTACGCAGGGTTGTTTTCATTACGCACACAAATATTTATTTCTTGTCAAAAGCCGAAGGCATCATTGTATCGTATAAACAAGAAGCAATCTGCTTGTGCTTGAGCACGCAAAAAATGAGTATGTAGAGCAATGAGCTATTTGAAACACGCCAGAGCAACGCTTCTTAATGCATCAGATGTTGTATTGGCACCACCTTACTCGGTTGCAGCCTATGATTGACTTGCTACATGAGGTAGTAAGACGTGAAGAGCGTGATATGAAACGTGTACAGCGTGAATAGACTTCTACTGGGAGACCAACCCCTTCAGCACCCGCCACATTCCATCTACTGTGCTGCCATATCTAGTGAGGAGGCTACAGAGTCTAGAGCCGCTCTTCTTTGCCAATGCTAATACATCATACAATTGCAGCGTGAGTAATCCTTCCTCTCTCCCTCGTGAGGTTGTGCGGCCTTCGGCCTCATCACGATGTGATCACGTGATGCTCGCTCCGCTCGCTTTCTTTCCCCTTTCTTCCCCCGCCCCCTTACGCCCTCGTTCTTCCCCCCGCCCGAGCTGAAGCGGCCAAGTGGAACAGTACAGAGAGATTGGAGATTGGACAGTCAAAGAGTCTGATGAGACTGAGATGCCGAGAAGAAGAAAGAAAGTCATTCACGAAGCTTGAGCTGCTGCGTAAAATACTGAAGCTGTCTGGGAAGTATCAAGGCGATTTTCCAAAATTCGTTTTGTTAGTAGATATTTAACCAGCGTCACCACCCATACTTAGCTGCAGAAGGGAAGGACGGGTTCGGAATAAAAAATGAGCTATTTGACGTACTTATTCCTACGTGAGGTCGTACACAAGTGTCCGAGAGGCCTCTTCAGTTTCACATCAGTGTTATGTTTAAGGTTATTTTAACGCCTTTTGTCATGATATCACTAAAAATACTCGCTTAACAACCTCCAACCTCCATATAATCGTAACCGGCGTGAAATAAGCTTTCAAACGAAGTGCGATAGCATTTTTTGGACGAAAATTGACCAAATTTCTACTATATATTTTAAATCAAAAATCCTCAAAAAGCTCATTTTTTGGGACAGAGGGAGTACCGTTTTGTCTCTCACGTAGAAACATATTGTCAAGAGCTTTACCAAAACGGTACAAAAGTAAGACCGTTTTCAAAAAATGGCCTAAATAAGAAGCAATGTTCTCTTTTTATCTGGTAGAGAAGCAAGGTGAGAATGCAGAGCGGGACCCGCCCTAATAGTAATGTGGCTGTTGTTCGATTCCGCTGTCGCTGTGGCTCGCCTCTAGCGTGTGTCGTGTGATATTTTGATGTTGTGTCGCGGCCACTCTGATCTGAGCGGCTTGCTGCAGGAGGGGTGATCCCGTATGTAGAACCATACTAATTCCTAAATGTAACAGATTTGTCCGCCGGCTTGATTTGGATTTTTACCCGTGTAACAGCTGCCGCGAGTTCTACTGCCGCCAGTTGTTAGTTGGCAAAAGCATTCATCAACACCTTGCACTAAATGCACTAAATATTATCCATAGCAAAGAAGAATGGCAGACGACAACAATACTGACATTGCTACAAATAACGCTACTGCGGAGTTATTTAATTCGGAGGAGGACAGCGGCGACATTGAGCAGGGAATCATCACCTCTGAAAACACCGACGGCTCACGACCTTCCTCTTCGTCTCGGGCAGCTGCTGCTGTCACTAGAGGCACATCAACTAACTCCACTTCAACGGCAACAACATGGCTCCCGGGCGGACTCGAGAATGTAGACGAAGATGCAGCTCCGGTGCCTTTGATTCAACAGGTAGCTGGGATGGAACTTCGTGAGAAGGATGATGTGGCATCGATTGAACAAGGCACATCGACTAACTTCACTTCAGCAGCAGCAGCAACATGGCTCCCGGGCGGACTCGAGAATGTAGACGAAGATGCAGCTCCGGTGCCTTTGATTCAACAGGTAGCTGGGATGGAACTTCGTGAGAAGGATGATGTGGCATCGATTGAACAAGCCACATCGACTAACTTCACTTCAGCAGCAGCAGCAACATGGCTCCCGGGCGGACTCGAGAATGTAGACGAAGATGCAGCTCCGGTGCCTTTGGCTCAACAGGTAGCTGGGATGGAACTTCGTGAGAAGGATGATGTTCATGTGGCATCGACTGAACATGCCTCGAACTCTTCGAATCCATCACAGTCGTCAACACCGGCTGCGATGTTGGAGCAGATCGAGGATGGAGATGATGACAACGCACCCCCCCGTCCATTCAACTCTGCAGAATTTGAGGATGAATCAAAACCACCACAGATTGATTTAGGAGAGGATGCAACCGATGGAGATGATGGGCCGCCTCTCCCTCTTGTTTATCAGCAAGATTCTCTGACTGATGCCAAAATGGAAGCAGCACCACAGATATCAGGGACAAATAGTAGTGGTTCCAATAGCCAAGTAAATGAAGCATCTACTGCTGTTGCTGTAGGTGGTAATGAATCGAGAGGGGGAGGTCCTATTCTTCATCAAGTGGATGAACAAGAACCAGAGAATTTGCAGCAGCGATTTGTTGGACCTAATATCCTACCTGCCAGCGACGATAGGGATGTGGATCAGGTCTTACTCTTACCAACAGCAGCACAGAGAAACACGCCATTGAATATTCCAGAAGCAAGGATGGTCGAAGAAGAAGAGGAAGTTGATGATGTACCTCAACTTGTTTATGAAGCAACTCTTGTAGAACCTGAACTCCCATGGTGGAAGCAGAGGCGAATCAAATTCTTGTTGACGATATTTTGTGTATTGATTACAGCGTTTGCTGTCAGTCTTGGAGTTACGCTTTCACGTTCCGGAATTACAGTTACAGCGCCTCCTTCGGCTGCTGTCAAAAATACTGATCCTCCTTCGATGAGTCTCCATCCTTCTCAATCTCCCAGCGAGCGATCTTATGCATGCTTTGCTGATCGTGACATACTCAAGTCTAATATTACCCAGTATATCCAAAACGGGTGTAGTAAAGAGGTAGACTTTTGCCCCCCTAGTATTGTTGACACGTATGGATGGCCAATTGGATCATGGTGTGTTGACGACGTAACTGACATGGCAAGCTTATTTGAAGGTCTTGATACTTTTGACGAAGATCTATCTAAATGGAACGTTGGTCAGGTCAGTAATATGAATCGAATGTTCTTTGGAGCTTCATCATTCAATCAGGATTTGTCTTCTTGGAATATATCATCTGCTACAAATGCGAGAGAAATGTTCACAGGGGCAATCTCCTTTAACCAGAATCTGTGTATGTGGGAGGATACCTTCCCTTACAGCAATGCAAATGATATGTTCGTGGATTCGGGCTGTACTATTAAACACGATCCATCATCTGTACATCGAGGCCCATTTTGTGCTTTCTACTGCAACGAGGTATCTCCGACGGATTGTTTTACCACCCGGGATGAGCTCAAGGCTGCAGTTGATCAATATGATCAAGGGCTTTGGGGTGAAGATGACAGCTCAAAACACGGATGGCCGATTGGGTCTTGGTGCGTTGGTAACGTGACTGACATGTCAGAATTGTTTCGAGATCTTCGCACATTTGACGAAGACATTTCTATGTGGGATGTTGGTCAAGTAACTGATATGAGTCGAATGTTCTTGGCAGCTTCATCGTTCAACCGTGATTTGTCAAGTTGGAATACTTCAGCTGTGACTGAAATGAGAGCTATGTTTTATGATGCATCATCCTTTGATGGCGACATCTCATCTTGGGACACGTCTCGAGTGACTGATATGATTGGCATGTTCAATAAATCATCATCGTTCAATGGCGACATCTCGTCTTGGAACACGGCTGCAGTGACTGATATGAGTTTCATGTTCCATAATGCATCATTCTTTAACGGTGACATCTCTTCTTGGAATACGGCTGCGGTCACCAGTGTGTATCGAATGTTCTATGAAGCATCATCCTTTAATGGTGACATCTCGATTTGGAACACGTCTGCAGTGACTGATATGAGTTTTATGTTTTATGGAGCGTCATCCTTCAAGCAAGAAAGTCTGTCTCGCTGGGATACTTCAGCTGTAGCCACTATGAAAGCCTTGTTCTACGGAGCATCGTCCTTTAATGGCGACATCTCTTCTTGGGACACGTCTGCAGTGACTGATATGATTTACATGTTCTTGAGAGCATCATCCTTTAATGGCGACATCTCACCCTGGGACACGTCTGCAGTGACTGATATGAGTTTTATGTTTTATGGAGCGTCATCATTCAAACAAGAAGATCTGTCTCGCTGGGATACTTCTGCTGTAGCTACAATGAAAGCTATTTTTTATGGCGCATCATCCTTTAACGGTGACATCTCTTCTTGGAATACGGCTGCAGTGACTGATATGGGTGACATGTTCAATAGAGCATCATCCTTTGATGGCGACATCTCATTTTGGAACACGTCTGCTGTGACTGATATGAGTTTTATGTTTTATGGAGCGTCATCATTCAAGCAAGAAGATCTGTCTCGCTGGGATACTTCAGCTGTTAGTACTATGTACGCCATGTTCTATGACGCTTCATCCTTTAATGGCGACATCTCGTCTTGGGACACATCTGCAGTGTCTGATATGATTGGTATGTTCAATGGAGCTTCATCCTTCAACGGTGACATCTCGTCTTGGAACACGGCTGCAGTGACGAATATGAGTTGGATGTTCTGGGGAGCTGAAGCATTCAACCAGAGTTTATGTGCATGGAAGGATAACTTCCCCTACGGCGGAACAACTGGCATCTTTGGTGATACAAACTGCACATATATTGCTGACCCGCAGATAGAGCAAAGAGGTCCATTCTGTGCTTCCTCTTGCCGCGGCCCTCATAACAATAATTTTTGATATACTTAATTAAAAGTAGATAAGTACAAAATCCAACAAATCTTCTGAATCCATTTGTGACTTTTTATTGTTCTTGTGAGAAGCAAGATCTCATTATCTGTCTGGTAGATACGGAAAGGTGTTAGTTGAAAGCGGTACCAAAAGCAAGATACTCCTACTCATTTGATTAGATATCTGGTACATAAGTAAGTAGGTAGAGCACGTTGAACGTCGAATCTTTTGTAGATCGGGTTCTTCAGTGCTGATCATAAACGAAAGTCGTACCACTGAGCCACTAGATCTGAATGCATTTAACCCTTTCCTTCCGAGGTACTCCTTTGGTACTCCTTTTGGCTGTCGACCATAACTACGCCAATAGTAGCCCGATTCTTACGGTTCAAAGACCAGCAACTTTCCATTTAGGTAATTTAGAACGAGTCTGCAAAGTGCCGCGACGTTATTCCTACCATTCGCCGCATGGTAATGGTTACAAAATCGTAGTCAGAGGTATCGACCCTCTCCTCTTTTTTTGGCATTTTTTTTGCAAAAACATCGAGAGAGGCTACGCTGCACACGCGTATTTCACACACATCACTGCACACACCACTCGAATTGGGAGTGCCACGTCATATATGACGTGGCACTATATAGCTTTTGTTTTTGGAGGGCAAAGCAAGGGCAGATTTTTTCTTGGGGCAAGACCCCTTTCTTGCCCCAAGGACCAAGCTAGTCACAGAACTCTCATTTTCGCACAACAACATTAAGGTCGCGGCCAAGCACGTTGGACATAAAATCAACAGATGTCAAAGAGCAAATGAAATCGGATGCAGACTAACAAAATCCAATTGGGCAGCTGAGATGGGAACTGTCAAAATATTACCAAAGAAGAATTTGCCACAGCAGTTTGACACTGCTGTGCCTCGTGATGCATTAGGTTTACAGCTTGTTGGATGTGTCTATGATGGTCTCAGGTCTCAAGCTAACGACCCTTCAAAACGTATTTACTGCGCAAATGTTGTGATCAAAGGAATGGTTCTAAAAGACTGTCGTGAGTTGTGGTTTACACGTACAGTAATTGATGAATGGGCAGGAAAAGGGAAGAGTTCACTACGTTTTTGTGAAGAAGAATTGATTGGAGTCATAAATGTATTCTGTGGAAGTGAAAGGATATTTATAACGTATAAAAGTTAGTTCGATGTGAGACTGATTGCATTCGGAGATGTCATCAACTTATGTCCTAAGTTTGTACTCACTTTTAAAAGGTCACTTTCTACTTCTGCAACTGAAAAACATGATGAGCTCGTGAATGGGAAACTTCCTCTCTATCATCTTCAGATGAAATCCATCAATAGTTGGAACGTTGGTGCCAGACAAGGCGCTCGAGTAAGAATGAAAAAAAAACATTGGTGCCTCGAACAAATTCATTTGACTTCCCATCCTCCTTTCGGAACATGGGTGCCAGACATCACATTGTGAAGCAGTTTCTATTCATATCTTCTCTCACACGCCTCAATGACTTCCTTCGTCCTCATCCACCAGACATTCGCATCAACGTTGGGCCAATTTATATACAGCCAGCTTCCTCGGCTGTTGGGCCAATTTATATACAGCCGGCTTCCTCGGCTGTTGGGCCAATTTATATACAGCCGGCTTCCTCGGCTGTTGGGCCAATTTTAGGGGGGAGCAAGCCCTGTGTTTTTTGGGGAGTCACGAGTGGTGCGCGCCAAGAATTTTCTCAAAATTTTTTGACCATGGCCAAAATTGGCCATCGCCTGATCGGAGTAAGAAATAGGACCCTTTGGCAGCTTATTCTCTGTTATTATTTGTTTTCATACTTTGAAACTGTTGGGGCGCATAGACGGGGGTATGGTCTATGCGCCCCAAGAGTTTGGTGGGCTCAAGTGCTCACCCTGTGGAGCTTTTGTTGCCAAACCAGCCAATTTTGTCGACAAAACTCCGATCTACAAAAGACTCAACGCATCGGAGAGCTCTCCGATGCAGCAAAGAGCTGACGATGCAGCAAAAGCAATGATGGAAGAGAGTAATGATGATACCACGATGGCGGCCGGTGCCGAGGCAGTGCCAAAGCAAAAGAGGAGAAGGACGAAGAGCGGTATTAGCCGCAAGCCAAAGGGTGGCAAGCAGAAGAAATCCAACGCACCGCATGCCCCGAACGTCCCTCGGAACCCATCACAGCCAACACAGGCGCCGACGTCAGATAATAATACGGCAGATCCAAGAATATTCAATCTGAAGAGGGCAACGCAAAGGCGAGATAAGCAAATAGAAGTATTGTCTGCTGATAACCAACAACTGAAAAGGAAAGTCGAGACTACCGCAAGAGAAATTCAATCGGTTGAACGTGAGACTGCAATGAAAGTGAACGCCATTGAGAAGGGGGCAGAGAAAGTGCACGAGAGGGCTGAAAAGAAGATGAAGCGTGCAGCAGAGGTGACGACTACAGCTAATGTCAAAATGGCCGCCGCAGCAAAAGCAGCTACTGACGCAAAAGAGATGAAGAAGGAGGCTTCAAAAGAGAAGACTATCGCAACAAAGGAGAGGAAGCAAATCAATAACAATAAATTAGCAGTTGCAAACAAGTCAAACAAACAGTTAGCAGCAAAAGATGAGTTGATAGCGGCAAAAGATGAGATGATACGTGAACTGAAGGAGAAATTGAGGGCATCACAGAAGGCTGTCAAGGAAGCAGAGGCGAGGGAAGCAAAGGAAATAGCAGCGCGGAAAGAAGTGGAGAATTCACTTCAGGATATGGAAGCAAAGTTGGCGAGGATGGAGGCAATGTTGCAGGAACAACTTGCAGCAGGACGAATAGTTATCAAGAAAGAATCTATGAAGGGAACAGGATTTAAGAGATGGTCGGAAAAGATTGTCCAACTCATCATGGAGTATTTGGTATGTGTTGTTCAAAATGTTTATTATTATTATGTACTTGATTCAACTAATCAAAACACTGCTGCATTATTATTATTACACAATAGGTTGCCGGAGGCTCTCCAACAGCGTTTAGCAAGATACTGCTGGCATTCCTTAAAATAATGCAACCTGAATCTACCGTTGAAGAACTGCCAAGCATTTGGTTCATCCGTCGAATGAGAACAGTTCTCGCCATTGTTTGCCAGCTAATGTCGGCGTACCGTGCTGCCAAGGCGGAGCGGTGGGGTCAGCTCAATTGTGATGAAACAAAGCGCCATCAAACAGAATACCTCAATCTGATTTTGAGTTGTGTAGAAGAGTCATGTGAGGGGATGCCAGCTGAGTACAAACCAATTTTAATGTCTGCGTGCATTCTTCCCGAAGACGGAACATCAGTGGCACAGCGTGATGCCATTGTATCTTTCCTTGCCAACTAAAAAGTAAGACGGCAAAGTTAGATGAGATCAAAGAACAGATCCGTATCAGAGTACTTGGACTTGGCTGGGAAGACTTACATCATCCATGGAGTAAAGATGGTAAGGAGTATTCGGTAGATATCCTTGCCGACTGGTTAAAGAACAAAATTATACCGGAAGAGGACAAAAGGCCAATTCCAGAAAAGCCTCCTGTCAAAAGACTTGAGCGGAAGGCTTTGCCAGTGCTTGGAACATTGTCTGCCGATGTTGCTAAACTTAACGTCATGTCAGAAGAAAAAGAGCAAGAAATTAGGGACAAGGCAACCGAAATGCGTGACGAGCGGGAGTTGGACGGAGTTGGAGACAGATACGGTGAAATGCAACCTAGACTCCACCCTGCATTGGATGAAAGCTTGATTGATCGTCGCATTGAAATCTGTTTGACGCGTGGTGAGCAGCTAATGTGGCATAGTGGGAAGGTGGTTGGGATAAAGAGAAGAAAGAAAACTTTCGAAATGCTATACGATGAAGATGTTGTAGATGATGACGAACCTCGTTTGCAAGAAGTTAAGCTGCTGCCAAGCTTTTGGATCAAGGCTAAGCAAGGCGGATGGAGATTAGCTAAAGAGGAGGTGGAGATGGAGCGTGCGCAACCTTGAGTACCAATGTTAAAGTAGGGGGGGAGTAATGTATTCGTAGTAGAAAGAAGTGTGTAACTCAAGTTCTACTAAGTGATAATTAATCCAGTAGTTCGATACAC
Source organism: Skeletonema tropicum (assembly GCA_037178625.1). Taxonomy (NCBI): domain Eukaryota; phylum Bacillariophyta; class Thalassiosirophyceae; order Thalassiosirales; family Thalassiosiraceae; genus Skeletonema; species Skeletonema tropicum. Next base: position 241,594 of record CM074134.1, on the reverse strand, counting down.
GTAGCTTGCAGAGCCTAAATGAGATTAAAAGAGGAGGTGGAGATGGAGTGCGCAACCTTGAGTACCAATTCCTACATAGAATAAATTGCGGGAGCGAAATTTGGCGCCATCCATCACTTTCAATTCATGACTCAATGGCCAAAAATGTGCTCCTATGTAGTGCCAAAATGGGTATGAAGAAATGGAACAAATAGCACGAAACTTTGGATATATCTACATTGGATATATATGAATTCATGTATGCAATAGTATTTGGTATAAAACCTATTTGAAAATTCATCATTCTGGGCTTGCTCCCCCCTACCAATTTATATAAAGCCGGCTTCCTCGGCTGTTGGGCCAATTTATATACAGCCGGCTTCCTCGGCTGTTGGGCCAATTGATATACAGCCAGCATTCCTCGGCTGTGATGGGCCAATTTGATTATACCGCCGGCTTTCCCTCGGCGGTGGGCCAATTTGCAATTCCGCCGGCTTTTACTCGGCTGAATTGATCGATCTCATCCATTCATCCAAACCGAAGAGGATCATAAATCACTGTAAGAAGAGTCTGTTGCAGTTGGTTCTATTCGATAAGGACGCCAAAACTATATCACCCACTCCAAGAACGCTTTCCTCTCAATAATGGCTCTGCCACCAATGATTCTACTCCAAGACGAGGTGAAGTTAACCTGTGTGTATGATTGTTTCGGCAGAGACAAACAGCAAGAATTCATGAGTAATGACTTTGGAATCTGATGAAACAAGCACAGAAAATTATTCACCTGGATGTTCTTGGCCCAACCATGCTGAGGGGGATTCAAATCTACAGTCTCTCGATGCAGGCGGGAATGATGACATTGAAGGCACACCAGCAGAAATTCTTGAGAATGTGATGAGCATGAGGAGCAGCCGAGATGATACGAAGTTAGAGGAAGCCACTCATTACAGAATGAAAAGCAGTCAAACAGGATTAAGCCATGGAAAAGCTTGCCCACCTCCTTGCCAGCGTTGGCGAAGACTTGGACCCTGATGGTGCATTCATCACATGGAGTCGTAGTTAAGAAAATGGAATGGCTTCCGAAGTAGTTATCCATTGCGAAATGCTTGCGGCGATTTTGTTTGGCACTCAAAGCAGTGTACCCGACTGGTTTGCACGCTGCCTCCACTGCCCTGATGTATTCTCCAGCCGTTCCATTTACCCTTTGGCGGGTTTGTTTTTGAAACAATGCCTGATCGAGGTCTTTCATTTTGAGTTTTGACATCTTCTCGGCAAGTGACTGGCCGAATAAACTGGATTTGCAAGTGACCACGGCTGTCTCGTAACTGCGCTGCCGATTGAACATGTGGTTCAGCAAGAGGAGAAAGTCCCCCCTCATGAATTGAGGAAGCGAGAGTCGGCAGTAGTAACGATAGCATTCCACCGGAGATATGTGAGTCCTCCGCTTTGCCTTTGGCCCCCCTTGACCAAAAGGAAATTGCAGTGGCGCAATATTCTCGAGAAGAAGTTCTCTAAGATCTGCATACTTGCTACCATTGACCAGAAGTGTTGGCATTGTACGATCAATCATAGCTTTGGTAAACTTCTGGTTGGATTCGTAAACTCCTGTATCATCTTGCGGCTCATGGATGCTGGTAAAGTGGAACGAAGCTCCAGCAAACTCTGCTTCTAGATCTGGATCATGTTCTTGATCAGTATTGTTGGGTGTTTCTTCGTCGACGATAATGTTGGGCTGAGGGCACTGTGATGGTGCGGTAACTCCTTCATATCCTGGGTGGCCACACTCATTAACGAACCATTCTAATATTTCCATCATCTTCTCTGTGTCAAGCCTTGCTCTTTTTTTCACTATTTCCTTCTGTTTCGGAGTCATTCGTCCACATAACACGACATAAACAAGCGGGTTTGCACCTGTTGTCAAGAAGTGATTAATTACAGAACCAGTATGGGTAAGATCAACCTCGAAAAAGCTAAAGTGACCACGGATAGCTTTGTGAGCACCAGCTGTATACGCGAATATGTAGGCAAAATGGCGGACAGGAGCTAATAGCGAACACATCTGCTCTGTGATTTCCTCATTGGCAATGATATCCGTGGGGATGTGGCCGATGGCAAAGCCGTTACTGATGGCATACTTGGGCGGTGAATCGCTATCATTGTGCCACGCACTGTAACATTGGCTGCATGCCTCAAATGCTACACATCCGTTCTTGTTCTTGGTCTTCTTGGCTCTTGGTGATAGCAGAAGGCCTTCGAGCTCTTGGCCTTTGATTTCATACTGTGAAATAAGCTCATCTTTCAGCGTGACTTGGTGGTAGTCCTCATAGGATTTGACGCTTATCCTATTTTTCTGAGAACGAAGCGAATCAACTGTTATCTTGTGGATAGCCTCACACCCAATTATTAGCCTATCGCATAGTACACAGACAGCAGTGCGAAATGCATTTGGATTGCTATCGACTCTCATTATTTTCTTTTGGTCATGATTGAGTGCCTGTTGGACTGGATGTGTTCTGTCAACAACGATCTCGTAATCACAACTCTTTCCAATGCTCTCCTCTGCGCTCATCGCATTCGTTCGTTGACGGTAAAGCCTTGCCGCAGCGGTCTTTTTTGCCTTCTGAGCTGCCCTCTCCTCTGCGCTCATCGACTCAATCTTGCGTTGACGGCAAAGCCTTGCCGCAGCGGTCTTTTTTGCCTTCTGAGCTGCCCTCTCCTCTGCGCTCATCGAGGCATTCTTGCGTTGACGATAGATCTTGTCTGCAGCGGCCTTCTTTGCCTTCTGAGCTGCCCTCTCCTCTGCGCTCATCGAGGCATTCTTGCGTTGACGATAGATCTTTTCTGCAGCGGCCTTCTTTGCCTTCTGAGCTGCCCTCTCCTCTGCGCTCATCGAGGCATGCTTGCGTTGACGGTAAAGCTTTACTCTAGCGGCGGCCTTAGCCCTTTGAGCTGCCCTCTCCTCTGGGCTGATAGAGGCATTCTTGCGTTGCCGTACAAGCTCTGCAGTATGACCGGCTCCATTAGTCTCCTCTGGATAGCTTGTCGACATCAGGTACATACACCAAGATTATCTTGACACACAAAGTTGACTCTCGGGTGAATTATTATTCCTTCAATGAAGAAATAGTAACCTCTATGCATACTTATTGAGTTCTCTATTGTTTTTTTTTTGAAAAATTATGAAGTTGTCTGTAATAATTTTAGGTTTTCGATGGAATAGGCTGGCCTATTCCATGATGGAATAGGCCAGCCTATTCCTACTTAAGTGAATGTCGTGGAATGAGATTTTGCAAATACCGGTCAACATCTATTCCTACTTAAGTGAATGTCGTGGAATGAGATTTTGCAAATACCGGTCAACATCTCTTGCGTGGGAATAGTGTATATAGCCTACGGTCAACATCTATTCCTACTTAAGTGAATGTCGTGGAATGAGATTTTGCAAATACCGGTCAACATCTCTTGCGTGGGAATAGTGTAGCCTATTCCTGAAGTGAGAGTCGTGAAATGAGATTTTGCAAATACCGGTCAACATCTCTTGCGTGGGATACGGGTCTGCCCACGCGTACATGTAACACACACGAGCTATTTATGTTGGAGCTCCTCAGATTTCCGGAATAAGCCTACGCTCGACTCAGTCGAAGCTTGGAGCCTATTCCTGAAGTGAGAGTCGTGAAATGAGATTTTGCAAATACCGGTCAACATCTCTTGCGTGGGATACGGGTCTGCCCACGCGTACATGTAACACACACGAGCTATTTATGTTGGAGCTCCTCAGATTTCCGGAATAAGCCTACGCTCGACTCAGTCGAAGCTTGGATAGGGCGTCACAAATGCTGTACCGATGACAAAAACAGTTGATTTTCCTTCATTTCGTCATTGGAATGTGATGATGATGAGCAAGACAACGAGGTTGATGTAGAGTTGGGAAATGTCGATGCTGTGGCATGTCATTCTTGTGCCAAGAATGATGATCACGATGATGACGATGCCTTCTTCTTCCTCATCATGTGAAACTGAGGATGTAGATGAAGAGCATAATGGAGGCATTTCTGTCGATGTACAGCTATACAAGGAGGAAGATGAAGACTCTGTCTCTCTACTTCTTCATTGCTGTAGATGTGCAGAAACAGAAACAGAATACACACATGTATGTATTCCATGTTCCGACATGATGCAATGCACAGAAGATTCCACAAGCACTCATTCACTAACAGAAGAAAACAAGAATGCTACTTTGCCCACTGCCACTGCCAGCACCACTCCAAGAACAAGAGAAGTACCCATCAACTGCCCCATCTGTCTATCCTCTTATGAACCAGACCAAAGTATATGCTGCTCTTCCAATCCTCAATGTCCACACGTCTTTCATTCCGAGTGCATCACAAATTGGTTTGTTGAAATGGGACGACGTAATAATGACATTATTATTCGACATGGGACCAAGTTGGACGAACACTCTCTTTTGGATTATACGTTGAGTTGTCCTTGTTGTCGACAGCCGTTTCTGAAAGAGGAGCTACCACTAAGTAAGGATGCTGAAACGGAGGAGAAACAGGTTGTTCGGGTGAAAATGACTGTAAAATGACGAGTAAGGTCGCACCTATGAAGAAAGAAGATGAAAAGCAAGAGTGTCCAGTCTAGTTTCTGTGCGGCGTTTTTGCCTCGAGTACATGATATATGTCAAGAAGAAGTTGTAACAATGTGAATGTATAGATTCATTACTTAAAGAAGTTTTGTTTGCTGTGAGAAAGATATTCTTCCATTTATTTCCGCTTGAAAATAATCCTCGGAGATACATATTTGAAGATTGGCAATGACCATGCCCCCGGATACAATACGGTCTGCGTGTACTGTAGATGAGATGGATACAGCTGTATATCGTCTGGTCAGCCATGCCCCTACACCAGGTTCGTCTCTATACCTCGTCTCTATACCTCCTACCAATTTATAGGAAGTTCTTGACCAATGGAGTAGCATGTGGATGTGGGAAGTGTTGGGATACACGGGACTCAATCAGTGACTGGAACCAAGAAGGTCCTTACCTCTTTACTTATATCTCGAACTGACGTGCTTTGAGTTCCTAGTGGCGGCTATCGTTGGTTGATGGGACATTGGTTTGTTTGGCAGATGGATCCTTCATCAAGGAGACGTACCCGGATATTTGTTCAGCTGCATTCATTCTGGAGTGCTTAAAGGGGCGAGGCCGGCTCATTGGTAAATTCTCTGAAAAGACACTTTTGCCGCTTGCGCATATCGTTGAGAGCTTCTGGGATTACTGGCTATTTATCTCATTCTATTAGCAGTGAACAAGCTAACCCCGACGCTTTCTGGATCCATCCAGATCTATTCTGATTGCTTGGGGGCTCTCCGTAATGTGAAAAACTTGCCACCGCATCGCATCCCGTCGATCGAGCTGTCGTCATTCAAATATACTCAAAAATATCATGATTCATTGCAGGGCTTTGACCTTCAGTACAGTACTCGCACGTCTCGTCTCATAAACTCGATCATGTGCATGGGATGAGCTGTCTATTAAGCCCGAACAGTTGAATGAGCAGTGTGACTCAGGAGCAAAACTAGCGATTTACGATGTTGATCCGAATGAAGGAATGGCAGCGCAACCTTTGCCACTGGAGCCGATCTGCGTCTATGTGGATCAAGGTAAGGAGAAGATGACTCCAAATACTGGTGAAAGAGTACGCTTTCATGGCCATCACGCGCTGGCTATGGAGATGTTCGCCAAGAGCGAAGAGCGGCTGGTAGCCCCTCTCTACGATAGAGAGCTGGCGGGAGGCTGGATCAACACTGATGGATTGAAATCATGCATAAGTACATCATTGTCAGCAGAAGGCATTTTTCGGGATAAGCAGAAGGCTTTTCCTGCTTGCCATCTGCTACAGACAAAGATGGGCCTACGTTGCATTGCATCACATCACCATCGGTCGGTGATGGGTCGGTGATGGGTCGGTGATGGGTGTAAAATTCTTCCTGACAAGCTAGCGGGGCAAGCCCTCCTTTTATTTACTCACAAATTCACAAATTGCGCTCTAGAGAGAAACCTGTTCTACTCTCTCTCTAGAGAGAGGGAGAGGAATATAATTTCAATTTTCGAAAACCTTAAGGGGGCTTGCGCTCTGAAACAACTTCAACTCAAAAGTGTCACTTCCCCATCGGTGATGGGAACTGTCAAAATCTTCGTGCAGTCTTTCGATGAAATCAGCCAACTGATCCCAGAGAAGGACACACAGCGGCAGCTTTCCAAGCGCATCGAGCTGGGCTACTACTTCTCTAAAATAAAACCATCAGTGAGTACTCATATAATGTTCTGTCATTGCACCAGCCATCACAGAGCCACAAATTATCCATAACTACACAACAAGAATAAGTACTAACGCACGTGCAGCATATACAACATGGTCCACTCCTCCACAAAGCACATCATCATCATCTCGCTCACTCAACATTCCTTCCCTAACAATCTACGTCGGAGCCCTCGCCCTCCTCTCCGCCATCACAGTCTCCGCCGTCTTCTACCTCCTCTTTGGTCCACTCGGCGCAATCCTCACGGCTGTTTTGTACTCCCTTGCTCTTGCGGGTATATTCTGCTGTAAGCGCGTGGTCGGAATGATATGTCATCCACGGTATGAGATGTTGAGTGAACGACGAAAGAGTGAGGTTGATGAGGTGCGCAAGCAAGGGATTGAGCGCTTGATGGAAGGGGCTACTCTGGTGAGTTGTCGATGCTTATAGTATACTTGTGTTGCTATGAACCTAGGACTCATCTAGTATACTTCATTCAAATCCTTTCTTTATACACACGCACATTCCTCTTCTGCCTGCAGATGTTGAAAAAAGAACACTTGATGCACAAGGCTCTGACAAGCAAGTCAGAATCCTCCATTACATCGGCTACTGCTGCAACTGTGGAATCCTCCACAACTTGTTCTTCTTCTGCGTCTTCCTCATTAACTTGTTACTTGGAACATTTCATTTCGTCATTGGAATGTGACGATGATGAGCAAGACAACGAGGTTGATGTAGAGTTGGAACGACATGACGATGTTCTGGCATGTCATTCTTGTGCCAAGAATGATGATCACGATGATGACGTGCCTTCTTCTTCAAGTGAAAAAGGTGGCATTTCTGTCGTTATTCAGCTATACAAGGAGGAAGATGAAGACTCTTTCTCTCCTTCTTCTTCTTTCGAATGTGCAGAAACAGAAACAGAATACACACATGTGCGTGTTCCACGTTCCGACATGATGCAATGCACAGAAGATTCACAAGCACTCATTCACTAACAGAAGAAAACAAGAATGCTACTTTGCCCACTGCCAATACCACTTCAAGAACAAGAGAAGTACCCATCAACTGCCCCATCTGTCTATCCTCTTATGAACCAGACCAAAGTATATGCTGCTCCTCCAATCCTCAATGTCCACACGTCTTTCATTCGAGTGCATCACACATTGGTTTGTTGAAATGGGACGACGTAATAATGACATTATTATTCGACATTGGACCAAGTTGGACGAACACTCTCTTTTGGATTATACGTTGAGTTGTCCTTGTTGTCGACAGCCGTTTCTGAAAAGGGAGCTACTACTAACGAAGGATGCTGAAACGGAGGAGAAACAGGTTGTTCGGGTGAAAATGACTAAAATGACGAGTAAGGTCGCACCTATGATGGGAGAAGATGAAGAGCAAGTATGTCCAGTCTAGTTTCTGCGCGACGTTTTTGCCTCGAATACATGATATATGTCAAGAAGAAGAAGATGTCAAGAAGTTGTAACAATGTATAGATTTATAAAAAAAGTTTAGTTCGCACTGTTAGAAAGACATTCTTCTATTTTCTTTGCTTTACAACTATCTATAACGTGTAGCAAAAGAAGTGACAGACATCAACACATAGAAATAAGAGGACCAGACGAAATCATAATCTTGAAACTCTTGTCTGCTCATACACTTTGATCACTTCCAGCCTTTTCGCCAGCCGTATTTTCTATTTGTTCCAAACTTCGTGAAATAGCCCAATCAGTAGCAGCTACAGCCGAATCATCCGTCCCAGTGGCACTCTCCTTGCTGTGTGTGGCAATCGTCTTCCACATGTTGGCTTCGGCAAGTGCCTCAAGTTCCTCCTCCGACGCTTGACCTAATTGTTCATCGATTGCTTGATATTTACCCGCAGCAGCGACAATTCCAGTCCAGTCACCCTTGGCAATCAATTCATCGAGGCGTGAAATACGGGTTTCTTTATTCCAATCGGAAGAAGCAGTGGATGTATCCAGGCTGGAATCATGCATTGAGTCCGTTTCGACGTCGGATCTTGTTTCGGAGTTTCCGCCATCGGCAGGAGCGATGCCAACACCACCCATCAGAGCGGCTGCCTCTCCTACGGCGAGCCAGTCACCCTGTTGGACGGCTCGTTCTAATGATGTGATGGCTGTTTGTTTCATGGAGGATGGGCCAGTGTTATAGCTTTGTGAACCCATACTTGTACCCGTGCCTTGTGAATTCAAGTCGCTCACAGATGAGTCGTCGTCACTATCCTCGTAAAAGGACGGGTCTTCGGAGGAGAGAGAATTTGTCCGACTTCGCTGTTCTTCGCGATTTTCCATTGCTCTAGCCTTTGCTTCCATCTTGGCACTCTTTCGGATAGCCTGACGTGCTCTTTGTGCCACAGTCCTTTCTTGCATTGTGAGGAGAGTTTCTATGAGTTCTTCCTCACGTCCTTTAAATTGGAGCATCATTTCATCTACATTGTCTACTTCGTCTGGTACCACCCTCCTCACAAGATGTTCCACCTCGGATCGTATTTGATTGATATCCCTTTGTCCTTTACTACCGCCAGTGTAACCAGACGTTGTTGTATCATCTTCTAATGATCCACTCGCTTCTGACCTTCCATCGTCCATATGTGAGGCTGCAAACACTACACCTTCCCAATTTCCAGCTGCAACAAGCGCATCCAATTCTTCCCTCGAGTTACTAGCATCCATACTAGAACTATCATCATGTGAGATGCTAGAGCTCGATTCTACCTGACTGCCCATTTCAGATTTGGAAGCTGTTCCCGCAAGGAGCGCAGCGGTGGCACCCACAGCGGCCCAATCTCCAGCTTCAATTGCCATATCTAAATCTGCACGTGAAACTTCTCCTTGCGGAGTGGAATGTATACCGACTGGACTGTTCGGTGAAGAAATATCTTCTTCTTCTTCTTCTTCGGTACTCTGAGACCCATCGAGTGGAATAAATACTGGGTCTGAATCATCTTGTGTCACTCGGGTCGTTTCGACGACGGCACTTGCTGCAGCGATAGTCGCAAGTGCCTTGGCAGGTGAGCCAGTATCGGTAGACAAAGCATCATCCAAACCGGTATCAAATGACGATGCTTCATGCAAGGATTCTGTGGCCAATGACGACATTCCAGCACTGCTTGACCAGCCGGAGGCACCTGCACTAGATGAATCATCGTTGGATCGAGGAGAAGAAGGGATTCCTGCGACCATGGGCATGAGATTTGGATCATACGGAGGAGGCGGTTCGATTGTTTGAGGAACGTAATTGCCTGTTTCAGGTACATACTTGATATTGGCAAGTTCCACATCTCCACTTTCTTTGGGTGAGCCAAGACTCGACAGTTGACTACTCCCATCACTCCCAATGAATTCTCTCCCAGGACTATCCTCCGGGCCGTTTCCTCCCCCAATCTCTAAATCACGATCTTTCGCATCCGATTTAAAATCACACAACGAAGGATCGTCATCACCATCTCTCTTTCGCTTTCTTGTCACCAAGACTCCAACTAATGCCACGCTGACACACGCCAACACAATTCCTGCCACAGCTCCTGGAGCAATCGGTTCAAATGTCGTGTCGTTTCCATCCTCCGGCGCTTTCATGCCGGGATTGTTCGGAGCAAGGCCGGCAGCAGTCGAAGGTTGTAGGGAGGGTTGATTTAGAAATGTAGGAGAAGGTGTCTCTGGAGTGGGTGGTACTGTTGGTAATGGTTGGAGTGGTGTCGGTACCTCTACTGAAGTTGGTACCAACGTCGTAGGTACATCTACAACTACACTGGGTGTCACAGTAGGCTGTCCAGTTTCTGTCGGTAGTTTGGTCGTAGGATTTTTTGTTGGAGCGACTAAGGGTGATTTTGTTGATGGAGCAATCGATGGTGAACTCGTCGGAGATATTACAGGTGCAGAAGTAGTCGGAGCAGTTGTAACTGGTGTAGAAGTAGTTGGAGCAGTTGTAATAGGAGCCGTGGTTGATGGAACCACCACTGGAGAAGCCGATGGAGCAGTAGTAGTCAATGGAACCACCACCGGAGAAGCCGAAGGAGCACCCGTCGGCCTCATCGTCGGCACATCCGACATCACCACACTCACCGGACTCCTACTTGGCACACCCACCACCTCAATCGCATAATCCACACTCGCCTGAGTATCACTACAAACCACAGTCAAATACTCCTCCTCCACCCGTGTCGGGATCTCCCCCGGCCCCGTCCCCGCTGTCAATATACCCCCCTGATTCACTCCACAGCATTCACTATCATCATCTGCAGCATCATTGGTAAGTAAATTGGACGGACAGAGGCAATTGAGGTACACAAAGTTCACTTGCAGTACAAATGGCAACTCCGAAAAGAGGGCAGTGTCAATACGCCCATTGCTAATTTGTTGAATGAAGATTGGATACTCGTCAATGGAGACTACTCCATCATTGTTCCTGTCGGCATTGTAGAGTGGAGTGTAGCATGTGTCGGTGGGGTTGGTGGGATCGTAGGTTCGTGGGAGGGTTTGGATCATTCGTTGGAGTTGGATGACTTCGTCGTAGCTGTAGGGTGGATAGGATTGTTTTGATTGGGGTTGTTGCTTTTGGAGAAAGATGTTGTGAGTTTGCAGCGGTGGTGGGTAGGAGGATGAGGAGTAGGGATTGGATGCTCCCAAGAAAGTTTGGTTCGCTTCATTGTTGATGTAGATTTTGATGAGAAGTGGTGGCAGGATGATGGCAATTGTTATTGTTTTTGTAGAAAAAGCTTTTTCTGCTGCTGCTCTAGTTATCTATCCTTCTATTTTCTATATTCTATTGTCGCGCGACACACCTCTCAAACTCTACAATGATATTATTCCCGTCGCTTGGAATTCTTTTGTTGATTTGAAAAGAGAGATTGAAACGTAGTAGAGAGATTGTGTGTCAGAAGAGAGCTGTAGTTTAAAACGTCAATTTCAATTCGATGGCCATTTTTCTAGCTGGTGGAAATCGTGATGGCGCTATCAATAACGGTGCACTATACGCACTCATCCTCCACCACGCACAGCCCAACACATTCCAGCTCTATTGTCCGCCATTGCATTCTCCCCATGAGCAATATGATTGAATTGGCCCATACTCAAGCACAGATGAATTCGATCCCGTGATTGGAGCCCGCCAGGAAATGTCATGTGCTTCTCGCCTCTTGAAAGGGCATTCAATGCGTTTCGATTGATAAATGGGCGGCTTTCGAGACGAATTCATTGTGGATTGACGTTGGTGGTGGCAGCTCCAACGATGCATCTACAAGATTGAATCGAACGATATAGAGCGGTATTGTTTTCTTTTCGACGCTGCTGCGCTTTTTTCATTGAATCGTCGTTGCTCCTTTCAGCGCCGCCGCTGGAAATCATTCTTCCTCCAAGAAGTCTACTTACCAAATTGTCATGGTGATAAACCTTCCTCCATTCCTACACGTTTCACCACGACCGTTCATTGCTATGCCTTACTGCTCCACCGCAAAACCTATTGGCTCTTGGGCAGTTCACGTTGAATTAATGATGCTCTTGCTTCGCTTGGTTGATACGTTCACGTGCGGTAAGTACTTGAACAGAGAAACCCGCCATGAGTGATCGGAAGATGGCGCCAAAATTGGTCTTGAATGGAGAAAGTGGCAGAAAGTGGCGTGATGTGTCAGTAACTCACGACTCAAATAATGTACGATCGATCCACGAGTCGATAAGTAGAGAGATTGGTGTCTTATTAAAGAGACCTTGTGTCTTACTAATCAGATAGGTATCTGAGTCGCTTAGATCCCACCACGCGTTTCTCACCACCATAAAAAAAAGCCTCCCTGCGATAAAAGGCTACCGCAGCGCTCCACCATAGGCTCAAGCTCTCCTCGTACAATACCAAGCAAGCACTTATTCCAGAATAGAATCCAAGCAATAACCATGTCGTCGCAAGTCGCCAAGCCAGTCGAGAGCAATAATGCGACCGTAGAAAAGACCCCGAACGAGGAACAAAAAAAGAAGACTCGAAAGGAACTGTTCGAATCCGCCACAACCTCTGGGATGGGAGGAAGAGGCTCAGATTATGATACTACTACTAATAACAACACTGAAACAACCAAACGAAATGTGGATGCGTTTTATCAAGTGTTGTGGCCAGTTCTTGAGAAGGAGGGGGGTTGGACTCTGGTACGTCTTTCTCTATTTATTTTTATATGGTTCGTTATTGTGTGTGCGTGTTGGAAAAAAGGTTGATACTTGGGCTGTGGGAAGCGAGAGGCATAATTATATAACCCTCGGTTCGAAGTCAATTCTTTGACTTGTCTTTCAATTCATTCTTGCTAACATCAAGTCTTGTATTGTCTTGGTCCGCACTCTCTCTCTTTTTGGTTGGATACACGTCGTACCATAAATAATAATATCCTCTCTGAAAAACAACACACCAACACAGGTGAAAGGAACAGGATCACACGAAGGCCTTACCATCTTTTGCCCACCTGGCACTACTGCCACTACTACTGACATTGTCCAATTATCCAATCGCATTCTTGCAAAAGAAAAAGAAGAAACAACAAGCAACAACGACTCTAAAAATAGTGGGGATACTGAAAAAGGCACTACCAACAACAATAACAAACCAACCACTACAGTACCCGAACTAGTCAATCATCAAGGACCATGGAACTGTATCTGTGGTATTACCAATGAAGAGGGTACAATACGTTGTGAGGCTTGTTTTGGTTGGAGAGAGGCTTCTTCCACCACCACTAACACTAACAACACTACCACTACCACAACCAACAAAACTACAAAGAAACCACAATATTATACCAAACTGAGACAAGTTATTGGACAAATCCTCAAGAAGGAAAGTGATGTGGAAACCAAGGCTGCGGAAGCATATGAGGCTGTCATTTTGAATGCCAAGGAATTATTTGGTGTATCCTCTACTACAACCACTGAGAATGATAACGAAGGAGGTACTGAAGAAGAAGGTAACGATGACGGTAGTGTCACTCCAACCAACAACAATAACAACAATGAAGCACCCATGTCACCAACCGCACGAATGACACGACAACGTTTCAGTGATATCGCATGGAAGGAAGATCGGACACATTATGAAAAGAGTTCGAGTCGGGTGGGGGTGCAGTATCAGGTGGATGTGTTGCCGGTGGTTGGATCGCATACTATTCCGGAGGAGGAGGTCTTGTGAGTATATACTTTTTTGCCTTTTATATTCAATTGTGTGTTTTTGTTAGGAAGTGTTGCATTCATAGTTGTAAACACTCCTATGATATTATGTATTCATCATTGCTCATCTCTCGTCATTCTGCACCACACAATATACTTTTTCAGATACGATCAAGTGTGGGATCCAGAAAAGGCACAAAAATCCGGTAAAATCGACTTTATCGACCATCGTGTCAAATCCTCCATCAAGGAACCAGCCTACGACATGCTCCATCAACGGAACTATCAACTTCCCGGATTCTTCGCCGAAGTCTCCAAGGCCCCACCGACCGATTGTTCCCATTGGACTGCCGAAGAACGTGCCAAATTCCGTAAATTGGTCTTTGAAAAGCATGAAGACATGTGGCAAATTTCCGAAGCATTGGGTCGTCCCGTACGAGAATGTGTGACGTATTACCTTGGAAAATTCAAAACCTCCAAGGATTTTCGATCGTTACGACGTGTTATGGAAAAGGCACGGGATGAAAACCCATTCAAGTACCCTGGAGAGATACTCTGTGATAAATGTGGTAAGGGGGGGAAATTGGTGTATTGTGATTCGTGTGATAGTCATTATCATTTGACGTGTCAGGATCCTCCATTGTCGGAGGTTCCGGAGGGGAATGATTGGAAATGTAACAAGTGTGTTGAGAAGGACAATAAGAACAAAGAAGAAGAAGAAGTTGTTGCTGCTGCTGCAGCAGCAGTAGATGGAGGAGGAGGAGAAACGGATGATAAAACTGAAGATGATACGTCCAAGAGTGGTGGTGGTGGTGGTGGTGGAGAAGTGGCGGAAATGGATACATCGAATGCGGAAGAAGAGGAAGTTAGCTCGTTTGAGGGGAAAGGAAGTGATACAACAACAAATCATGATGACGCTGGATTAACCTCGACTACAAACAAACAAGATGAACCAAATAATGGCAGTAGTGTCGAGGAGAAGAAAGAAGAAGTAGTTGCAAGCGATGATGATGTCAATGTCACAATCGATGAAACGAGTGACACTTCCACAACTGCTGGCGGAGAAAAGCGTTCCATCAGTAGAGAAAATGACGATGACAACAACAACAACAATTCGGATACTCCACAGCATCAAGCAAAGAAGGCCAAGAATTTGACAAATGTGGAGCAAGATGCGTCTGAGTCAAAGCTTAGAGCTTTGTTAGAAAATTACGAAAGACTGGCTCCGCCAGAGCCGAGTCGAGAGCAACAAGAACAGGGTGGTGCCACAATGAGAGTTCTCCATGATTAAAATAATATAAAGAGAGCATTGCTCTTTTCTTATATCATTCTTCTTTATATAAGTATTTGACGAATTATTGAAAGTCGTTAGGTAAGAAGCCCGGCTCTCATTCTTACCATATTCCATCTAGCAATTTCCTGACTGACGGGCCAATGATAGTCAGGTGTACACTCGCTATTGGGTGATACAACTCGCGTGTTTCAACAAGATTATGTTTCAATTGATAACATTATCATTTTACTCATCACACTTTGATTCACTACTCTATAGAAAAGAGGCTCTTGTCAACCAAACACACACTTCTCTCATGTTACTATACAAATAATATTTGTCGATATTAGCTTGTCTCTCTTTCCAGCCTCCGTAAATGAGAAAGTAACTCCTCCTCTTTTCCAGCATACGCCAACAAAAGTTCTTCGGCCGTCTTGCCCGGTGACGTCTTTGCCACAAGAGACTTAACCTCGGCTTGAATTGATTCCAAATCTAGCTTTTCTTCGACTACTTGTGGAGTTTTCTCTTTTCCTCCCTCGGTAGTATTCTTCTTTTCATACAAGTTGGTCGCCACTGCGGATGCAACTCCCATTGCGGCAAGAGATGATCCCATCATGGTGGCATTATTTGTGGGGTTTGCATTATTCTCTTCATCGACGATACTAACCTGTGACCCACGACTTTCGGACCAAACGGAGGGTGCTGAACTTTCGTCATCTTCTCCATCACGATCATCATCCACGTGTTCCTCCTCCTTTTCTTCCTCCTTTTCCTTTCCGACTGCTGCTGCTCCAACAGCAGCAACAGGAATTACAGCAGCAGGATTTTCCAAATCATCATCATCATCATTGGCATTGGCAGGCTCTCCAGCAAATTCTCTCACTCGTGCCATTTCTTCCGTTTGTCTCTCTCGATTCCGTTTGGCTGCAAAGACAATGAGTGGCATGGCAAATAGTGCTAGAATGATGAGAAAGACGAGCCACCACGATAGTCCGGCTTCTTCACTTTTATCCTTAGTAATGATGGTCCCCCTGTCAATGTTGTCTCCTGCTTCAGTTTCATCCTCCTCCGTCCCGTCAGTAGTAGTGGAAATGATGATGTACTCCAAACCGGCACCAGGTTTACCCAATCCAGTAATCTTTGTATCATCATTCATTTCCTTGACAATATTGTACAATTGTCCATTATCAATGGCTGTATTGATAGTATCTTTCAAACACGAACGTACTTGATCATACTGCGAGAGATGATCCTCACTGGGTGTCATGACAATGGTGAATTCGACACAAGACTCGTTGGGGGGAGCGTAGCTTAGACCATCGGGACAGGTCGTATCCACCACCAACGTATCCAACTTTCCAAGCATACTGACTACTGGCAGTTGTTGTTGTTGTTGCTGTTGCTGCAGACTACTATTCTTTTCTTCTTGCACGATTTCGGCAGTAGTAGTAGTAGTAGTAGTACACTCCTTTTTCAATACGTCCATACTTAACGTGGTGAAGCCTTGAATCAATTGAGCAATTACACCTTTTTTGGATTCCGAGTTTGACTGTATATCTTGAGCTGTGGTGGATGGTGGTTTATCATTGCTGTCGCTGTCGTAAGATGAATAATCGATGACACTTCCTATGATGGTGAATGTGATTGGATCTGTGGAAGAAGAAGATGATGAAGATGATAAAGTTGACGATGAAGTTGACAATGTTGCCGTGGGAGTGGTGATGGTTGCGTCGTCAGGATTGGTGGAAGGCCCAGATGACTGTGTAGTGGTAGTCGTGCCAACATCTTCAGTAGTAGAAGTAGTGGTCGTGAATGTTGTAGTTGTACTATCCGATGTCGTAGTAGTCGATGCAACCGTCGTTGTAGTTGCCTCCGTAGGTAGTAGGGACCACCTTCAACAACTCCTTGACCACCAAATCCACAAACGCACAAAAGTCCTGCCGATACGCCAAGGCCACCTCACTCGGATTGTCCTCCACAAGTACACTCACATTGATTCTGGGATTGTTATCCCCCTCACAACATCCCTCGCCCTCACCCAATTCCTCACACCAGCATGCCAGTGTAGGATAGGCCAGTTGTACTTCAAATGGAAGATTGCCAAATGTAACGAGGGCGGAGTTGTTGTCCGAGTTAGTCGATGTAACGGAGAAGAGATTGAAGTATGGTTCCAATAGGGGAAGGCTGCCAAGAAAGAGAATGAATTCGGCTTGGGAGAGACCCATCCCCGCAGTGGATTGGATGGATATGGCAGCGTCGACCCATGCGTTGCATTCCTCGGGGGTGTAGTTGAAGTTCTGGACTTCTTGGGCGGAAGTGATGGATGGGAGGAGGGCGGTGATGGTAACGATGACCATGAGGATTGCGTTTTGGACATAAATCATGATCATTATGCGCTAGAGAGAGACGAGAGTACTTCTTTGCTCTTTTTTGATTTATGCGCTTCTATAGATGACGTTGTCGCTCCTCTAGATGATTCCTGAGATACCAAATTAGTGATCTGATTTAGCTGCTAATGTTTGCTATTGCATTGGCTTCGCCGTCCAGTTGCAGTTACTTTCGCCTTCGTTGATCGTTCGAACTAACCGGCGGGCGTTCAAAATGAAAAAAATGAAGCACAAAAATAGAAAAGCCTCTGATGGAGACTCTCTGGACAAAATTTGCCACGAGCCATGTACCAATTCCTATCGTAGTAGATGAGTCAGATGCACGAACAGAGGAGAGAGGAATCTTTCACCCGCCCAACCGCCTTTCCTCAACAGCCTATGTATCACAAAATCTTTATCCCTTGCTCCAGAAAGCTCACTCATTCACTTACCCCCACAAACTCAGGCTAGCAAAAATTTGTACCCTCCGGGGACTAATTCGAGGGATTCGATTCGTACGATACCTTCCGCGTCCCCCGCCCTTGCAACTTGAAGTAAAAAATGGACAGTGGGGACACTCGGGCTCAGGACGCAGTTCTTCTGATCTTTCTCATCCTTGCTACCAGATTTTGTCTCTTTGCTGCGAATTGGTATCGTAATTATCGAGATCTCTTTTCTCGATGGTCAGTTTCAGTGCGATCCTCACCCTCACCGAGTTAGTTTGCCATATATACAATCTGCCTCATATGCCAGAAAGAATGTCCAACTCCTGCCTTGTCCTTTCATGTAACTATAATGAAAGTCGAAGCAAGGATGGTTACAATCGACAGAAATGACGATACACTTTTGAAAATCGTTGTTTTATTTAGCCATATACTTACTCCTAACAATTATACTCTATATTGAGATGATCCTACAGCATACATCCCCTCAAACTCTTATGAACCTGCTCTACCACCATTCATTCTTTTTCTCACTCATTCAACAAACTCCTCACTCCTATAATATTCTCCTCTCTCTCCTCTAACAAATCTAAACAACAGGCTCCCTTTCCGTCCAAACCTGCTTCTTCATCAACGTAACCTCCGTATCACCCGTAGTCAATCGTGTTGCTACCGTACTTGCCATTCCAATCGCAGCTACTCCACTCATTGGTGAAGAAGAAGAAGAAGAACCTTTCCCTGCACCTTGCATCATCATGTTCATGTTGGTGACTTCATAATCGTCATCACTCCAAATGGAATCATTGTCATCATTATTATTGTTGTTGTTGTTTTCTACTACTACTGCATTGGCATTACGGCTGTTATTATGACGACGTTTTTTGGAGACGAGTAAGGCTACAAGTAGGAATACAAATAGTACCCCGCCAAGACCAATTCCAATCCATCCACCTAGTGGAATCTTGTCTAATGAAGGAGAAGAGGAAGAAGAAGAATCCGATTGTTGTTGCTGATTGATAGCTTGGATAAAGGATGTATCTGCAGCGTTAATTCCAGAGGCTGTATTGTTGTTGGTAGCATTTTCTTCTTCCTCTTCTTCTTCTTCTTGTACTGCTTCTGCCGAGATTGTTGTTGTGGTGGAAGCTGTCGTAGTACTTGCAGCAGTTGTAGTTTCAGCTTCTTCTGCTGCTTCTGCTGCTTCTGCTGCTTCTACTACAAGGTTGGCAATGGCAGACCAGTCCATAACATCCGTATTGTTGGAATCAACTTCCGTATTGTTGAAAACAATGTCCGTATCATTGAAAACCTCCATATCCTGTAATATTGAAAGTGTCTACCGTGCTATTATTGGTAGTGGAAGAAGCCTCAAGATCATCAATCATTGTCGAAGTTACCATCATCCTCCTCCACAACAACAACAACAATCTCCTCCTCTTCTTCTTCCACCACAGGAAGAGGAAGAGAAGGTCCATCCACCAAGGTCCAATCCAACGCAACATCATTCTCCACATAAAACTCCATCAACTTTTTACAAAAGAATTCTTCATACTTCTTTTCCACCTTTTCTTTACTCTCCCACCCCTTATGGAAACCCACCAACATGACCCCATCGTGGACATAGGTGCTATCTTCCAACGTGTCAAATTTACCA
This sequence comes from Skeletonema tropicum, assembly GCA_037178625.1. NCBI lineage: Eukaryota > Bacillariophyta > Thalassiosirophyceae > Thalassiosirales > Thalassiosiraceae > Skeletonema > Skeletonema tropicum. Next base: position 222,419 of record CM074134.1, on the reverse strand, counting down.
TTATTAGTGTTCATTATCCAAGGCTGTGGATGGCACTAGTAACATCATCATCATCGGAGGTGGTAGTTTCATCGTAACATGACTCTGGCATTTTAAATACCGTGACGCAGCCCTTACGTAACTCTTGGTACAATTGGTCGGATGCACTGGTCAAAATAACCGTGGCAGCGGATGAACCGGTGGTGGATTCAATGAATTGGCTGAATTCATGTTGATTGAGTGCCGAGGAGTTATCAATGTCAAAGGTTGTGGCGATGGTGAGGGAGGGTTGACAGAGGGGAAGGATGTCGGCTTTTTGCATGATGCGTTTGGTGGGTGAAAGAGAAGGAGTGAGTGTTGTTGGTACGGGTGTTGGTGCCGCGGAAGGTGATGTTGTTGGTCCGGCTGTTGGCTCGGCTGTTGGCTCGGTTGTTGGTACGGCTTTAGTTGTGGTCGTCGTAGTGGTTGTGGTGGCGGCCATGGTGCCCCATGCTGCAGTGCGGGTGCTGCTAGTTGTCGTTGTCGTTTCGACTGAATCAGCCAAGGCACTCAAATCGATTGGCGTGTACACTTCCTCCTCTTCGGTAGTGGTAGTGACGGGAGTTGGTTTCCCATTGGGCTTCAGAGGTTTATTCAGTGTGTCTGGTTTCCCTTCCACACCTTTCATGGACGAGGAGGATTTTGCCAGTAATACGGCTGCAAGTAATTTAGAGGTTCTCGGTTTCATCATTTCTGTTAGACTGGACGGACTACTAAAGCTCTATTTAATAATCCTGCCAAAGGTACAGTTCATGAAGATAAGCGCAGTGAGCACGCTGTTCGCCTGCCTATCAATGCTATCACAGAGATCAATGTGAAAACACAAGATGTGGGCGGGAGGAGATTTTGAAATCATTTAAATTCATTTACAAGAACGTTTACGAGAAACCCGGGTTATCAAGACCAAGTACAGTAAAACTTCCATCCGACCCAACATATAAGTACTAAGTCACGCACAACGCACATCAAACTTAAACCTTGGGTACAGATGTGAAATGTTTTATGTATTGGGTGCTTCAAAGCTACTTCATGCTTCAGACCGCAAGTGCAAGTCATTGGAGAGATCTAATGCGGTGTAGAAGAGGGTGTCGCCATCCACAACCAGCTTCTCTGTCTCCACACTTTGCAAGAGAGAGAAGAACCACAAGAACAAGAAGTTATACCTTTCCTGACAGCAAACTGCAACTTCTCTCTTGAAAAGAGAAAGCAACTATACATCCTTCAATAAAATTTGATGCAACTTCCCCACAAGCAATAATGTCTGCTCATACGACAAGAATGTAAATGCAGCCGTTAATACCGTACTCAACAATTTTGCCTTCATTCCCTGAAACAATCCTCGAATACCACCTTGGTTGAATTGCTGATGGAGACAATCGATCATTCCATCGTATGTTGCATTCGTATTCTTGTTTGGTTCATTATCAATTATTTCGTTGTCATTTGGTTCTTTTGAAGACGTCGTGTTGTGTTGGAAAGAATCATCATCAGTGACATTCTTGATCTTGCTTTGCAACCGAAGCAGCACTTGTGCCAATTGTAACGGGTAAGTTGCTACAGTCGCTGCCATTTTCGATATTGCTCCAAGCACAAATGCTTCTACTTGCAGTCAATGAAGATGATGGTGGTGGTGATGGTAATGTGCTCACGACGATTCCTCCCTTTCCAACGATGCCGATGATGCATACGATAGCAACCGTATCCGCATCTGCCCATACAAAAAGTGCTGAATGATTGGATTTGATACCAAGAGAAGGGATGTAAATGTACCATTCCATAATTGTAAGGGACCTTCTTCTTTGGCAATTTGACGCATGATATTCCATAGATTTGTTGGTTGTTGGTGATGGTTGACGTTTGCTTCATTGTTGTTGTTGATATTGTTTCCATGGCTATTCTTTCTTGGTATGGATTTTGACTCCATTATTCGCAAACTTGCTACCCACATTGGATTAGTCAATAGTACATTGATCACCCCAGCCAATGTTGACGCCAACAATGATGATAGTGACGCACTCATCCGATAATGCCGTCGTCGTCGACGACTTGAATTATTGTGATTGTTGTTATTCTGAAACGATGACAAACTTTTCCGTGTGACCTGCAGGGCATAAAAGAATATAAAGTTACTAATCATGAGTGTCATTGCCATATTCTTTGCTCCTCGGTAGAGTGATTTCTCCTTGTGTAGACGAATGAGACATTGTAAGATTGTTTCATTAGTTTGTGCTTTTTTCATCCTCTTGATGATCTTGATTGTACTTTTCTTCATTTTCATTTGGATTGTCCGAAATTTTTTCAGTCTCTGGATGTGATGGCAGCGGTTCCATTAGTGCTTTTCTGGGGCTGCTGCTGTTGCTGCGATTGTATCTCGACTCTGATACGCTCAAGTGGGTAGAATGTTAATATTGCCAGCGCGCTTCCGATGGATCCACCTTTTGTGTGTCATTGATATATGTGAAATTGACATGCGATTGTTAGATGATTTTTCGTTGCATAGATAGAATAGAACACAGGCAGATAGGATCAACTTCTTACCAATGGCATGAACGACTGGTGGCAGAGGCACCGCAGAAGATGTAGGTGGCGCTGTCTTGGTGGTGGACATCTCGATCCTCTCGGTTTGTTATATCTGAAACTGAAATCTTTCTCTTGGACGTCGTTTTGTCAAAGGATGTCAGGCTACAGCTTCGCCCAGCCGACATGAAACTTTAGCCGAAGAATAGCCAACAACCTTTCAGAGCTTTGCGGAGCAGCAGGTGTCATTTCCCTCGCCTGTCGCTGGAGTGATGATTATGCCATCACCAGCATCTTTCCATTGCCATTGCCATTGCCATGGTCCATATGCGGTGCTTTTCTTTGATGCCTGGTGTCACGTAGTGTCACGTGAACGTGTCTGTGTGCTTTTATTTTGCGTCACTGGAAATGTCTCACAGACTTCACAAGCTATATACTGCTGGAAGGAACGGAAGCCACTTGAAATGCAGAATGTTGGATGTTGGTGCTTCTATCTATTGTCCTCGCACTTATGTACTTATTGATTCCGATTACTACTTATGATAACATGCATCAGCTCTTGAAGAAGGGATCCAGGGTAATAGTGGGAAGAATCTTCTTCTTGCAAAATTGTGGCGACTGTACTGAAGGGACTGTAGACTTCAACTGTATTGTACTAGTTCAAAACAAATCAAAAGTGAAGACGACGAAATAAGTCCAAGACTATCGTTGTACTTATATTGGAATAGTAAGCCAGTTGTATTATGTGTTTCATTCTTGCTCTTCACCAGTAAGATATGTGTTCTTTCGACTGTGGTTCATACTCCTTTGTCAACTGACTTCATTCTTCTTTCCTTCCAATAATATATATGCCCAGCTAATAACCTTTCTCTCCAGAGTTAAACATGATTTCCCAACGTGTATACCCAACCTGGGTTCGACGGCATCTGACCTGGACCTTTACTTTGAACAGCAGCTTGAATTCCAATGAAGTAAGCTAGTTCTTGATTTGGCGTTCTCAGTTGTGTCAAGTAGAACTGTGTGGATGTTTGTGTGTGGATGATTTGTTGTTAACGAGATGAAAACGCCACAAATATACGTCAGTCACAATTCAAACATCGATCTTACTTACCTCATTGACAAACTTTGTACCATCCTTCTTATAATTGAGCAAGTTCACAGAACATTCTTTTTCACTCTTCAAAGCATCACTAATCCGCTTCACATCTTCTGGCGACGTCTCCTTCCCTTGCAAGAATCTACAATTTTTTCCCACAATATCATCAAACTCATAGCCGGTCAACTTGGTAAATCCACTGCTGATATAAATAACCGGATTGTCCGATTGATGCGGATCTGTGATGCAGAAGGAGACACTTTCGGGTGTCGAATTGAGCATATCGAGTATGATGTAGTCTCGCTCGCATAATCGTTTTGTAGGTGTGAATGATTTCGCTTTAGTTGTGTCGTCATTTTCGTCCCCTCCTCCTTCAGTTTGGAGTAGAGACATCCATTCGCGGAGGAAGCCGAGTTTCATTTTGTGCGATGTGGGCAAGGAGAGTGGAATATTGATACAGAGTTGACAGGAGTCAGTGAATAAGTTTGATGATCGAGCCGTGTCTAATCAGTTCTAATATGTTAAAATAGCACAATGGATGGATATGCCCCGCCCGTTCTCGACTACTCCTATACTAATCTTATCTTATGCTCTGCTTTCAGTGTTCCCTTGAAGTGCGTGCTTTCAGCAAGGAAATGGATTCGCAGAAGAAGGGATGTCAGAAGGGGGAGTTCTTTCTTGAAAATAAACATAAGAATTCCTACGTTCATAACGGTGGAGCGGTTGAGAGAGAAGGCGAAAAGTCTTTGGTAGGCTAAGTAAGTAGGGCGGGTCACAAACTCTACTTGCGCTTTATGAAGCCTGTATATATGGTGCCGGAATGGTGCCCTCAGCTGCTTCAGATCATCTGGCTTGACAGAAGCTGAGAGGAAAGGCAATTGCGTTAGAATTGCTGTGCATATATATTATCATCGCGGCAGGGTGATGAGAAGCCACAACAACCACAAGTTTGTCGCGACCGAGCTGAGCCTAAGCGAGAAGAACTAAGTTTACTCTCTCTCTCTCTAAGTAGAGGTAAGGCAGTGACACGGAGATCAGAAGTATTTCTATTCTATTTTACAAGGGACTTGAATCATGTCATATTGCTACTATTAATACTCCGATATTATCAGAACTCCCTCTCACATACGCCTCCTGGGTTATTAATTGTGCCGCTGTTTGGTATGAAGCCTTAGTTTCTCGGAGCACTTGTGCAACAAATTCCACTGCCTCTTGGTTGTCAACCACATCCCAAAGTCCATCTGATGCAACGATAATAAAGCAGGGTTCATCCTGATTGTCGGGGCCAGGAATTGACTGATCATTGCTGCAACGCTTGTGAACCTCATCTTTCGTTAGAGCTAAAACGTCTGGGATTTGAGACAAATAGGGTGCAAGTTTGACATCTCCTAGCGATCTTGAGACCGCCAGGCTTCCGTTCACTCTATCAATACCACCAGACTTTGAAATAAATCCTCCTCGCTCAATTACCTCACCCTGCTCCTTTGGGCAAGAGGCGACATGATCAACAGTTAGCTGCATCCCGGTGACTCTTGCATTGTTCCCATCATGATCCCAACTAGAGAGGACTGCTCGAGAGTCGCCTACATTCGCGATGATCACAGCTAGATCTGTAACGTGTAGAATTGTAGCCGTGGTACCTGCCTCTCTCATCACACCTGTTGGGGATGAATTGATCGCCTCAAGTATACCTTCATGAAGATTGTAAAACGATTGCTCCATGTTGACTTTAACTTCCTTCTTTCCATTTCCAATCCGAGTTTGAAGACTGAATCTCCTTGTCAACGGTTGATAGCCTTTCCTCTACTTCATTGTAGAAAGAAGATGCAGAGAATTTAGATGCAATGTTTCCCATGTGCCCATCAAAGATCCCATAAAACTGATGATCTTCATTCAGATGAATCGTGTGAAAATCCTCTATAGTCCTTCTTCTCCCTTGAATATCGCAGTATCCAGATGTTGAGTGGGTTGGTAGCATCGAATGCGTGTGGATACATTGTGGCAATAATGTAACGTCGTATGTGCAAAACAAACCATGCTTTCGAGATCGCTGCGTGCATCTGGCATGAGTTATGGTCAGGAGTACTTTTTACCACATTTTGGACAGACAAACTCGGCAACTGTATCAGACGAGTTCATGTCAACTCTTGGGTCTAGCGTTTGGTGCTCAAGAGCATTATGTGAACCAGGAATCATGAAATCATTCAGAGGCTTCCTGAACAAGAGTTTTTCTACAGGCGGCGATTTTCCATTGTCGTGGTGGCTGTGATTATTGCTATCAGTGAAGTAAGGGTGTGAAAGGGCATCAGCGGGTGAAATTCTTGTCAAAGGGTCCCAGTCTAATAGCCTCCATATCAAATGGAGCAATAGATCAGTCGAGCTATCGAATCCAACTCCAAGAGGATCTCGAGCTCTCAACGCATTGTGAAAGTCATGCAGGGTGCAAGAATGTTTGGCAACACTAATATCATCAAGAGGGTCGCCTTTCCGCAGTGGCCAGTTCATTCCATTCGTCGGTACGTATATGCAGAATTGAGAGAGTGCTGCGAGGTATAATGCCTTCTTTATTTCGCTAGAACTAGCGCCTTCATTCTGAAGTTTGTTCGTAAGTAGTGCGGTTGTCCTCTGATCTACTGAGAAGACATTCGGTGTACCTAGCAAAAGTTCTACAGATGCAAATAGGAAGGCAGAAAATGAACGAGATATTGTACGCGAGAATGGCAGTTAGAACAAATGAGAACTTGGTACCACGTTCTACTAGAATGACACAGAAGTTGTAGGAGTCTTACCGAGCGCAAGAACCCCTATCGACCAAGAGTCATAGCTGTATGGGTTTGCAGAAGAAAACGGTTCCCACGGTGACAAGCCTTGTAATAATACCTCTGGAGGGGCATATTCGTCAGTCTGTTCTGCCGCCGTAGGACCTTTTCCGTAGAGGTTTCTTTCTACAAAGTCATCATAGCAACTCGAGAAATCAGCAAGAACACAATTGACATCCGATATTAAGTCTGGAATGATACCATCTTGTGACGATGGTGTTGTTTTGCATAGAATATTGCTTGGCTTAACATCACGATGTATGATTCCTCTTTGATGAAGAAAGTCGACAGACTTGAGCTGTGTATGGGAGCAGAAAGAAGGACGTGAGTGATGATTGAGGAGGACAATGAGCGAAGAAAACATAACTTATGGACCTCCACTTCCACTTACTATCTGTTTCAATACCTCTTTCAGAAGGTGTCTACCATTTCCATCAGCATCAGGTGTCATTCTTGCTCTGTGCATTACCGTCCATTGTTTCATGAGAATGTGACCTCGAAATCCCCATCCGAAGCCTTTGCCAAAATGCCGAGTGCTGAAAAACCACAAAGCCATCTGCCACAGTCGCTTCATACATGTACGATCGCAATGATGGACCTGCATTCTCAAACACAATCCATAATTCCACTTGTCCTCTCCTTCCCTCACGGAAAAAATGATCTACATATGTTGTAAATAGCGTAGGAGATTCAACCTTCTACGTCCAAGAAGTTCACCGAAGTAAACTTCACGTAATCCAGCCTCAAGTATCGAGTAACCCAGCTCAATTTTGAGCCGTTTCGCAATTAGATCTTTACCGTCATCACAAGACGATGAGAACGAAGATGACGACGATTGAGTAGTAGTAGTAGAATTTCCTTCATTTTCATCGTCACCCACTGCAGATGAAGATGCAGAGCCGGAGGGACAACGTCTCCGTGCTCTCCATACTTCCCCATGAGAACCACCTGCAAAGGCGCTTTTCCCCACCTCTTCATAAATACTGCTTCGATAAGATGATGATGATGAGTGTTGTTGCTTATTGTAATTGTCTCGTTTCTTATCATCATCATCACCCGTGTTATGAAAGCCACCATGTAAAATTTGAGAGAGATGACCAACCCATGACCACCATCGAAAGGAGACTTGACGATCATCATCTTGTACTCCCTCTTCTCGTTTCGGCTGACTATCATCATATCTCGTCTTAAAAGCTTCCACGGCATTTTCTTCTGCTGCTGCTGCTTCCGTTGAAATGGATGCTACCACCGGATGATAGGCAAAGTCCCTCTTGTGGACATCAATATTTCCAAGATGTAATTCTTGTTCTAACAAGATATACTGGAGAATTTCTCTGTTGTGGTCGTATTGTTGACCCAATACTGTTAGGCATGCTGCTCCATTGTCTACTGTTACTGTAGAAATAGCATTTTCGCCATTGCTGCTGCTACTACTACCACCGGCACTGCCGCCGGTACTGCTGGAATCAGGAGACGACGTCTCAACAAACAAGACCATCCCGGGTTGTACATCATCATCATCTTCTTTCTCCTCTGGAATATTATTGCTGCTACTGCTGTCATCATTCTGGCCTACATCATTCCCATTCGAAGAGGCAATTCTCTCCGATGATGTGCAGGCTGCTGTTCCATCTGTCTCAACAACTTGGATTGATTTATCATCTTCGTCGTCACTTGTTGCAGAAGTTTCCAAAGAAGAGGGTGGAGGTGGTGGACACCATCCTCTCACCCACTTGACATTCACAGCAGCATTATTACTCATTGTTTCTTTGACATTATAATCAACAACCTTATTGTGTACCAAATTATTATAATACTGTATTCCACGCGATGATGATGACTTGACTAAGTGCTCCTTAGTCTTATCATTTTCTTTTTCAGTCAAAGAAGTTGTTGTTGTTGTTGTTCGTCGTTTTCGTTTTCGATGGAATAGAAATTGCTTGAACTGAGGGAATTTGATATTAGTATGTTGTGCTAAAATCCGATCAAGATAATTGGTCAGTAATGGTGCAATATTGTTACGATGATGATGTGCATATCGACCCATAAGGCTTTTAACTTGCTGCTGTAGTACATTGTGATGATTGTCTTTTCCAGAAGAGTGTCGTTTTTCTTCGGTCTTCTTTATTTGTGTGTTTTTGAAGAGTATTCGGAAGGATGAGGTCCTCCTCCTCATCATCGTCTATTATGACCAATGACGATGATTCAATCGTCTCTGCGGTGGAGAAGGCATTATTATTATTATCGTGCAAAAGGATGATATGAAGTAGCAGTGCGGAAGTGATGGATAATGATTTCTTCTTCATACTTTATCGTTTGCAGAATATAATCTTCTTTGTCACATCATCATCATCAGCTCTCTACTTTTCCACCAGATATATCCGGCGACTCTAGAGATGATACAGTGTCTCGGTTAGCCTCTGCAGCGCTTTGATGCAGCTTCTAGTATCTGCTTCTTACTTCATGAGATTGATCTGTACTGATGTAGTCTGTAGGATGAAGGATGAGAGAAGCGTGATGTCATGGGTTGCCTTCGCTAATCAGAGGCTAATAATTTCGGGCAGACGGGCATCATCCCTCTTGAAAAAGAACGCGTATCTCCCCAAAAGGGGAATTATTAGGACAATAATGAACACCAGTACTATCACTGGTATCCGCTCTTCTTTTCTTGGGGGATTCCTTGGGGCAAGCGAGATGCGGAGAAGATATATTCCCTCGCAAGAGAACCAAATATTTGGTGCCCAACATGATGTACTTATCCTTCAGTCTCCCGAGCTCTGAAGCTCTACTTATCTCCAAGCGGCAAGAAGCTGAAATAATAGTGATGAAGTCAATTAAATACAGATCACGATGTATACCGCTGTACCAATAGGTGAAGAATGTGAATAAATAATACCAACAATGGGGAATATTTGAATTGAACGTCGAGTTGGACTGGCATCCTCTTCCCTCTCCGGGTCCGCCTCAAACGGCTGATCCCACCACCCTCGGTGTTTGCTGGTACCACGTTGTCTCTCACCATCCCTACAAAGATCCAGAATCGGGCGGTCCCTGATGCATGCCCCAATAGTCTTCCTCCGTTTTTCGATGTACTCCGTCAAAGTATACAGCCCAACCTCCTCAAATAACTCTTTCTTATCCGGATACGTCCACTCTCCAGTCCGTTCGTTCTTCTCAGGTCGATTCTTGCGTGCCATGCGGCAAGCAGCTCGATCATAGAAGCCTTCCAGACACCGCAACGCCGAATCCGTCAATACCCAAGTCTCACTCCCATACAAAGCACTGCCTGCACGACCCATTCGGGTGGGGTTATCGTCAAGAAAAGAGAGATTCCAGTCACTTCAAAAAAACTGCGAATTTAATCGTCCCTGACAGAGTAATCATCGCCGACTAATCATGAGGCATAGCCAAGAAGTTTTCAATGCTACAAGCTACTATGTCGACGATTGCTCGGGGCAAGGCTAATGCTGGAGTAGAAAAGCGATCGAGGATGCAAAGCATAAAGCATGGGATCTCTTCTTCGCGATTAACAAGATTGTCGACGTGGAAGAATTGGGTTCTCAAACGATTGCCCTACAGGAGAATCGTAGTAAGTAAAGTAGGTAGTTACTCCCGAGTGCATGCAGGGGAGTGGACATTGTGCAAAATAATTGTCAGGCTAGTTTAAAACGGAAAGAGACGATGAACATGTCATGTTGGCTAGATTACTTCGTAAAGAGTATAAATATGCAACAAATTTATCAGCCATACCTTGCAATCACAACCCTTAGAGTTACATTGTTGTCCTGTATCACCTCAGATCAGCTCATCCACAGTGTTATTTCTCCATATAACGGGTGAAATATCTTTGAATAATAAAATATTGTGGCATAGGTGCTGGTATCATATTATTATTTGGGAGCATCTAAGACCCTTGCAACATATTGTGGGGTGCTGGTGATGTGCGTTCAGTAGGTAATTAATGAGAGTAATATGGATGCCTCCTCACCAAAAACATTTGTAACTCCTATAGGATAGTTATATGAAGGATATATCAGAGTAATGACCCATGGGATGAATCATAACATGGAATAAATGACCCTTATTGACCATTTGACGCTCGGTCGAAATATGGATATGGAAACGTTCTATTTAGTGAGAATACGTCGTCACACACTTAATATCGGTACATTGATCTCCGGATCACGAGGACCATAATGTACATTATACACTTGCACAATAAGTCGTAGTCGTAGTCATTAGAGGTGCTGACCCTCACAATTCCTCATGTTCGTGCGTCTCAGTTTCAGCTGCATCAAACTACACTTCAGTCTTTTCCAGACTTATCTCCGTATTATACGCACTTTCGCCAATGCATCGTTCCCTACCATTTACAGAACAACCAAACCAACACCGCATTGTTTCTGCTACCACTCATTCCGACTTGCATGCTCATGTTGTGTTATCTCTATCGTACAGCAATACAACACAACACACAACACAAGGAGGAGGCTACAAGGAGGGCAAAAGTTTAGCGATAAAATTTCGTCGCTGACATGTCAAGTCATAGTCTGACATTTCAGCGATAGTCTGACATGTTAGCGACGGGATTCCTTCGCCAAATTTCCTCGCCAAATTTCCCTCGCCAAATTCCCTCGCCAAATTCCCTCGCCAAATTTCCCTCGCCAAATTTCCTCGCCAAATTTCCTCGCCAAATTTCCTCGCCAAATTTCCTCGCCAAATTTCCTCGCCAAATTTCCTCGCCAAATTTCCTCGCCAAATTTCCTCGCCAAATTTCCTCGCTTTGAATTATTGAGTGGAGGTGACTACATATAAGACTGGTCCAATAAATTTCGAGACTAACTTTTTTAGTCGGACTACGAGAAAAGCCGGACAGACGGTCCACTCACAAAAAGGGTCAAAAGGCTTAGCGTTGGAGCAGCCCTATGCAAATTTTGTCGATATCTTGCTTAAATCTTTGGAAAGGCAATATGAAGAGCTTTACAACGATATAATACATCTATATTGCATAAAGCGTTCATATCACATTCACTTACTACTCATTGACTCTTTTTTTTGGGATTTGTGATTTTTCGTCCGTGAGCACTAGCCCCTTTATTTTTGTCTCGATTTTTATTGGACCAGTCTTATATGATGTTGTAATCACCCGGAAAGGGTTGAAAACAAGAGAGGATTCCAGAATTACAAGGATTGACTCAATAATCGAACGAAAATAGATTCGAGCAGATTAGATTGAGGCCGGTCAAAATTCAAAAGCACTAATAACACAAAATAACGACGGCCACATCATCTCCCCCTATGCCCCCTCCGCCACCGATGGTCCCATTGGCCCATATGCCACCGGTAGCCTCATTTAGTCCGTGTCTACCGACGGCGACTGCGGAATAAATTATCTCGTGCGTCTCTCGTATCAGGTAGCGCCTTGACAAATCTTGTGTCCGTCGGTGAAAATAACGATCTCCACCGCTGCACGACAACATCTTCATTGACTCTGTGATCCTCTACAATGGATTCATATCAACAATATTGACGATGAAATAATATGATGCGAGGGGACGGCGTAATATTCGGTCGGGGCCGGCGATGCACTCACCAATTATTACTTATACACGGCGTGATTATTTAAAATAGGCACAATTCACGTAGTCGTAGTGATGGGAGGGGGGATTATAATGACAGCAGGGCAGAGGACAGTCGAAAGTTGCTTGGTGGACCGGCTCTGGCGGTGGCGCTTGCGACGATCTGTTCAACCTCGACGACTTCGATTCCAATTCGTTATTCGGGGAGGGCGACGATAATGATCCTCTCACTACCCCATCATCTCCGCTGGGTTGAAGCCGTGGCCGGTGCCAAGAAAGCGCACTGCCGTTCGAAGATGGTAGGTGATGTCAGGCTGGGGTGACGCTTTTGGTGGTGCCAGATGCAAGAAATGGATTGTATCTGAATGGTTAAAATTTCATTGCCGCAGACATCTAATAATATTCTATACAAGAATGGTCAAAACATAGACACCCTATTGCTATTACACGATTGTACATAAGCTATGAACATAGATCTATCAGCTCATCTATTCTTTGATTACACGTTGAAATTTCAAGTGCTGATTGCGGTTGACATAATCACTGGGCCCAGTATAATTGATTTTCTCGAATAGACATTTCCTTAGATCTGAATCGTACATGACATCCATAACAGTCACACTTTTATTGCACAAATACACTGCAATACAGGGTGTTGTAAATAGCAACATCGCGCCAACAAAAATCAAGTAAATTCCAGGCATTTGTAAATGATCATATTTACGGCTGCCCATAACGGTAAGAATGATACCGACAATTATCATAACAAGACTTAGGGCGCAGCTGCTAGCTACGTGCACACATTCTCCTTCTGAACAGCAGGAGTTGTGTATTCCTTTGCCACTTCATCGAATGAATTGCTGATTACAGTGGACACCAGTTTTGCTTCTGCTGCATTCTTACAAATGTTATGCTATGCGAAGTGAAGGATATTATCACCACCAATGATGACCAAGAGTGGTGGCTGGAACTGATCGATTTCTGATACAAATACCAATCTTTTACTCTCAGGCATAGTCTATACGAGGGCCACCCATTGTAGTCAGTCCAGTATCTCCAATGGGAGTACCTCCCGCCGACATGTACTGTAAATGGGGCTTTCCAAAGAAGAGTTGCATTAAACTCATCATTAAACTCATCTGGGTCCGTGTCAATACGCACAACACGATTTGCTGTCGATGAATTTGATTCTGCATTTGCTTTGCTTGCAGCGATTACAGATCGGGTCACTGTTGCAGTCATTATCGAATATCCGAATACACTCTTAGGGAATTACTTCATTAATTGGAATGTAACTTTCGCTCGAGAATTATAATGGCATGTTATTCTTTGAATAGTGTGCTATGGCCACTGCTGTGTATGCAGGATCCTTTAGCTTGCTATCCTGACCGTGAACGAGATATTATACAAAACATCACTTAGCATTAGAGTATCGAATATTGGCACAGCATGTAGCCATCTATCGCTCTAAATCACTCTGTAAGTAAGTATATGTCTTCTCAATCTTTCTCGATGACTTGTGGGTTGCCTTTTTCTTCGTTCCTTCACGGGAACCGTTCCTTTATTCCTTGTGGTGATAGACAGTCGAGACGGGTGTCTTCACTCCTCAGGTGTGATGGTTCGACTTGCTACCGCCCCTGCCATTCTTTTTTGGTTGTTCATCCAACCAATGCACTCATTGTAGTGTGTGGGTTTTTCGGCATCGGTTGTCTAGATAGTTGTAAGCGTCCCACTCCCCACCCTTTGACCAAGCGGGGTATTGAAAACATCTTCGATGTTCCCGTCTTGCATCTAGGGGTGTGGGTTCGCATCGTAGATTTAAACCCACACATGTTTGGCACCACACCCACAGTCTCTCTGTTGTTGTCTGGAAGGTTGTATCGGACCACCTCACAGTGCAGGGATTCAGAGGCGATGACGAGCAAGAACCTAGGTCCAGTGCTCGCACTTGATTGTGTCTTGCTACTTGTGTGTCTGTGCTACATAAATACGTGGACAGAAATCAGCTCAGGACAATAATGAATACCAGTAAATACTATTACTGGTATCCGCTATTCTTGCCTGGGCTCGCTGGGCGGGGGCCACACAAACAAACTCAGCTTGAAGCTTATTGACGCTTGACGAAGCTACAACATGAACATGAACCTTGAACAGAAGTAGCGCTTCGGCTTCGGTATTGTAGTTCATGACATCGTTAATCGATACATTGGCCTGATACAACATCGGATTTCTAGAGAGCCAACTGTCACGCACACTCATCGTACCGTATCATCATGGAGAACACCGGTTCTGGCGCTGGCGCTTGCGACGATCTGTTCAACCTCGACTTGGATTCCAATTCGTTATTCGGGGAGGGCGACGATAATGATAATCTTCTCACCACTACCCCATCAGCATCATCATCAGGTCATCAACGAGATGCCTCGTACTCAGCAGCGTTGACCGCCGCAGCAGATTTAGATTTAGATTTGACCGGCTTTGGATTTGAAACGAGTAGTAACAATAATAATAATACTAATGGAACAACAACCACCGGCGATCAAGTAGTTGTCGAAGAGCAACAGCAGAAGCAGCAAACAACGCAGGAGGACGGTGATGCGGCAATATTATTGTCATCGACGTCACTACTTCCGGCGTCGACATCTCCTCCGAGACCATCTAGCAATACTACTGATAATACGATCACGAATACGACTAACAATAACAGTACCAACGCTGATGATGATGTTCCCCCCCAACTGATTGTATCCAAATCCAGTGGCACACTCATCTACCGATCTGCTCGAGCAGTGGACATGATGGGCATCAAAGTGATACAACAAAATCAACTACAGCAGAAGAATCCTCCTCAAAAATTACTACGACACGAAGAAACAGTCTCCAAACTATTACCACCCCACGTTCACAAACGACAAGTGATCGAAGTGGGCACCTTCCACGGCCATCCCGCACTCTACTTTAAATGGGAAAATGGTATTACTTGTCAAGAATGGCTTGAAAAGGTGACGGACGCAATCTACTACAACCACCACCACCACCCAACAATCATCACAAACAACAACGATGGTCATTCGTCTCCGTGCGGCAGTGGCAATCGCCAAAACATTACAACAATTCCATCAATGTCGTATAGTGTACAATGCTTTAACGTTGGAGAATATTGTTCTAACACCATTTGAGGGGGATTATTTGGCGACTTTTATTGATTTATCGGATGCTTTGATTTGTTGCAATAGTGGTGGTGGTGATGATACTGATGAGCAAACAGCATTATTTGAGGAGAAAAAGGGTGTGGATTTGGTGAATTTGGGGATTGTTTTGAATCAATTGTTTCGAACTACGGGTGAGGGGGGCGGCGGGGACGACTCTTATGATGCTTCTGCTGCTGCTATTGCTTCTGCAAGTGCAAGTGGTCGTGATGGGGGAGGAGGAGAATTCACAAGCTATAGCAGTAGTAGTAGTAAAGACAAGAAGTTGGCACAGATGATACAGATGGTACAGATACAGGTGGTGAAGCTTCGTCGTTTGATGATGATACCACCACCAATACCAATACTCGTAATGTGAGGAATAAGCGTGGGAAGCAACTCACACCTGGTGAAGGTCTTCCCCTCTATTTACGAGCAATGGTATCCACACTTCTTGTTGGGAATGACGAAACGAATAATGATGCCTCACAGTTGAGATACGAATCAGCAAATGATGTTTACGAGGATTTAAAGGTGATGATGACGACACAGGCTACGAATAATAACAGTCATCATAATCGTCAAAACAGCAACAACAACAATAACAACAGTTGGTTCAAAGAGATTGAGGTCGATCAAGACGTTACTGTCAATAGCCGTTTGAAGTTACCGAAAGGTTCGTTTTATGGTAGAAAAGTTCAAATGTCAATGATTATGCATTTGTTGCAATCAGCTACAATGCTTGGGGATCGACCATTGATGGGTCTTGTTACTGGGTATCCTGGAACAGGGTGAGTTCTGCCTAACCATTGCGCTAACTTTTATGCTCTATATATTTGTGTTGGTTGTATCTATACGTTGAACATGCATAATTTCACCAAAACTGCTACTGATGTTATTCGTCTTTAAACGCACAGTAAATCGACACTCGTCAAACAAATCAAAAAGCCCCTATTAGCCAATGCAAATGGATTTTTCATTGAAGGGAAATTCGACAAATCGACTCGTCCCGACAAAGTACTAGCTTCTGCACTCGACTCATTCTTTGCCGACATTACCGCATCATCATCCTCCAACGTCGGAGAGAATTATTCCAATGGCGTTCTTGGAGAGAATGCATGCATGTCCATGTTACTGCGATGGCGAATCAGTGATGCGGTGGGATCGGGTGTTGGGTGCTTGTATGATAGTATTCCAAGTTTGCGTAAATTTATGGATGATGGGACCGAAGAAGTGGATAATGGGTCACAACAACAGGGGCGAAAGATTACTGGCAATTTGTTGGATCAAAGATTGAAGTATATGTTTTGTAAGCTGATTAGCGCTATTCCATGCAGTTCTCACACATTGGTATTAGTACTCGATGATTTACAGGTGAGTGTGTACGACTTTGTCGGAGGGCTGTTGTGACTTCCATATACATTTACTGACGTGTATACCTGTGCCTGTATGCCTTTATATATTATGATCTCGTAAACAGTGGGCCGATGAGATGACGCTAGGTGTGATAAGGATGTTGATGACAGACCCAGAAATCCACCACTTTTTATTCCTTGGTTGTTACAGGGATAACGAAGTGAATGATAAGCATATGCTCTCGTCGAATCTGAAAGATATTCGAGAACAGGGAATCAATGTCGTGACTATCAAAGTTGGCGCCATGGAGAAGGAGAGTACCAATGCGCTACTCAGTGACGTCATGTGTTTGCCACCAAATCTTTGCCGACCATTGTGAGTATGTGGAAAGGGGCTTGCACTTACTCTTTTATTATTTTTGGTTTGCCGACACTCATATTTGATTATTATTGTCATGGTTTCGTGTAGGTCAAACGTAGTTCATCAAAAGACAGGCGGCGTCATCATGTTTATTCTACGGCTGTTGGCGTCACTCAATGACGAAGGATTAATTTGGTATAGCATAAATACGCGTCGATGGATGTTTAATCTCGAAAAGATTGAACTAAAAGAGATGTCGGAAGATGTCGTCAAGCACATGACACAGCATATGAGTCGCCTTTCCGGGAAAATGCAGTTGGGTTTGAAGCTGTGTGCCTGCCTAGGACCAAGCTTTGATGCGACAACACTTGAAAGGGCTCGGAAGGATTCAGTCATTGGCGACGACTTCTTGGAATCTTGCGTCGAAGATGGTTTCCTGCAGACCGGAGAAGGCTCAAGTTATAAATGGTCGCATAATCAGGTTCAGCAAGCAGCATATGGGCTGATCCCTCTGCAACGAAGGGAGAAGATCCACTTATTGATTGGTTCCAGGTTGCTTCTGGCTACAGCGCCCTCTGAAATGGATAGATTCATCTTTCATATTACAGACAACATCAATAGGGGTGCCAAGTTACTTAAAATTCCTGAGCAAAAGTATGAAGTGGTAGAACTAAATTTGAGAGCCGGCGAGAAAATGCGTCAACAGCAAAGCTTTCATTCTGCCGTCAAGTACCTCATGACTGGCATCGAACTTCTTGGGGATGACTCGTGGAGGGCGAAATATAGGTTAAGTCTTCGTTTATACGACGCAGGTAAGCCTCCCTTCTTCGTTGTCAGTTTTGTGTGTGCTATTTTTTGTCGATTACATTCAAATCATTTCATCTAACCCTGCTAAATTGTTGCAGCTGCTGAAGCTCTATGTGTGGTAGGTGACTACTCGACGCTGACAGTGTTGGCTGATAAGCCACTGCGTTTCGCAAGGTGTTTCGGAGACAAATTGATCACTTACAGCAACCTCGTTCGTGCATTGTCGTCGTCGGGAAACAACCATGAGTGCATTAATACGAGTGTCAGTGTTTTGTCACAATTGGGGGAGTTCATTCCAGCGCAGGTCACTCATGAAATCTACTTTGAAGAGGTAACAAAAGTAAGGCAAGCATTGATTGGACTGTCGAGAGAAGATCTATTGTCGTTGCCGGTAATGTCAGATTTTAACAAGTTGACCGCGATGCGATTCCTCAACCACATGTTGATAGTGACGTACGCGTCAAACCCACCGCTGAATCCAATAGTTGTCTTTCGAATGGTGAGATTGACTGTGGATTTCGGTGTTTGTAAAATTGCAGCCATTGCCTTTTCATGTTATGGAGCTTGGCTGGCTAGTAGTCTAAATGAAGATTACGAGTCTGCATTTACAATGGGGCGAGTTGCCTCGGACTTGGTGACGAAAATGGGCAGTGCTGAAATGTTGCCGCGTGTTCATGCTGTGGTGTATGGAATGATCAATATTTACAAAGAGTGAGATACATACGAGCCATCAATTTGTTCGAGAGAGTCACAAAGAATATGTGCAAACTAACATTTCAACATTTCCATCTTTTGTCTTATTGCAGGCCTTGGCAAGCATCGTTGTGCAAGCATTCTGAAGCATTCGATGCGGGATTAATACATGGAGACATGGAGTATGCTGTATCAAATATTGTCTTTTACCATACATTGGCGCTTTGCGGTTGTGGGTCGAACCTTGAGGAATCGAGCCAAAGTCTACACAAGCACATACAGCGAGGAGTGCAGTAAGTCTCGCTTCACAATCATCTCATCCTGTCAGTATGTTTGCCCACTGTGACACTCATCCTTTTGCCGTTTTGCATTCATCAACTATAGGTACAATCAAAAAGGGCAGGTGAAAACGATGGCAGTTTTGCAACAAATGACATTTGATTTAATGGGTGTAGAGAAAAATGCATATTTTAGTCACTTCGGTGGGTTGAATGAGAACGCTGTGATAGAGTTCACCATAAAGCACAAGTTGACAGTTTATACGCGAACAATATACCAGAAGATAAGATACGTGAAATATATGTGTGGCGATATGGATGGAGCAGCTGTTTACTATGACTTGCTGCAGGATTTATACGCTAATTGCGCGGGACAAGCTACAAATGGTAAGTTTGAATTGTACTTTGATATTATCTTCGAAAATCCCTTGCCCTCGCTGCGGTCCTCATTTTTTAATGCACGCTGGATCCTTGCATCACACAAACTCAGGTCGATCGGTGCTATTTTTGATCACTACATTCATTGATGGCCTCATAGGTGCTTACTTTGCGCGGAAGCATCTGATGGATGAAGCAAAATGGACTTGTGTAGCTCAAGCGTCCATCACACTCATGTCGAAATGGGCAAAGAGTTGTACATGGAACTTCGCAAATAAGCTATCTCTTCTTCAGGCTGAATACTTCTTTCTGAAGAACGATGGACGAGCCTATGCTTGTTACAAAGCATCGATAAGGCAAGCGCGAGAGCACAGGTTCAATCACGAAGAGGGCTTAGCACACGAAAAATTTGCAACGTATCTACTTTTTATAAACAAACACGATGAAGCATTGCAGCACTTTCAAGATGCGAAGAAATGCTATGCGATCTGGCATGCGCACGTTTTAGTTCAACGTGTTGAGAAGGCTATTGAGGTGTTGTCTCCACTGTGCAGTGACAGTAGATAGTTAGATAGACATGTCAGAAATGAGATTCGTCTAGAGAGAAGATGTGATGGCAAGAAAAGGCATAGATATAACTCTCTACTCTCACCTGAAATCCGCACAACGAGGCTTCGCTCGCACGTTTCTTAGTCTTCATGGGTGACGCATGATTCCCATAGAATATCTCGCTAGCATGCTCATAGCCTGTCTTTTGCCCATATTTGAGTATTGTGCTGATTTCCTCTTCCGAAACAAAGTCATCAATTGTTACAATACAATCCAAGGATTATCTTGTTCATCTTGAGTGGGCTGTGAGAAGATTTGAACATCATTCTCTAGGACAATTCTCTTGAACATCTTGTCGGAAGCTCTTCTAGAGTGCCCCGCATCGCACATTCTCGTCCATACACATGCAACTTTCACATGATGGGCCATAGCTTAACCTCACGTCCACTTCACTGCACCTTCATTGCATTGCCCAGTGAACATGTGTTATCTTTGTTGAGTGCTGTCGGGTCTCTGGCAGGTAGTGAGGGCAGGTTGGGGCGTTGGGGCCTTTCGTAGGCAGCAATATTTATTGTAGAATGTGACAAAAAAAGAAGAAAAATGACGAGAGAAACCGTCAACGTCAATTTACGCGAGGCGTGAACCATTGTGCTACTCGCATGAATGATTCTTTTTGCAAAAGGGAAGAGACTTTCTTTGCTTGAAACACCGTCTCGAGTACCGTACGGTGTACAGACACATGGTACTTAGCTCATTTTTGCGAGCATTCGTATCTCTAGAGAGAAGTACTCATATTGTGCGTGCGGCGGCGGGAACAAGCTTCTTACTCCTAACGCTGTGAGTCACGAATATACAGGACTAGAGCCGCTCCGAGGACGGATAACTCTAGCCTTCTGAAGAAGCTTGGATTGTGCGTGCGGCGGCGGGAACAAGCTTCTTACTCCTAACGCTGTGAGTCACGAATATACGGGACTAGAGCCGCTCCGCCCGAGGACGGGTATAACTCTAGAGCCTTCTGAAGAAGCTTGGATACATGGCACATCAATTTGTCCCAGGTTAGTCCCTTCTGTTCATATCATATCACTTAGGAAATTAGGTAAATGTTGCATTATCACTACCTCTAACATCATTGAACCAACAATTGGAGTCTTCATACGCCGAGGGCAGAACCAAACAGCGTCGCAGTCGGGACCACGGGAGAGGGTTGTCTCTCCTACCACAGCTCGTTGTAGAGCCCGGAATATATTGACGCGAATGTCAATAAGCCTGCATACAGGCGAGATATACAAATACAAGTATTTGCACGAGAGTATAAGCATATACCCATCTCTATCCGTGGTTGTTTTGACCGCGTCGAAGTGCTGCCTGAGCCCGCTGGCGGATTATCAAGAAGGCTTCACGTGCCGCTTTCACTGAAAGCAGCCAATAAGCTTGATGTTCACCAGAAGTTGTTTCGAGATCATCGAGATTGATTTCCATCAAATATTTATCCTCCTCTCCTAGCCCTTCTAAGCCCATCTCTTGCTGCTCCTCTATAGCTATTTGTAGCTCCTCCTTCCTCTCTAACGCAAGCATACCCAAAATTTTATCATGAAGCAAGGAATTCCTCACCAGCCACTGTCCATGGGTCATCTCCATCAGCTTGATTGAGAAGCTTTGTGCCCATTTTGCGCCCGAAAGATAGCTGCCCTGCAGACGATCTCAAGTTGAGAATTATCTGTCATAAGACCGTCAAACAGAGTCGGGATAATCTAAGCGAACATTCAGGCGGATACACGGATCGGAGCGAGATCGGTGGACTTGTGAGGAGGATCGTAGAGTACCAGGAAACGAAGGCAGTGTTGAGACGTCTAATTCTATCTTAAGCCGGACACGAAGCACTGAAGCTCTGCTGTTGTGCGTCCTACTCGACTATCGAAGTATTGATGTAGTACAGTGTGCCTTGAGGCAGCGGATGTATTCCAACGTAGTTATTACTATTTCATTATTCTTATTATTGATTGATTGTGAGCGCCATGGTCATTGGATTTAGTATCTTGTGTAAAGATATGGCGGGAAAATAAGTTCTGCTGAACCGACGATCGCAGAAGATTCGACGTTCAACTTGCGGTAGATAAATGGGACGATTCCCATTAATCGGGATATGAGTATCTTCAATATCCATAAGTAGTGTACCATTGATGACATACTGGTACGATTGCGGTTGCGCTCATCTGCTTTCTTACATAAGTTGACACTCCCCAGCCAAACGTATATCGTATTCCAGACTTCCCACTTCAACAAGTAATCGCTAATCTCAAAGAACATCTGAGCAGTAAACTTATTATTGTGTGAAGTTGTTTCCATAATGGTTGGTATTTCCAGTAGCTCTTGATAATCATTGATCTGACCTGTAGGTGTATGGTCTTGATAATCCTTGATCTGTCCTGTAGGTGTAGGGTATTGGATGAGTAGTTCTTCCTCCTTTGGACTAGGTAGACGTAGATCGGCCATAGAAAATGTGGACGATAAAGCATTGTGATTGTTCGCAAAGGGCCTATTGCCGTTTGTGACTTGTGAGAAGGGCCTATTGCCGTTTGTGACTTGAACTTCAAGGTATATATGGTCATCCGCGACTTGGTAATGAAGTTGAACGTATTCATCAAAAATGCGAACACTTGAAGAGAACCCTCTCTCGGGACTTCTAACAAAGAACCTGAAGCCACACACAAAGATATCGACAAAGAATCCACCATAGAGCCGATTGCATCGGGTGATAATTCTGCTTCCGACGATGATTTCGTGGTAATTAGTGCGTGATGCATCCATAAGTTCTTGAATAGCTGCACGTTTGCTGCGCTCCCCATGATTGAGACGGAGACGATGACGTTCGTAACTCACGAGATCAGGATGAAGAACCGAATTGACTTGATTCCGAATAACGTAGATATTGCGCTTCCTATCAACAATCCTCGATGCAAAACGTGCAATCATCATGTGACGAGAGTCACTGTCGATACTTACCAAAATAGCACCATACTCAACCATCAAAATATTACCATATCCAAATTGAGCCGAGAAGATAGCAGAGTTTCCATCACTGATCTGCGACCGAATAATATTTTCTCTCACGGCAGTACCGAGTAAAGCAAGCATGTTGTAAGATTTGCAAAAGGAAGTATCTTCCGTCGGACGAATGATATGATGAAGTCGAGTAGATGATGATGTCTCCCCATATTCCTCAGCAGTAACCATGACAGAATGATGTCGATCCAAGAAAACGTTGTTGATGATGACGTTCCGAAGCAAGACGTGATACTGTCGATGACCTCGAGTAATCTCCGCAAACGAAAAGCGATGCAACCTGCAAGCGACGACGATATAGATCCTATCAGCAAGGTCTCGAGAATCATGTGAATAGAACTGAGCAGCGAAGTCTTGTAAGGACTTAAGAACAAGTGCATTGCATTCCGCATCGACTAGTTGTGCTCGATGGTGGTAAAATTCAATCTTCGCAGCAGGAGAACAAACAACAACTTGGCTTCCAACGGCAGAATCTTCTTGGATGTCCATCAACTTATAGAGTAGAACTTGCTCCCCATTCTTCGTCTTGTAGAACTGAATTCCATTCGACTCGTAGTACCAAATCAACTCTGAAATAATAAAGTCTCTCATCTTCGCAGGATAGTGGTAACGTCGTATCATCACAGATAGATATTCAATTGAAGGAATTTGCTCCCCATTCATCTCGCAGGACAAAAGAAACTCTAAATTAATAAAGTATCGCATCTTCACAGGACAGTACTCTCCAATCATCAATTTGTGATATCGCAGTAGCTCTAAAGCTGTAGAGACATAAGATATCATGCCACGAACAAATGCATAGCCTTGAATGTGCGAAGGATCATATCGTACAAGTAATTCAAGTACAGACCGAGCGATGGTAATAAACAAGATCTTGTTGGATGTGTGATCGGAGTTGTGACAACTGTGAGCAAATATCATGCAACGATCAATCTTCTGGTACTTGTGAGTGATAATAACACCACTGGATTCGTCTTGAAAGACATCGATACTTGTAGTAGATGTCAAGAGTGTCTCCGTTCTCCCGAGTAATGCATACGTCGATTGCAAAACATCTCCCCACGCAACATGAATCTTGGTCACAAGTTGATTATAGTATCGAACATGTTGTGTCCATTGCGAAAGATCGTGCAACCAGATAAAGTCGACACTAAAGATTACCATTACTCCCCATAGTCTCAAGAGATAATGTGTAAGTATGAGTCCCTCACAACTGAAAAACATCACTCCTCTATTCACAACTAGGAAGTCATGAGTACCATCGAGTAGATGATCTGCGATGTGACGATGTTCACCAAAGATAACAACATCGATATGCTGTCGCTTGATAGAACTTGTGCCCAGGAACTGAATATCGAGTTTCCAGAATAGGGTCATCAAAAGGGCGCTGATGTCATGTTGTCGAAGACAAGCTATAACACCGATAGGACGTGTATCCATAGATGGATATAGGTTGGTATTAACACCAGAAGGAGTTACCAAAGTACTGAATTCCGAAGGATCCATGATGCGAAGAATAATAACTGCGATCAATTTGTCTCCACCCAATGTAGAAGTGTCGAGAATATAATGTCGGGTTCCTAAGCAGACAACTAGACGAAGCACCGATCGAATCGAGAGAGATGCCGGGTTAAGTGCGGGCAAAGGCCTGTACACGGTGACAATCCACCATTTATCCTCTTGACTTCCTAATAAGGAGAGACCCATTACTAACGAAGGACGGTCCACCACATGGTAGATATCCACTTCTTCAGAAGACACGTAAATCCATAAACGTGTAGATATGATCCCTTCAGTAGAAAACAGGACTTGATGTAAATCCAAAAACTCGGATAACGGTCTCCGCCACCTTCCTCTGCGAAATACATCAGATTCCATATTAGCATCTCGACTACCATCACTGGTCTCTAAAGAAGCGTCTACAAAACCCTCATCGGCAGTAACATCGCCACGTGAAGAAGAAAGTTGATCCTCCTGCATGATGATATCGGCGTCAGATAAAGATGTTATGCTGTATTGAGCAGCTATCACGGGTGTCCACTTGGTATGAAAGGAAGGCCTATTAAGCAAGGTGTTTGCCTGGCAAAACGGAGTCCACTTAAATCAGGGAGAGTTGGATTTTCTCATAAGACTCAACGACTAAGGCTTGACAGATAATTCTTCGGTGTATCTGAAGCTATTGTTAAAGCACGAGAACTGATAATCTCTCAAGTTGAGAATTATCTGTCATAAGACCGTCAAACAGAGTCGGGATAATCTAAGCGAACATTCAGGCGGATACACGGATCGGAGCGAGATCGGTGGACTTGTGAGGAGGATCGTAGAGTACCAGGAAACGAAGGCAGTGTTGAGACGTCTAATTCTATCTTAAGCCGGACACGAAGCACTGAAGCTCTGCTGTTGTGCGTCCTACTCGACTATCGAAGTATTGATGTAGTACAGTGTGCCTTGAGGCAGCGGATGTATTCCAACGTAGTTATTACTATTTCATTATTCTTATTATTGATTGATTGTGAGCGCCATGGTCATTGGATTTAGTATCTTGTGTAAAGATATGGCGGGAAAATAAGTTCTGCTGAACCGACGATCGCAGAAGATTCGACGTTCAACTTGCGGTAGATAAATGGGACGATTCCCATTAATCGGGATATGAGTATCTTCAATATCCATAAGTAGTGTACCATTGATGACATACTGGTACGATTGCGGTTGCGCTCATCTGCTTTCTTACATAAGTTGACAGACGACGATGTGTCTCTTGAATCGCACAGAACTCCTTGGATATCATTCCTTCCATGAACCGCCGCCATCCAATCTGATCTTGTGAACGTGCCAACTTCCGCAGTATCGGGTCATGATCGCTAGCAATGCAGTCCATAAAGCTTTGCCATTCCGGGCCCTCACGAACCTCATGATATACTTTTCCAGCACTTCACATGTCCCCACCGATTGCAGCCAGGAGTGTAGATTATCCGCTGACATCTGAAAACATTTTACCCTATCCTCTTCTTCACATATTAAGACGTGAGCGCATGACTCCTAAACATCCAGACAAGAAGGACACAAAGGAGAGTGATTAGGATCACATCTGTGCAACCGCAAGTTGGTGCCGGCTATGTCGTGAACTTGTTTGCATGCCCATAGTTGGAAAAGTCGCGGGACCTCGTGTAATGCCTTGTTCACGTTGGCCCAATCTACTTGTGCGAACGCGGATGGTAGCAGGATCTGTCTCTTAGCGAAGATCTCCCTGGCCAGCGCTAGGTGGCCATGAAAGCGGACTCTTTCACCAGTATCTGAAGTCATCTTCTCCTTACCCCTATCCACATAGACGCAGATTGGCTCAAGTGGCAAAGGTTGCCCCGCCATTCCTGCATTCGGATCAACGTCGTAAAAATTGCTAGTTTTGCGCCAGAGTCACACTGTTCATTCAACTGTTCAGGCCTAGACAGCTCCTTCCACACCAAATGATCGAGTTTATGGGCCGAGACATGAGAAAATACTGTGCTGAAGGTTAGAAACCTGCAATGGATCATGATATTTTTGAGTATATCTGAATGCCGGCAACTCGACGGGATGCGATTGCGATGCGGAGGCAAGTTTTCCACATCATGGAGAGCCCCCAAGCAATCAGAATAGATCTGGGCAGAACCAGACAGCGTTGGTTTCAGTTTGTTCACAGCTAATAGAATGAGATGAATAGCGAGTAATCCCAAAAGCTCTGCACGATATGCACAAGCAGCAAGTGTCTTCTCAGTCTCAGAGAATTTACCAACGAGTCGGCCTCTCCCCTTGGAACACTCCATAATGAATGCAGCTGAACAGATATCTGGGTACATCTCCTTGATAAAGGATCCGTCCGCCACACATACTAGTGATCCATCAATAATAGCCGCCGCTAGGAACTCATAGCTCCCCGTCAGTTCAAGATCTTCCCACATCCACATGCTACCCCATTGATCGAGGACTTCCCACAAAGTGCTAGGAGGTATAGACTGACCTGGGATCGGTGCATGACTGATCAAACGATATACTGCAGTATCTACCTCTTCTACCGTACACGCAACATTGTATTGAACCTGGGCATGATCACTACCGTCTTTCACATATCTCCGAGGATTATTCTCGTGTGGAGGGTATAAATCCATAAGGTCATTGTCATGATAGCGACACAAACTATTCGATGCTGCACAGTACCGCCATGGCTGGAGTTTGTGGCCGATGTGCACCCAATTCCCCAATCTGACGCTAAGTAAACCTCCTGGGGCTAATTGAGAGAGTGCCGACTTCCATACCTTAAAATCATTTGACGAGGGTTCCTCTGCGGGAAAGTCAAGTTTAGACCACTTTTCATCCTCCCGACCCAGCCTTTTCTTGTACCTTGGATCAATCTTCGAACCCCTCACACATAGTATATCCGATAAAAACAGCACTTGTTGGTGTAAGCGGACTCTGTTCAATTGCCGCAGTTTGGAGAATAGTGGAGATCTTCAAATACACACATGAGCCACTTGTCACCCACTCTTGGGAAGGGGTTGACGATGTTATTCAATACCACCTTATACCCGTAGGTGTCTACTTTTTCTCAGACCCAGATCAATTTCACCCAGCTGGGAGTAACCCAAGAATGATATTGTTGAAATGATTCATCAAAAGGCTGATGTGCTCGACCGAGTTCAACAATGAAGAGGTCTACCGAGACCTGGGCTGTAATTCCATTACTAGACGGGCATCCGTAGTGCATCATCAGTTTGTTCAATTGCTGAATGCCGCATTCTATCGGCACATTCAGGAATCCACCGCCGTAGAAGCCAATGTCAATGTCTAGATCACGAATTTCCTTAGGTACCGTTTGTATCATACCCCCCACAGGCATCAACTGATAATACGTCTTTTACAGACATGTCTGAAGATCTTTTATTTTTATGGGGGCCGTCTGGCAGCACAGACTGTATGAAACTTTGGGCCAAAAACAAGCTGATAGCCATGTCCAGAATTGACGCCGATTCAGTCTACTCCCTAGAACTTTTTGCGCACAGTCAGATGCTTTCTGGATTAAAACGTCCAGAGGACCTTTGCACTCCTCAGAATAATTGCACTTGCTGCGGCACGAACCAGACGGGCTTGTTGCACACCTAGCATAGTCTCCGGATGCTCCACAGAGTGATGCTTCATCAAAAATGGGGTCCCATCTGGAAGAGATAATTCAATGTCGTAATATCAATCCTTGGAGTGATCTTCATACAGCCAACACTGCTTCCTCTCGTCGTAATAGTAAGACATCAAATAATAGAAGCACTTATCGGGATGTAGGGTTCCCCCTGTTGCCATTAAAAGATTATTCCAACTGCGGACGCTCGCTGTCAGAGCTGCATGAACCTCATTTATTGTCTCCCTCTTCTTCATATTGATATGAATGATATCCGTATCATCGACAAAGAGAATAGCCGCCAAGTTAATTGACTTAGATGGGGAAAGGGGACAGACAAAGGTCGCTCCATGTCCATCGGCTTTGTGAGCCATCAAGATGGTGACACTAATTCTAATTGCTGCCCACCCGGCAGTGCAGCACCATTTCCTTGACACAGACCTTGATACTTAACTTTGACAGTGCTGTTTGCGCACCACGTTGAGTCTCCGTACGCAGTTCTCAAGAAATACCACATCTCCTGAATTGTAGTAAGCATCGATTCTGTTGCTGACTGTTCGACCTCAAAGGCCTGAAATACCAGAAAAGCAATGGCGTGCGCGATTCTATCGTAGCAGTTGCTTGCGCTTGCATCAACCGAAGCAATAGCAGACGGAGTTCGAAGTTGCCGTCCTATCAAAAAGAAGAGGAGTTTTGCTAAAGCACCATCATCTGCAGTCCTATTTTTCTCACTGAAACTGAATATTTCTTCGGGCATGAGTTGGTATTTTTGAATGTTTTTCATCATCCGATCCCCATAGATGATCTTGTTCGCTTTGTTCAGATCAGCCTCCAGCAGTAAGATGCTTCGCAATTTGGTGACCAGTCGACTACCCCCGCTTTCTTTTCTCAAGCATGCAGGCTAAGCCTCGTTGCCACCTCGACAGACTGATACCCCTCATGAGAGCGAGAGATATTTTAACTGCGTGATAGTTGGAGATATACTCCGACTCTCTGCGCCAGCAATGTAATGGCCAAAATGGAAGCTAGAAATAGAAGATGATGTTGCCTCCTTCGACCGTCTCCAGCTCTTAGCCCAAGTCACCTCATCAATCAAGGTCTCGACGGAGTTCATCGGAACAAGAGATAATCAACTGAAAGATGGCGTCAAGTTGGAAGGGGCTCGGACTGCTTACTCCGTGAGCAGCAAGCATTGTGGTGATGTTGTCTGCCGATGATTGTGGAGTGGCCGGAGCAGATGTAATGAAGGCGTACTTGGTGTCATCATTAATATAATCGTCGCTGTAGTCGGACGGGTGGATGCAATTGGCGGCGGCGTTATTATTTAGATTTTGCCAGCAGGAGCGGTGTCTGTTGGTAGAGACATTGACTGCGACTGCGTATGAAGTTGCTCGTCGCCATCACACTTTTCGCCATCATGTGTCGCTATCACCCCCGGCCCAGAAGATAGGGCATTCTTGGCACCGTTAATTTCTTGTAGTTGTAGGGTTGTGTTTGTCGGGATGGTATAGGCGTGAGAGTCGTCTGAACTCCATCCATACAGCTCCTCTTGCAAGGCCAAAGATGCCAAGTGAGTCTTTGAGGTTGGGCCTACACCTTCCGGGTCATAGCCTCTACTCTCGTTTCTACTCTCGTTTTCGTTGATTCTCGGTGGGTCTCTTCGTTCCCGTGGAGGGGAGGGGGGTGGGTTCCTTGGAGGGGAAGGAGGAGGCGAAGGAGCAGAGCTTTGAGTGTTGTGCCGAGTATTGTACCGGTGGCGATGACCTTCGCTGGGGTTTCCTTCACGTGTAGGTCGTCGAGGTGGTATCTTATCCTCTGGATCACGTGCTTTGAACCGTTCGAGACATTTCTCCCAGAATAGTTCATCCATGGGTTCTCTATACCGATACCGACATTTAGGAGCCCGTATCATCCACTTTGAATCCATTGTGATCCCCAAAGATTTGGAGGCTTTTGATTAACGAAGCTCTTGTGCTTGTGATGGGGCGTCCTCTCGGTCTCGGGTTGTTAAAGAGCCTCGGGCTCGGGGCTTCCTCGCGTAACTTTACCTAGGAAATCATTCGACGTAAAACGATCGTGTGTTGTACGCTAGATAACTTAGAAAATGAGATTCGTCTAGAGAGAAGATGTGATGGCAAGAAAAGGCATAGATATAACTCTCTAGTCTCACCTGAAATCCGCACAGCGAAGCGCATGTTACTTAGTCTTCATGGGTGACGCATGATTCCAATAGAATACCTCGCTAGCTTGCTCATAGCCTGTCTTTTGCCCATATTCGAGTATTGTGCTGATTTCCTCTTCCGAAACAAAGTCATCAATTGTTACAATACAATCCAAGGATTATCTTGTTCATCTTGAGTGGGCTGTGAGAAGATTTGAACATCATTCTCTAGGACAATTCTCTTGAACATCTTGCGGCAGAGAGAGCGTTTGGAAGCTCTTCTAGAGTGCCCCCGCATCGCCATCGCACATTCTCGTCTAAATACATGCAACTTTCACATGATGGACCACAGCTTCACCTCACGTCCACTTCACTGCACCTTCCTTGCATTGCCCAGTGAGCATGTGTTATCTTTGTTGGAGTGCGGGTGGGTCTGTGGCGGGTAGGGCGGGATGAAAGATTCTTTTTGCAAAAGGGCAGAACCAGAACTTTCTTGCTGGACACCGTCTCGGGTACCGTACGGTTGGGTGATCCCCTAATTATTTAGATACGACTCTCATAATCATAATAGTAGTACGGTGTCAAGATGGTCAGTAAATCGTATTTTCCATCTGAGATCCTTCTTAGAACTAATACTTCAATACATAGAGATTTACTACAACATACTTAAAAGAGTTCTGCACTTGCTCCAAGCATTATTGAGCAAGGTGTGTGCAAGATTAGATTTGAAGACCTAATTATGCATTCTTCTTCAGTTTCCTTCAGATTCAGAGCTTGCACATTACCATTGCTATTCAACAGAAAAGAATGGCAGACGAAAACAATACTTCTGCTTTGGAGGAGGATGCTGGCAGCGGTGACATTGAGCAGGGCATCATTACCTCTGAAAATAACGACGACCCACGATCTTCCCCTTCGTCTTGGGAAGCCGCTGCCGTCACCGGAGGCACATCGACAAACTCCACATCAGCATCATCAACAGGAGAAACGTGGCTCCCGGGTGGACTCGAGAATATAGACGTAGAAGATGCAGCTCCGGTGCCTTTGATTCAAAAGATAATTGCTACGGAGATTGAGAAGGACGACGTGACATCAACTCAACATGCGTCTGAGCAATCACAGCTGCCTACGTATGGTGCGATGATGGAGCAGATTGAGGATGAAGATGACCCTGCACTCCGACCATTCAACTCTGCAGAGTTTGAGGATGAATCAAAACCAGAACCAGAGATTGATTTCGGGACGGAATCAAACGACGAAGATGATGGGCCGTCCCTCCCTGTCACTTTTCAACGAGATTCTCTGACTCTGACTGATGTAGAAGAAAAAAAGGTGGCAGCATCACAAATGTCAGAATCTAAATCTAGTTGTCGTCCTCGTGAACATGACCATGAAGCGACCACGTTCGATGTTGCAGAAAGCAATGATAATGAAACGAGTGAGGGGGATCCAGATGATACTGTTCGTGTTCGGCAAATAATGGACGAGGATGAAAATCAATCTCCTGGGGACGAAGAAAACTTGCAGCAGCGAGTTGCAGCACCAGCAAACAACACTGCTAGCGACGATGAGGATGCGGATCAGGTCTTACCCACAGTAGCAGAGAGAAACCCGTCAAACCCATCATTGCATATTCTAGAAGCATGGGTGGTTGAAGAAGAGGAGGAGGAGGAGGAGATTTATGATGCGCTTCCTCAGACTGTTGCGACTGTTCCAATTGTCACTCCGGGTGGTCATGATACTGTGTATAAAGCAACTCCTCTAGAGCCGTGGTGGAAACAGAGGCGAGTCAAAGTGTTTTCGGTGTTGATATTTGTATTGATTACAGCGCTGACTGCTGGTCTTGGAGTATCACTTTCCCCTGTTGATGTTGCTGTCGAAATAACAAGCGAGCGATCTTATGCATGCTTTGCTGATCGTGGCATACTCAAGTCTGCCATTGACCGATATATCCAAGAAGGATGTAATAAAGGTGCAGACGTGTGCCCTGCTTTGGGTAGTATTGTTGGAAAGTATGGATGGCCAATTGGATCATGGTGTGTTGACAACGTAACTGACATGGCAAGCTTATTTGAAGGTCTCGATACTTTTGACGAAGATCTGTCTAAATGGAATGTTGGTCAAGTTACTGATATGAGTGGAATGTTCTCTGGAGCTTTATCATTCAACCAAAATTTATCATCCTGGAATATGTCATCTGCTACAAACGCAAGAGAAATGTTCAGGGGGGCAACCTCCTTCAACCAGAATCTCTGCAAGTGGGAGGATACCTTTCCGTACAGCAATGCCAAGGATATCTTTGTGGATTCGGGGTGCACTATCAAACACGATCCATCATCTTTACATCGAGGCCCATTCTGTGGTTCCTTTTGTAACGAAGTAGTTCCGACGGATTGCTTCACCACCCGGAATGAGCTCAAAGCTGCGGTTGATCAATATGTTCAAGGGCTTTGGGGTGAAGATGACAGCTCAAAATATGGATGGCCGATTGGGTCTTGGTGCGTGGGTAACGTGACTGACATGTCAGGATTGTTTCGAGATCTTCGCACATTTGACGAAGACATTTCTATGTGGGATGTTGGTCAAGTAACTGATATGAGTCGAATGTTCCGAAATGCTTTTTCATTCAACCAGGATTTGTCGAGTTGGAATACTTCTGCAGTGACTGAAATGAAAGAAATTTTGTACTACGCAACATTTTTTATGGCGACATATCTTCTTGGAATACAGCTGCAGTAACTGATATGACTTACATGTTCTATGGAGCTTCATCGTTCAACCAAGGAAATTTGTCTCTCTGGGATACTTCATCTGTTACAACTATGGGAGCCATGTTCGATGGAGCATTGTCCTTTAATGGCGACATCTCGTCTTGGAACACAGCTGCAGTGACTGATATGAGTTACATGTTCTTGGGAGCATCATCTTTCAACCAAGAAGATCTATCTCGCTGGGATACTTCAGCTGTCAATACTATGAGGTCAATGTTCTACGAAGCATCATCCTTTAATGGCGACATCTCGTCTTGGAACACGGCTGCAGTGACTGATATGAGTTACGCGTTCCTTGAAGCATCATCCTTTAATGGCGACATCTCTTCTTGGAACACAGCTGCAGTTACTGATATGAGTTTCATGTTCTACGAAGCATCATCCTTTAATGGCGACATCTCGTCTTGGAACACAGCTGCAGTTACTGATATGAGTTACATGTTCTACGAAGCATCGTCCTTTAATGGCGACATATCTTCTTGGAACACAGTCGCAGTTACTGATATGAGTTACATGTTCTACGAAGCATCGTCCTTTAATGGCGACATCTCTTCTTGGAAAACAGCTGCAGTGACTAATATGAGTTACATGTTCTATGGAGCTTCATCATTCAACCAAGAAGATCTGTCTCGCTGGGATACTTCAGCTGTAACTGATATGAGTGCCATGTTCTATGGAGCTTCTACTCTTCCAACTCCAATTCCATCAAAATTACCAACGTCGCTGCTGAACGTCACACCTGTTCCGACGCTTGTTCCAACTCCTGTGCCAACTACTGAGCCGACACCTCAAATTCCACCCCCAAAACCAATAACACTGCCCCTGGGTCCGGGACAAACCTCGGAACTAACATTG
The DNA here is from genome assembly GCA_037178625.1 of Skeletonema tropicum. Classification (NCBI taxonomy): domain Eukaryota; phylum Bacillariophyta; class Thalassiosirophyceae; order Thalassiosirales; family Thalassiosiraceae; genus Skeletonema; species Skeletonema tropicum. The sequence continues at coordinate 188,785 of CM074134.1, read as the reverse complement.
CAGCCAACTTCACCTTCACAAGAACCAACGCTAGTATCAACAATCACCCCAACCGAAGTGCATTCACAAACACCAACAACTTCAACATACTCTCAAACTCCAACTGGTTTCCTTGTGCATTCACAAACATCATCAACTCACTCTCCAACAGGTATCCTTACTTACTCCCCTACTTTACAAACATCAACAACTTCAACTTACTTTCCAACTCCAACTGGTTTCCTTACTTACTCCCCTACTTTACAAACACCAACAACTTCAACTTACTTTCCAACTCCAACTGGTTTCCTTACTTACTTCCCTACTTTCTCCCCTACTCACATACCAACTAACAGAAATGCTTAATCCTCCTAATTCTGAGAATCCAAATTAAATATTCATAGGCAACGGCAGCTCGGGAGATCAAAAGCTTCTCATCTAAGTTGTACATGGCGAATCCGGAGAGAAGAGAACGTCGCAATAACAATAACCTTTGACATACGAATCTCACTGTCCAAAACGTCTCAAAGTCAAAGTCAAAGGCAAAGGGAGAATCAAAATCGAAGATGTCACATGAATTTGACTCAAAAGACAAAACGAACCGAGTCAGAGTCTTGGTCTTGGCAGTCACGATACCTCATCTACGATTCTCTGCCATACCATCCAAAGGCAATTCTTCAGCCGTGTACTTGTAGTTCTGGTCCATTGTCGAGGTCAAGAGCAGTTCAGATTCAGTGAAAAAGATGGACGAGGTGAGGTTGTCGATGTCGACTGTCGACTGTCGACTGTCGACTGTTCCCAAGTACAAGTAATGGTACAAATTCAAATCTAGCAACCTAGAGTCTAAAATAATATCTAGCAATTAACAGTGGAGTACAATTGATGACTGGTGACTGACCAACGAAGTACTTAGGTTGTCCAACAAGCCAAGGCAAGAGAGGATGATCAGCTGTGTCGCAACGGTATGGTACCTTTGATTCTGTCCTCCATCCGGCACCCAGGAGAGCTTTTGACTCTCATTCTGTCGACAATAAATTGATCAGCAGATCATCGCATGAAACGATGACGATGACAACAATCAATTCAGAATCACCGCCAATTTAATAATATGAATATGATCACCGCCAATTTAATAATATGATCAACAATAATAATACCAACCGTCAAGAATCGCACCGCATCTATTTGCAACTCTTCACTCCCAAATCCTCCTCCTCCACTGCAGCAGCATCACTGACATCACCGCCGCCGCAACAACTCCATCGTCATGACAGTCATCAAATTCATCCACCAAATTATCCCATGACGACAGCTGGTGCTCCGTATCGCTTCTCTTCATCGACGTCGACGTCTCTATCGTTAGCGTCAGATTCTTCGTATTCATTTTCATCATCGTCGGC